>CM060897.1:116682675-117252675 GCA_030762935.1 Hymenopus coronatus | reverse complement strand
GGTTCTGTTGTAGCGCGTGAGCATGTGTGTGTGTATGCGCGCGATATCAGAGTGCTCTTTCTTTTATTGTTTTGTGGTTCTGTTGTAGCGCGTGAGCATGTGTGTGTGTGTATGCGCGCGATATCAGAGTGCTCTTTCTTTTATTGTTTTGTGGTTCTGTTGTAGCGCGTGAGCATGTGTGTGTGTGTATGCGCGCGATATCAGAGTGCTCTTTCTTTTATTGTTTTGTGGTTCTGTTGTAGCGCGTGAACATGTGTGTGTGTGTGTGCGCGCGATATCAGAGTGCTCTTTCTTTTATTGTTTTGTGGTTCTGTTGTAGCGCGTGAGTATGTGTGTGTGTGTGTATGCGCGCGATATCAGAGTGCTCTTTCTTTTATTGTTTTGTGGTTCTGTTGTAGCGCGTGAGCATGTGTGTGTGTGTGTGTGTGTGTGTGTGTGTGTGTGTGTTTGTGCGCGATATCAGAATGCTCATTCTTTTATTGTTTTGTGGTTCTGTTGTTGTAGCACCTGAGCGTGTGTGTGTGTGTGTGTGTGTGTGTGTGTGTGTGTGTTTGTGCGCGATATCAGAGTGCTCTTTCTTTTATTGTTTTGTGGTTATGTTGTTGTAGCACCTGAGCGTGTGTGTGTGTGCGCGCGATATCAGAGTGCTCTTTCTTTTATTGTTTTGTGGTTATGTTGTTGTAGCACCTGAGCCTGTGTGTGTGTGCGCGCGATATCAGAGTGCTCTTTCTTTTATTGTTTTGTGGTTCTGTTGTAGCGCGTGAGCATGTTTGTGTGTGTGTGTGTGCGCGCGATATAAGAGTGCTCTTTCTTTTATTGTTTTGTGGTTCTGTTGTAGCGCGTGAGCATGTGTGTGTGTGTGTGCGCGAGATATCAGAGTGCTCTTTCTTTTATTGTTTTGTGGTTCTGTTGTAGCGCGTGAGCATGTGTGTGTGCGCGCGCGCGATATTAGAGTGTTCTTTCTTTTATTGTTTTGTGGTTCTGTTGTAGCGCGTGAGCATGTGTGTGTGTATGCGCGCGATATCAGAGTGCTCTTTCTTTTATTGTTTTGTGGTTCTGTTGTTGTAGCACCTGAGCGTGTGTGTGTTTATGAGCGATATCAGAGTGCTTTTTCTTTTATTGTTTTGTGGTTCTGTTGTAGCGCGTGAGCATGTGTGTGTGTGTGCGCGCGATATCAGAGTGCTCTTTCTTTTATTGTTTTGTGGTTCTGTTGTAGCGCGTGAGCATGTGTGTGTGCGCGCGCGCGATATTAGAGTGTTCTTTCTTTTATTGTTTTGTGGTTCTGTTGTAGCGCGTGAGCATGTGTGTGTGTATGCGCGCGATATCAGAGTGCTCTTTCTTTTATTGTTTTGTGGTTCTGTTGTAGCGCGTGAGCATGTGTGTGTGTGTATGCGCGCGATATCAGAGTGCTCTTTCTTTTATTGTTTTGTGGTTCTGTTGTAGCGCGTGAGCATGTGTGTGTGTGTGTATGCGCGCGATATCAGAGTGCTCTTTCTTTTATTGTTTTGTGGTTCTGTTGTAGCACCTGAGCGTGTGTGTGTACGCGCGCGATATCAGAGTGCTCTTTCTTTTATTGTTTTGTGGTTCTGTTGTAGCGCGTGAGCATGTGTGTGTGTGTACGCGCGCGATATCAGAGTGCTCTTTCTTTTATTGTTTTGTGGTTCTGTTGTAGCGCGTGAGCATGTGTGTGTGTGTATGCGCGCGATATCAGAGTGCTCTTTCTTTTATTGTTTTGTGGTTCTGTTGTAGCGCGTGAGCATGTGTGTGTGTGTGTGCGCGCGATATCAGAGGGCTCTTTCTTTTATTGTTTTGTGGTTCTGTTGTAGCGCGTGAGCATGTGTGTGTGTGTGTATGCGCGCGATATCAGAGTGCTCTTTCTTTTATTGTTTTGTGGTTCTGTTGTAGCGCGTGAGCATGTGTGTGTGTCTGTGTGCGCGCGATATCAGAGTGCTCTTTCTTTTATTGTTTTATGGTTCTGTTGTCGTAGAGCGCGAGCGTGTGTATGTGTGTATATTTACAATGTTATACAGATACATAAAATAGATATGTAAGTAATATTTTAAATCTAAGTATTTTTAAATAGTATATACGGTCACCAAACCCATACGACTTGTATCATTAATATTGTATAATTGTAAACTTAATAAATGCTACTACTACTACTACGTTCATATGACTTTCTGTATCCTCTATTATGTATTAATGTGTGTAAAAGCTAATCTTAAAAAATGTAAGTTTTTTATTGCTTCATAATATTTAATCGATACAAACCTTAGCAGAAACAGATACATTACACGTTGTGTTACAAATGTACAGGGAATAGCGATGGTCAAATCTAGCTATATGCTATTTCTGAAATTCTATACGCATTTCATTCAGATCTAAGAAATCAATTGAACACTTAAGGACTTAAAGTATATAAAGATTGACCAGTAAAAACACTAATAATAACTCCACAAAATGCTATATTCCAGAAAGAATATGTTTGAAATAAGTTTGTTTTTTTTAGAGCTATACTATTTTGTGTAGTACACTCAAAGGCATTAAACATACGCCTGGAAATACTTATCGTAAGATGGGGTCTTTCCTTGACTTCACCCATGTCTTCCACCCGTTTGTTATCCTCTTAAAAGCGTATTGGACAACCCACGTTACAAAAGAGAAGGGGTTAACATGAATCATAACTTACGACAAATGAAGCTCTGAGTTGCGCACTGTTGATCCCCTAAACTTTTTGGTTGGACAATAATCCACTCCTCTCACCGGGTAATACAAAATTAGATATTCTCTGTGGCTCTAATGCCAAAGTAATTCGCGCACGTGTTGGACTAAATTAACAAACTGCTTATACTAGACAACCTCTAGTGAGGGAGCATCAAGCGGGGTTGAGGGATGAAGGAGTGGACTGCCCCATCGGTTTTTCCTTTTCTTACTTACATGACCTGTTGTACCAGAAATAAACCAATAAAGGTCGTGGGCAGATCTAAGTTTCCGTGAAATGTTTGCATTTTCAGCAAAATCACAGCGCCTGGCGTATTTTTAATGTCTTTGAATGCACAGTTGCGTTTAGTGTTTAACTTTAAACAATTATACAAGATTTTAGAAAATTCCTTTTGATCGAAGTGGAATTTACGGGCTATTACTAGGAAATGCAATATTAACATTTTATTTGATATGTAAATATCTTTAATATATAATATTATATTCTGATATAATTATATATTTTTTGGATAAAATTGAACATTTTTAAACACTTTCTATGTATACTGTAGTTGAAACTAGGAAAACTTTGTGGAAATCTTTATAGTTAAATGTAAGTGAACAGCATTATTACCTGTATATAAGCTATTTTATGTAGTAGCATTAACTTTTTGTAATTAATATATATAGTTTATTAATGCCATGTATACCAGCACATTTCACTGGATACCTCTGATGTAGTTTGTAATGTTGTTACGAAGCAGTTAAAACAGTTTGTTTATTTTATTATATTTCAGTTACATCTCAGCTTTCTTGTATTACAAATATGTCTTATGAACTTTATTATAGTCTCTAATTTAGTTAACTATCTGAAATATTAATAATAGATACATCATGCCTTGTGCTTTATTTTGGAAATAGTTTTAAATTTCAAATATATGCTCCAGTATAGTTACCTAAGTGATACAATATGGCATTTATTTATTTATTTTGTCACGTCTGTGTGAAAATATTGAACTTAAATTCCAATTTTCGGGCTTATTAAACTTGTCGTACTTAAGTTATACAGAAACAGAGCTTCTTCTAAAAATCTAATGTGTTACATTCACATGACTTTCTCTTAAATACATTATTGTTATAAAGCTTATTTTTATAACTACTTCGTGCTAATCGAGTAGTAGAATGGAAATAGGGAACACTGTGTTAAAGCGATCTTAAGTATTTTAAAAGCTGGTTGCTATGCTATTTAAATTTCTCTGCACGACCAGGAGCTATTAAATTCCTGTGTGAAAAAAATTTAAGCATTTTAAAATTAAAAGCAATAACAAATAATATATTGAAAATAGTCAACTTCACGAAATAATGTATATTACATAAATCGCCTGTTTTAAGGAAATTTACATTTTTGTGTAAGAAGTTTTTGTCTATCTCTTACGGTTTACCAGTAACCTAAAAGTCACCCAGAATGCAGTGGTCTTCAGAGGTTATTCCCAGAAAATTCAAGATATACATTTTATTTCTCATGTAAATATATTTAATATACCTACGTTAATTTAATGAAAATCGGTAGAGCCATTTTTGGGAAAATCAAAATTTTAGAAATGTCTCAATGTTTGGGGTAGGGGGAGTTTCGTCAAAATATTTGTGTCGCATCCTTTGAAGATATTAAACTTAAATACTACGTCTGGTATTTCATGGTTTTTCGTTTTTGAGTCATCCCGTTAATAGATACACGGAGATACGAACATACGGGCACACACATGCACGCAAGCGGACCTTGTCCAAAAATTCTTTTTGTTGGATACAGGTTGGCGTGCAAAGTCTTCTCTATCTATGCAGTATGTACATCCGAAGTAGAGAAACTAAACATGTGTACATTTTAATTCAGCGATTCTCAAAACTGTATTTCCGGAGAAATATTGGTAGCTAATATTTAGATGGAATGCAGTACATCATCTTCTTACTATAAGCGAAAGTAAAACGGGTCCAAAAGCAGAATTGACCGACATGTATGTGCTTATATGATAAAACGTTTAGAGCCTCTGTGTCCCAGGTCAGATCTCCTGAGCTTATTCACGTCTCAAGTAATGCGCTGTCTGATGTGGTTTAGGGGTATCCTTCATTACAAATTAATGGACTTTGGTCAAAGGACGAAGGACAAGGATGTCAATCTGCGTAATTGATATTTTCTTGTGATCTCTGGTCTTGAATAGCCCTGGGAGAGAATCAGATACAGCCATGCTTATAGCATCTATGCGAAATTAGTTCTGTGAAATCTCCCGCAACATAAATTTGGAGATAAACTGTCTAAATACAACTCAAGGATTTCAGAGAAACTGTAAAACCTACATTTTATTTACAACTGAACAAGACTGTATTAGAAAAGTAAAATAAATGTGAAACCTAAACTATGTTATAGTATAAAATTGAAGTATTAGAGAGAACAGATTTCTACAACGTTTGAAAAGTAAAGTTACAGCAAACACTGAGTTATGTCACACTAGAAAACGGAAACAACCGTGAAAAGTGAGACATCACAATATAAAATAGAAGTAACAGTGACAACAGAACAAGATTGAATTATAAAAGTAAAGTAAAAGTTGAACCTGAACTAAGTTACTCCAGAAAAACGAAATAACATGAAAACTGAACTAAGTTGTACTATAAAAATGAGATAACAGCAAAAACGCAACTAAGTTTCACTAGAAAAATGAAGTATCAGTGAAAACTATACTAATTCACACTATAAAAGTAAACTAACAATAAACAAGTTTCACAAGAAAGGTGAAGAAACAGTCAAGTTGAGCTGAGCTACACCAGTAAAGTGAAATAACAGTGACAGTGTTAAATTTATTAGGGGAAATTGGTTTATTAAATAGAATAATTGGTTGAATATGATTAGTTATATTAACTATTAACACAGTGAAGTAACTGTTAAATTGAGCAAAGTCTCACTAAAAAAGGAAAATAGTAGTAAAAATCGTACACTATAAAAGTAACATAACAGTGTAAATTGAACTAAGTTGCATTAGAAAAGTGAAGTTACAGTGAAATCTGAGCTAAGCTACACAAAAAAGCGAGGTAACAGCTTTGTTCTAAGCAGCACTAAAAAGTGAAGCAACACTGAAAACTGTTAAGTCACATAGAAAAGTGAGGTAACAGTGAAAATGCACTACTACACAATAAAACTAAAGTAACCATGAAAATGAGCTGTATCACATTATAGAAGCTAAATAATGAAAATTGGGTTAAATCACACTAGAAACGTGAAGTAAACGTAACATTTTAACTAAGTCACAATATAAAACTGACTCAACGTTGAAAACTGAGTTTTGTTACACTAGAAAAGTTAGGTAACACTGCAAACAGATCAAATAACGTTAGAAAAGTAAACTAAAGTGTCAATTGAGCTAAGTTACGCTAGAAAATAGGATTAACTATAACAACTGTATTAGTTACATTAGAAAGGTGAAGAACACGTGAAAACATAGATAGGTCACATTACAGATGTAAAGTAACAGTGAAAACTAATCAAAGGCCACATAACAAAACTGAAGTAACCGTGAAAACTGTCCTAAGTTACACTTGGAAACTAAGGTAAAAGTGAAAACTCCTATGTTACCTGTACCAGAAAAGTGGGACAGCAGCGAAAATGCAATAAACTTGTACTAGAAAATTAGAGTGATAACATTGAAAGCTGTACTGTTTAAAAATCTGATGTGTTACACTCACATGACTTTCCCTAGATGTTCTACAAACTTCAAACATAAGATTCTTTTTCTTTCTGCACCTTGCTAATCGTGGTACTCATTAGCACAATGTTCTTATTATTTAGTTCCGTATAAGTAGGAAGAAAATAAGGGAATACACTAGGCTAAACCAATAGTCAAAAGTTTTAAAAGCTGTCGCTATGCGATTGTCATTACAAATCGCTTCTTTTCTTGGCCAGGAGTAGAACAAAAGAAAAACGGACACCCAGTCTGAGAAAAGTATAACTACTTCACAACTAAAACTAACACTGAATACCTCGAAGACGGTAAGCTCCACGAGAAAACTGTATGACATATTTTGTGTATTTTAACAAGACCTAAATTTTTTGTAAAGTAAGTTTTTGTCTATCACTTACGCTTTACTAGTTATGCCAAATTAAGCAAAATTCATCCAGAATAAACAGGTCTTCAGAAGCAATTCCCAGAAAATTAAATATATACATTTTATTTATTTGGTAATTATCTTTAATATATGATATTTTAATGAAAATCGTTAGAGTCATTTTTAAGAAAATCAAAATTTTCGAAAAAATTTCCATGTAAAGGGTAGTTTGGGGTGGGGGGATTTTTCTCAAAATCTTCGTGTTGCATCCCTGGAAATACCGAGTTTGATATTTTAGCTACTTTTCGTTTTTGAGTTATCGTGTTCACAGGCACACGGACACACACACGGACCTTTTTCTGAAAATGTTTTTTTTATACAGGGGGTCCTAAAACATGTATTTCCGGTGAAATCTCCGTATCGAATTTTTAGGTGGAATACAATAGTTCTCTATCCCTGTGTACATTGTACATGTGGGGCTAGAGAAAGTAAAAACTTAATAGGTTTCATTAAAAACAAACCTACACTAGTAAAGTGAGCTGATAGCCACAACAGTGCTAACATAGTGAAGTAATAGTTAAATTGATCTGTCATACTTCACATTTTTTTTCCACATTGATATGGTATAAGTTTTTGTTATCCATAATACTGTAGTGAACTGAAGTGGTAGTGAAAACCGTCTAAATAACACCAGAAAAGTGAAGTAACCGTGAAAAGAGTACTAAATACCACGAAAAAACTAAAATAATGGTGTAAATTGAACTAGAAACGTGACGTTACAATGAAATTTGTATCAAGTACCACCAGAAACGTGAAGTAACGTTCAAAACTACACTATATCACATTAAAAGCGTGAAGTAACAGTGAAAATGCTAAGTCACACTAAGACAGCGAAATAAGAGTGAAAACCTAGCTACATCACATTAGAAAAGTAAAGCAAAATTGAAAACTGAGCTCAGCCTGAAAAATAAACTAAGTGAAGTAAAAGCGAAAACTGAACCGTTATACTAGAAAAGTAATGCATAAGTAACTAAGTTACAATTGAAATCTGAATTACGTTACTTTAAAGATGTGTATTATAAACGAAAATTGAAGTAACTTTCACTAGAAAAGCGAAGAAAAGGTGAAAAGTAAACTAAGTTGCTATAAATTAAGTTCCGCTAGAAAATTTAAGTAACCCTTATAAGGTGAAATACCAGTGAAAAGTGAAGTAACTATGCAGACTGAACAAATTGAACACTAAAAGGGTGAAATAACATTGAAAACTGAACTAAGACTCACTGAGATAACATTGAAACTGAACTAAGGCTCACTGAAGTAACTGTGAAACTGAACTAAGGCAAAAAAAAAAAAAAAAAAAAAAAAAGTGAAGTAACAGTGAAAGTTGAAGAAAGACAAAATAAGTGCACTTTTTATATCTATGAGTGAACTCATATTTCTCCTAAATATACTTTAACCAACTCTGCCAAGCCAATATAATTTGTAGTGTCGGAAGGGATAATTTAATACCATTTAGAATTTTGAAGCTTATAATGAGCAACTAAGGGAGATAAATCTTGGAAACCATTTGCTGTAAACAACTCTGCTAAAGCTTACCAAGACCTGTTAACCTGCTAACCGATAAATATTTCACAAAATCCTTTTGCACGCGGAGAATAATCTCGTAAATTATAGACGTTGCAGAATCACAATTAGCTGGGTCTTTATTTGAGCTGGAGATAACGCTCGTATTTTAAACTGCATTATTTCTCCCTTTCAACAGGCAAACGTTCCCGTTCTGAACCTTGCACTCGTTAGTAGTGAAGTCTAAATGGCACATACCCTGATGTAAACTACACAGCTCTAGAATCAGTTTTAGATAAATATCTGATGATTAATATGTTAAGTTTTCTGTAATCAGGATTCATGGTAAGTTGATAGAGAGGTTCCATGTAAATGTTTTAATATTTCTACCACGTACAACATAATAGATCGACAAGGTATTGTATGACACCCAAAATTTCGATTTTGAGATTTCAGCAGAAGAGGTTTGAGGTTCTCTGAATAAACAAAATCTGATGTGATCCATTCACATAACTTTCGCTAGCTGTTCCACATATAAGCTAATTTTATAAACAAAAAAATATTCTTTTATCTCCCATTATGCAAATCGAGATAAACATCAGTAGAATTGGTCTTATTACTTGCTTCCTTGTAAGTAGAAGGTAAACAATAGAATGTATTTACTTTATTTATATTAAGATCTTATCTAGTAAGATTTATTTACATTCTTCCTATAAATTAACATCTAAGATAGATGTATAAATAAATATGTTAATTTTTGCAAAGAATGTAAATAATTCTATTTTGATAAGATCTTAATATAAATAAAGTAAATACATTCTATCAAGAATGGAAACAAAGCAATACTAAAGCGAGAGTGAATTCTTTTAAAAGATGTTGTGTGAAACAATTGAAGTACGCTCAGCGTTTCATGCCAGCAGTAAACAAGAGATGAAACGAATGGTGCCTTCCCGCTTGAGAAACGTACGTACTTTAAAATTGAAACAAAAGGCAAGGAATATATCGCAAACCATCAACTCTACAAAAAAAAAAAAAAAAAAAAAAACGCATGGGATATAAATTATGTGCTTTAAAGAGATCTATATTTTTGTGTAGTAAGTTTTTGTAAAATTCTTACGGTTTAACAGCTATACAAAATTCAGTAAATGTCATTCAGAATAGAGGTGTGCATAAGCTATTCCCAGAAATTCCATATTTGTGATGTAAATATATGTAATATACGGTATTTTAATCAACATTGTTAGAGCAATTTTTTAAGAAACACAACATTTTCAAAAATTTATCCATTTAAAGAGTAGCTTGTGGTGTGGGTATTTTCTTGAAAATCTTGGAGTCGAATCCTGGTGAGATACTAAACATAAATACTAAGTAATGGTGTCAAACGGTCTTTACGTTTTTAAGACTCATAACACAGCACACTGGTGTTTTTTCTAAAAAATTTTTATTGGAAACAGGGGACTTTAAAAGATATATTTCCGGGGAAATCTCGACATAGATATTTGGTGGAATACAATACTATCTCGACTTACTATTTATATTGTATGTACATACCTGCTAGAGAAAGTAAATGAATTGTAGAAAAAGGTCCGTGTATATGTCTAAACGTGTGCATACTATAATTCAACATCCAAAAGTCCGTTAAATAGCAAAATGCATATATAAGTTCTACATCCCCCAAGAGTTCGATGAGGATTTTTAAGAGAATATACAGAAAATGTATTATATTCCACCCAAAAATTCCACCAGAAACACATGTTTTGAGACCTTATAATTAAAAATAGTTGTAGAAACCGATCTGTGAATGAGTAGTGTGTGTCGTGAACAGTATAACTCAAAAACAAAAAGTTCATTAGATACCAAAATGTATATACAAGTTCTGCATATTTCAAGGATTTGATACGAGGATTTTCAACACAAACCCTCCAGTCCCAACTGTCATTTATATATAAATGTGTTGAAAATGTTGATTTTATAAAGTTTGGCTCTAATTATTTTGATTAAATTAGATATCTTTCATATATTTTATGACAAATGACATTTATATCTTGACTTTTCTGGAAATAGCGTTTGAAGCTTGCTTCATTTTGAAAGACCGCAAAGGTTAGACAAAATCTTAATAAACAAAAAGTTACGTGCACAATTTATATCAGAAATACCTATTGGTTGATTCAAAAATACTTTTAAAAAGATTGGAACTGGTTCCTTACATCCAAACAAGAAAACATGTCCATATAAACAGATGTCACAAAACATTTCGTTTTTGATTTTCTGGCCTTCAAAATTGTATTAATCAAAACACTTTAAAGTGATACATTATTCTATTTTTAACGCTGTCAGCTTGTTTTGAGATGTTCAGCACAAACACCACTCATAGAAAATTCTCTAAATATTCTCCTCTTGCATCTAGATACGCATGTACTCGTCGAAGCATGGACTGTCAAATACTTTCTATCGGTGCCCTACATGACACTTAGATTAAGAGTTGTCTGTTGCATAAGCCAATTGTTTGAATGCCCCAAAAAATAAAAATCCAAGGATTGAGGTTGGGGAGACTTACAAGCCCAGAGGCTGATCCTCTTCAATCTATTCATCTGTGACGGTAGATACCAGCTAGTGCATCTCGAACAGTTACACTAAAATGAGCTGGAGCCCTATCATGCATAAACCACATATTTCTTCTTATTTCCAGGAAGACTATTTTAAATAAAGTCCTTGTAGACACCATCTGTAAGGCTGGGAGAATGTATTACACAACTGAAAATGTAAACAAGCAGCCATAGCAACATAAGACCAGCTCCGCACGGTAAAATGGGTCAAAACTTTCTGTAAATCAGTGCATAGATAAATGAAGTTGGGTTGGACCCGGAAAAGGGTTGAACATAAACTTACATTTATTAATTAAGAACACGAAAATGGAGCGTTTTAGAGCATCAGCTTATGTAAAGCTATTTTCTTGTTTCGATGTAAGGAAGCTATCCCCAACCGTTATAAAAGTATTTTGTCTCATTCTATTTAATTTTTGTGGAGTTAACCGTTTTCCAGATTATTATGGTCATTGGTTAAAATTTTGCAATGCACCAAACTTTTCTCAAACGGGTAGTCTACATTTTTTTTTTTTTTTGCTCTTGATCATGGAAAGAAGACCAAATTTTAAACCATCACAGAGTGACCAGCATTTAAAACTTTTGTCTATCGTTTTGGCCTAATGCCTTCCCTCAATTTTCTTTTACTTACAAGGAAAAATTAAGCACAATTTCTGAAAACGTTTGTCTCGATGAGCATGCAATACATAGAAAGAGAAGTTTTTTTAAAGCACAGTTTGTTCTAGAAGAGACAGAATAAGTCTCTACCGCTGGCCCAAATATTAGAAGATATTTTTGTGGAAACGGGAAAGTTTAAGGGAAAAAATCCCCAGGTCAAGATAAATGCGAAAGTAATGGTAGGAATAAGGTGAACCTTAAAATTGAAAGATTTCAACCCAGTTTCACTCATTTTATTTAAAAATGTGCACCACAATCAAATAGAATACATAAATGTTAACAAAGAGCCGTTCTCGCCACAAATACAACCAAAAGCCATAGGGTCACTTTAAATCGGTCTGAATAATTGTAGTAGATCTCCAGCTAGACTTCCAGCAGGCTAACGTAAGCGCTTACAGCGAAGTAATGATGAATCAGGCGGTGATGTTTCCTTCAGCGTTTAGCCTAGACGTTACACGTCATATGAATGGGACACGTCAGATTTGTATGTTATTGTAGTCTTAGCACTCATTTTTGTGAAGAGTTAATAATCCTCCACAGCGAGATATGAAACACATACGAAACAACAACAGCAGCAGTAGCGACATGTTTAATAAGTAACTAACATAAATATAGCTGAATATTGTTTTTCCTACACATTCTTTAACAAACTATTCTTATAAAAACTTTCTTTTATCTACTGCATTTTAATCAATCAAAATTATGTGGAAATGGTTTAATGTATGCTTGTAGGGGAATATTATGGAAGAATAGACATAACTGATAGAAAAATGTTTTTAGAGCTGTCGTTATGTTTTATATTGCACATTCCGTTCTCCTTGTACCGCCAAGAGAGGAACGAAAATATCTGGTGTGCTGCATTCACATAACGTTCTCTAGCTGTCCTAGAAACAATTTTCTTTACACAAGTTTATTCTTTTATGTATCATGCTAATCAAGATAAACATCAGAATTGTTCTTATAACTTGCTTTCTTTAAAGGAGAATGGAAATAAGGTAACGCATTAGGCTAAAGCGATAGTCAAATATTTTAAAAGTTGGTCGCGATGTGAAACAATTGAGGTTCGGTTCGCTTTGCATAGTCCAGTTTGAGAAACGGTAGTTTAAAATTGAAACCAATAACAATGAATAACTCGCAAATGGTCATCTAAAAAAAAAAAAAAAACAACATAAATTATGTGTTTTAACGAGATCTATATTTTTGTGCAGTAAATGTTTGTCCATGTGATACGGTTTAACCGTTGTGCAAAATTCTGCAAAACTCAACCAGAATAAAGAGCTCATCAGAGGCTATTCCCGGAAAATTCAAAATATACACTTTTATTTGTGATATAAGTATATTTAGTATACGGGATTTTAATCAAAATCGTTAAAGTTATTTTTGAGCAAATAAAATCTTCGTGTCGACTTCGTGTCGCATCCTTTGAAGACATTGAACTAAAATACCAATTATGATATTTAATAAACTTTTCGTTTTTAAGCTATGTTGTCCACAGACTCACACGCATATTTCTCTAAAAATGCTATTTCTGTATTCGGGGATTTCAAAACATATACCTCCAGTGAAATCTCTATTTCGAGTTTTAGGGTGCAATACAACACCTTTATACACTGTCTACATAGTACGTGTAGAAAAAGACAAAAGGAAAAAAACTTAATTGTTAGAAAATCGAAGTCAATACAAGGGAATATCTCGGGAATGGCCAATAATAAATGTTTGTCATAAACTGTTTACTTCAACGAAACATACATCTTTGTAGTAAGATTTTGTCCATCTCATACGATTCATCAATTACGTAGCAGTACCTGAAGAGGGGCAGGGGGACGAAGGGAGATTCATTAGTAAATTTATATGGAAACCGGTAGAAAAAGAAGTATTTGTTGATAAATTAGAAAGAAGATTAGGGGAAAGGAACGCAGTCACAGCGGAGGAACTAACGCATATAATAGCAATGGCTGCGGGAACAATGAGAGTCCAAATGCATGGTAAGTTAAAACGATTCAATGGTTGGTATGACCAGTAATGCAGAGCTGTAAAGAAACAAGCAGAGGAGGCTCTGTAAAAATTCAGACATTAGGAAATTTTTTACAAAAAAGCGAAGGGAGTATAAACAGCTCTTACGGGAAAAGAGAATTACGTGGTAAGACAAAATTACTCAGAAAATTAGTAATATTTTAACGCGGGGGGGGGGATAACGCTGAGATATGGCAAGTAGTAAAACATTTAAGAGGCAACCGTCAGGTGCCCAACGAAATTTCTCCCAGAAAATGGGCAATGTATTTTATGGGAATATTCGGGAAAGGTGAAAGGGAAGGAATTTTTATAAAGGAAGTGCAAATTTTGGGAAATCTTGAGATCCCAATACTGGACGAGGAAATATCAACACGAGAAATAGCACAGGCGCTGAGGAGCCTGAAGGAAGGCAAAGCTCCAGGGTTGAATGGGCTGCCCCCGGAAGTTTTTAAAGCCGCAGCCAATGTTAATGAGTCTGGTAAGAGTGCGCTCCAGATATGTAACAGATTGTTCATTGAGGGGAATTACCCTACCTGTTGGGGAAAGGGCATTATTCATCCCATTTATGAAGGGAAGGGAACTATTGGAAATCCGGATAACTATAGGGGGGTTACCCTTTTGCCAATTATAGAAAATTTATTGTAGAGTGTTGTATAACCGGATAAAGGACTGGGAATCTAGATTTGGCAAACTTTCAAAATTTCAAATGGGTTTCAGAGAAGGACACAGTACCATAGATGTCGCTTTTATATTAGACACTTTAAGGACGAAGCAACTGTTAATTAAGCGGGGAAAGCTTCATTGTCCATTTGACTCTATCAATCGAAATGCATTATGGTACAAACTAGGCAGAAAGGGGTTATCAAGTAAAATGGTTAGAGCATTGCAGGCCATGTATCAAAATGTCGAATTCTGTGTGAAGTACGACAGAAACAGGGTGTCCGAGAGCTGCCGAAGCTATAGGGGAGTGAGGCAGGGTTGTGTTTTATCTCCCTTACCATTTAATCTCTTTGTGGATGATGTTATTGATACAATGATAGCAGAGAATATCCAAGCACCAGTAGTAGCGGATTTGCAGATCCCAACACTTTTATACGCAGACGATTTAGTATTGTGCTCTACGACAGTAAACGGATTGCAACGAGGACTGGACAAACTTAAGAATTATTGCGATGAATGGCTACTTACAGTTAATGTGGATAAGACTAAGGAAATGATTTTCAAAAAGGGTTGTGTTTATAGCAGAGAGGAGACTTGGACATATGCAGGACAGATACTGGACAATGTTAAATCTTTTCTGTACTTAGGACTCACATTCACAATGAACGGAAAATGGACAAAACACATTGACATTACGAAACACAAGGCAAGGGTGAATGCGACGGAAGCTCTCCGGATACGCTACAGAATACCGAATATATCCATAAGCTTAATGGAAACTGTATACGGAGCGACAGTTAGATCAAGGAGAAATATGGGGGTGGGAACAAACAGGGAATCTGGATCAAGTGAGGACCCAATTTTTGAAAGGAATTCTGGGTGTAGGGAGGGGTACGGCAAACTGCGGAATAATGAGGGAATTCGGGGCACATAGTGAAACGATAGAGTGCAAAATCAGAGCAGTTAAATATTGGATGAGAATCGTTCACGGAAACCAATCTCTAATTAGGGCAGTCCGCTACCGTGAACAGTTGCGAATGGAAGGTAATTCGACGTGGGCATCAAAATTAAAGAAAGGGTTGGAAAGCATTGGGATGGGAGACATTTGGATGGCGGGGCAGGAAAACAGGCGAAGTATTTGGAGAAAAATTAAGAACCGCCTCTGTGATATTGACAGACAGCAAATAATTGCGAAATGCACAGAGAAGGTGTCATTAGAAGTACAGTCTGGGCTGAAATCGGAGTGGGGTATGAAGTAATACATCAAAACAGGTACTAAACTCATTAGAGAGGGGCTCGCGTGGATTAGACTAGGAGCATGGAGGAGCACGAAAATTTCTGACGAGAATGGTAGGAGAATCTGTCCCATTTGCAAAGAGGAAGAGTCGTGGACTCACATCTTGGCAAGATGTAGGGGTACGGAGGAATGGCGGGAAAAATATTTGCCGCGATTTTTTACCACTGCGAATGTAGGGCTAGAAGCATGTTGGACGCTACTTGCAGGCACGGAAAACATGGACGGGCTAGGTAAATTTATACTTCAGGCAAGACAGCTGAGATCTGAGGAAGCTGCCAATAGAGAAGGGGGGGGGGGGGAGGAATAAGTTCAACTAAACAAAAGTGACTACATTGTTCTACATACATATATATTATGTCACTATTGTGCTAGGGTTTAATTATATATGATGTATATATTATGTGTATATATGTCTTTTAACTGTAATTTTCTATTATAAGAGGGTGCATTTATGAAGGTATACTCTGTGCTGTAAATTTAAATTGCTATATTTGAATATCTTTGTATTCTTATTTTCGGGTTCACTCTTAATTCTTTATTGTTGTTTAATATTGCTTTGGACTGTATATTTCCTTTGTCTTTTTATTTTCGTGTTTACTCTTTTAATTCTTTGTTGTTGTTGTTTTAATATTGCTTGTAATGTGTATTACAAAACCACGTACGGTCTGTGGACCCGTGCGATTGTTGAAATTCTGTGTATGATATTGCTATGTCAATAAATACACTTATTCATTCATTCATACTCAGAATGAAGCAGACCTCAGAGGTTACTGCCATAGCATTCAGGATATAATTGTTGTGAATCTTAAACATGAGGTATTTGAATCAAAATTGTTACAGATATTTCTGATAAAATAAAAAAGTTTTCGAAGAGTTCAAAATTTAGTGCTGTATTTTCCCATGGGAAGGTTTTCTTAAAACATTTCGTGCCATATTCGGTAGATGGGTCGGTGCGTCGATAGGTGGGTCGGATGAGTAGGGTAGGTAATAGGCAGGTTAGGTAGAATTGGTTGTTTGGGTAGGTAAGTAGGGTAAGTAAGTTAGACAGTTAGATCAGGTAGGTAAGCTAGATAAGGTAGATAGGCAGGGTGGTTGACAAGGTAAGTAGGAGGTAGTCTGGTCAGGACTTCGGCGCTGTATACCCTACTTTTTATTTACCTAATTTGTTTACTTTGATTACTGTATGATTACTGAATTTCTGTTTTACTTTTTACACACATATACGCAAACATATAAAACCCATGCGCAAGGTGGGGCCCGGACCCACGATCCCTTGCGCTGCGAAACACCAAAGCGAGACGCTTTGGTGAGCGCCGCCATGGGGACCGGCTGGGTTGGTTGGGTAGATGGATGGATGGACGGACGGATAGACAGACAGACAGACAGACAGATAGATAAATAGATAGATAGACAGACAGACAGACGGATGGATGGATGGATGGATGGATGGATGGATGGATGGATGGATGGATGGATGGATGGATGGATGGATGGATGGATGGATGGATGGATGGATGGATGGATGGATGGATGGATGGATGGATGGATGGATGGATGGGTGGGTGGGTGGGTGGGTGGGTGGGTGGATGGATGGATGGATGGATGGATGGATGGATGGATGGATGGATGGATGGATGGATGGATGGATGGATGGATGGATGGATGGATGGATGGATGGATGGATGGATGGATGGATGGATAGACTCATGATTACGTTTAAGGGAGGAATAAATATAGGGATATGTATAATATAAACAGGAATATGGTGAAAATATAAACACTATTCTAGAAGTAGTCATTCGTCAATCGAAGTCAAGGTGGGCCTGGAAAGAGAGCATCTTTATTCGACCTCGTTTAAAAAGAAAATAGCAGCACGTTTTATTCAATGAAACTACAACTTTGCTTTCATAATGGAGGTCTTATGACAGTTCCAAAGGAAATTTCAAAGAAAATTTAGAAGGAACTAACTTCTCGGAAGCATATAAAACATTCAAGGCATTGCGAGAAATTTCAGAGAAAGAGAACGAATGTTGGATAAGGAGATAAATAATGCTCCATGTTGTTAGGAAAGAAAAATCTCTCGACATATGTTGCAAGTCCTTTAGATATTTGAAAAAAAAACACGAAAAGACGGTTTGCTTAGTGTCTGTGAGTTATTCAACACGTTTTCTTCAACTGCTCATCTTTTCATGATTTTTTTCTCCTGTGAGGTTTTATAGGACTTAGTTCGTTGTTCTTCAACAAGGTTATAATTAAGGCAAAAAGGAAGGAAATAATGAGGCATCTCTTCAGTAATAAGCAGCTTAAACAAAGTCAAAATGTGTACACCCCATAAAAATGGGAGACACTTTCTGCTTTTCTAAACGAAAGTTTAGGCAACTCTATATTAATGCTTATTATAAAGAGATAAAGGTTTTTATTGTGCGTATGTGTTTGTATGTTACGAAAACCTCAAAAACCAATCAACTGAATTTAATAATTATTTCATTATTGAAAAGCCCTCTCCTTTCTAACTGATATGGGATTGTAAACATCTCCTAATTTCAATGTATTAATTACTAACAAAAATCTGATGTGATCCATTCACATGACTTTCTCTGCATCTCTATAACAAATTATTGTTAATATGCTTATTATTCTATCTACTTCATGCTAATAGAGATAGCAATTAGTAGAAACGATTTCATTACTTACTTCCTTACAGGTAGAAGGGGATACATTAGGCTAAGCCGACAGACAAATGCTTTAAAATGTGGTTGCTATGGTATAGAAATCTTATTCTTTATGTGTCCAGGTGTTGACAAGTTCCCGTATGAGAAAAGTGCATTTTAAAGTTGAAATGAATGACAAGCAATATCCTAAAATCATGAAACTCCAGGAAAAATTGCATATAACATAAATTGCGTGTTTTAACCAGCTGTATATTTTTGTTTAGCAAGTTTTTATCTATCTCTTAAGGTTTAACAGTTATGCAACATTCCGCAAAATTTATTCAGAATAAAGATGTCTTCAGAGGCTATTGCCAGAAAATTCAGAATATACATTTTATATCAGAGTAGTTGTTGGTGGGGGAATTTTCTTGAAAATCTTCGTGTTGCATTCTTCGAAGATACTGAACCTAAATATCAAGTTTTGTTTTTGAGCTATGCTGTCCACAGACCCACATTCATACAAACATGCACACATGGACTTTTTTCTAGAAATGTTTTTTTTTTTTTTTTTTGGATTCAGGGGATCCCAGAACATGTATTTCCAGTAAAATCTGGTATTAAATTATTGGATGTAGAGAAAGTAAAATGTAACCCTAATGAGATTCTTGCGCTCAGTCAAAGGAGAACATATAAGGAAAGAAGGAATGCGAAAATAATTAGCTTAGTTCATCTAAGACTTAATTGACACAGGCAGAAAAGCAAAGTCTTAGGCAAAACTTCAAATACAGAGTATAAAACCCAACCGCTCGCTCAATGGACTTCACTTCGAGATGCCGAAGAGGAAGCAACAGCGCAGACCAGCAGCTCCTACAGCAGCCACCGCTTCTCCGGCAACCGCCGGTAGGAAGCGCTCACAGGCATCTCCGCCACCTGCCGTTACGCCGGCAGTGAGCGCTGCACCTTTGCCGCGCTCACCATCGCCACAACCGCCGACCGCCGCCGCTGCTTCACCGGCAGCCAAAACTACATCGCCGCCACCGCTGAGCTCCACGCCGCCGCCTCCCCGGTACAGTGCCGTGGTTAGGGGGGTCCCTCGGGATCTCTCCACCCGGCACCTCCTCGCCGCTGCTCAATCTAGATGGCCTTCATGTTCGAGGGCCACTAGAATTATCTGTGACCGGGGCCCGACACCACTAGTTAGGGTGGAGCTACAGGACCGATCAGACCTGGAGGCTGCCTTGGCGTCAGGATTGCCCTTATTAGGGCGGCTTCTGCACGTTGAGGCAAGCAGACAGGAAAGACGCCGGCCCTGCCGTCGCTGCTGTGCCTACGGGCACAGCCAAGAAAACTGCTCTTCGCCGCCGAAGTGCCACTACTGTGGCACCAACGCATACACTTCGGAGTGCACTGGGCACGACCTCCGCCGCCGTCGCCGGTTCTGTGCCACCTGTGGTGGTACGGGACATTTCACCGGGCAAGCCCAGTGCCCCAGCTACCCAAAGAGCAGGCACTCATCGCCTAAACCAGCCCGGACACCATCATCTACACAACCATCTCCGCAGACTGAAAATCCAACACCAACCATCCTGCAGCAGGAAATCCAGGGCCTAAGTGAGGCCATTCAGGACCTCCACGCGGAGGTCCTGATTCTTACGGCTAAGCTGACGGCCTTGGAGGACAGGCTTCAGGAACAGGACAGCACCACTTCACACACAGATCTCCACCAAGAAATAGAAACAGCAGTCACCGATATCCGACTCATCTTCAGGGAGGAGGTGAGAGCTCTCCTGGAGAAGTCGGCACCTCAAACTTCCAAGTTCAACATCCAGAGTAGACGCCAAGGGCTTAGGCTCGAAAACGTCCCAGGATACAACGACTGGCTCAACAGAGTCAACCAGCACTAACTCCAATCCTTCACCCTAAAATTCCTTCATTCCTCTCCCCGAATACTCCGCGGTGGCAGTCTGGGCCTCGGTCAAGTCTGTCTCCCGGTCCTCATTTCACCCCTCTGACTGCACCCTGCAGTCAGTTACATTATCGCCTTGAATCCGCGGGTGCAATCAAGCGGTACCGCCTCTCCTTTCCTCCTTCTAATACCGGTGGAGGGGTTTTTTAGTCGGTAGGCCCACGTGGGAGACCCCGACACTCTGGGCTTGCCCGGGTTAGTCCATAAGGTGGATTTTTCCCCTCCACTCGAAAATTAAAAAAAAAAAAAAAAAAAAAAAAAAAAATGTAGTGCGTCACGGCCGGCGTCGGCTGACTTACCCACTCTCGTCACCGCATTCACGTCTTTAGGTTACCACGTATAATTAGCATTAGCAGCTACCTTCATTTGCGATTATTTTTACATACATGATATTTTATAAACAAATCAGCTTGCTGCGTTCGTAAAGAATTAATTCGTGAAGTTTTCTGCATAATTTTCGCACACCAGATGTTCAATTTATGATTTTGCTTAAACTAATGAAATTTTAATTTAAATAAATTTATAAATCTAATCTTAATCTAATAAATTAAAATTTTTATAACATAAATATCAACAAATATATAAGTATCAATAAATTATAATTAAAATATTAGTTTACAAATTAATGATAAGAATTCCTTTTTGTACATAACTTTAACGCTACTGGTTCTGTGCAAGCCAAAAATAATGCTTTGAGATGACTTCTCACCCGGAGGTCCTTTGTTCAATTCCCGGCTGGGGCGGGGAAATTTTCTTTGACCATAACTATTCCCTATCCCCCATAGAGACTGGAATTAAGAATGTGCGTGTGTTGAATGATATAAAAATCCGATGTGCTCCATTCACATGACTTTCTATACATCGCTGTAACAAATTCTTGATAAAAACACACGGACACACAAACACACTCGGACCTTTTTTTAAAAAGACTTTTTTGGATAAGGGGACCCTAGAACATGTATTTCTGGTGAAATCTCGGTATCGAATTTTGGGCGGAATGCAATACGTTATCTATACGGTGTTTATAAGATACGTGTAGAGAAAGTAAACATCTGATTCACATGACTTTCTTTACATCTCTGTAACACATTATTGTTAAAAAGCATATTCTTCTGTATACTATATGATAATAGAGATTAACATTAGCAGAAATTGTCTTAATTACTTGCTTCCTTGTAAGTAGAAAGAAAATAAGGGAATACACTAGGCTAAAGTATTAGTCAAACCTTTAAAAAACTGCTTGCTACGTGGTTGAAATCCGTTGCTGTGCATGGCCAGGAAAAAGTGTGATAAAATTTTAAGTAATTTAAATCTGAAACAATAAATTTAAATATCTAATAAATGGACACTAAACGAAAATAAAACGTATATATGACATAGATTTAACGAGATCTATCTTATTTATGTAGTAAGTTTTTGTCTATTTCTTACTGTTTATCAGTTACGTAAAATTCATCCAGAATAAAGAATTCTTTAAAGGTTATTCCCAGAAAATTCAAGGTATACATTTTATTTGTCATCTAAATATCTTTAATAAAGGGTATTTTAATCAAACTTGTTAGAGCCATTTTTGAGCAAATCAGAATCTTCTAAATGCTTTTCATGTAAAGGGCTGTTTGAGCTGGGGAGGGTTTTTTCAAAAGCTTCGTATTGCATCCCTGGAAGATACTAAACTTAAATACGGAATTTAGTATTTTACCGACCTTTCGTTTTTGAGTTATGGTGTTTACAGACACGCGGACACACGCACACATGGTCCTTTTTCTAAAAATGTTTTTTTTTAGATACAGGGGACCCTAAAATATATAATTCCGGTGAAATCTCGAAATCAAAATTTTAGGTGGAATGCAATACCTTTTCTCTATGTACATAGTATGTGTATAGAAAGTATAATTATAAAAAACGACAATTACCTACAGCGGTCAGATAAGTTGTTTCACAAGTCAGAGCCCCTGAAATGACCATAGAAATTAAATACAAATGAAACACTAAAAAAATAAAATAAAACAAAAAACATCAAATCTGATGTATTCCATTTACATGACTTTGTCTAGCTGTTCCACAAACAAACTTTCCTTACACAACATTCTGTTATTTAGGTCATGCTAATCTAGATAAACATTGCCAGAATTGGTCTTATTTCTTGTTTTTTGTAAGTAGAAGGGAGATAAGGGAATACATTAGGCAAAAGCATTAATCAGATCCTTTAAAAACTAGTCACTAAATAAAATAATTGAAATTTAGTTCTCTTTGCTTGTTAGGAGTAAACAAAAAAGAGACAAAAATAAAGAAAAGTTTAAGACACAAATTGAGTGTTTTGATCTTATATTTTTGGTATTGTAAGTTTTTGTCGATCTCTTATGGTTTAGTAGTTATACAAAAGTTAACCAGAATGAAGAGCTTCAGAGACAATTCCCAGAAAATGCAGGATATATGACATTTTAATAAAAGTCGTTTGAGCTATTTTTGAGAAAATAAACATTTTCAAAAAAGTCACATGTATACGGTAGTTGGGGATAGGGGGATTTTCTTTAAAATCTTCGTGAAATATGCTTGGAATATACTGAACTTAAATACCAAGTTTGGTATTTAACCGACTTTTCATTTATGAGCTATGCTGCTCATAGACACACACACATTTTTCTAAAATGCTTTTTCTGGGGGTTCAAGTTTCAAAACATGTATCTCCTGTGAAATATCGGTATCAATTTTTGGGTGGAATGCAATACCATCTCTATCCACTTAGTATTTTCTACATACGGGCTAGAGAAAGTAAGAAACTAAACCACATGCGAAGACATATTCCGAAAGATACCGAGATTTTACCGGAAATACACGTTTTGGGGTCCACTGTATTCCAAAAAGGCATTTTTAGTAAAACGTCTGTGCGTGTCTCTGTGCCTGCGAACACGGTAACATAAAAACGAAAACTTGGTAAAATACCAAAGTGGATATTTAAGTTTAGCATTAACCAAGGATGTGACACGAAGATTTTAAGGGAAATTCCTCCATCCCAAAATACATGGAAAATATTTCAAACATTTTGATTTTCTGAAATTCGGCTCCAATGATTTTCATTTAAATATTGTAAACTGAAGATATTTACACGACAAAACTATTTTTATCTTGAATTTTCTGGGTATAGTCTCCGAAGACTAGTTCTCTGCGTGACTTTACCCACCTAGACAACCATAAGAGACAGACAAAGCATACTAAACAAAATATGTATATCTCATTAAAAACATTCAAGTTATGTAATCCGAATATACCTGCTTTGTAGTTAACCATTTTCAATAAATTCCTTGTTATTGGTTTAATGTTTAACTACTTTACTTATACTTTACTCAGACAGTCGCTTTTGTTTTACTCCTAGCCACACAAAGAGTACCAATTTCAATTGTTCCACAATAACGATAGCTTTTAAAAGATTTGACTATCGCGTTAGCCTAGTGTACTCCCTTATTTTCTTTCTGCTTACAAGAAAGCAAGTTTGTGATATTTTCTGCTGGTGTTAATCTTGATTTTCATGACGTAAATAAAATAATAATGTTTTGTAAGAACGTTCTTGGAATCATTTCTTATGTAAATCTCTCATGAAAGAGGTAAAACGAAAGCATTTGCAAATTATGGTATAATTGAGCTATATCAGCTATTGGATTTCTAGATTTTGTAGTTTGAGTCCATCACATAAGTAGTGGGAATATCAGGTCTCTGCAAGCTGGATGCTGCGTTCGCTGGAGTCTCATTCCGGGCTGCTTCTATCGGAGGTTGATTCCACTCCTAACAATGCCAATTAACTAAGCTCTCAAGGTTCTGTGGGTGAGGCTAACTTATGAGACCTGCATTTCCCTTTGAATAAACTGATTTATTTTACTTTCCCTTTTCAAAAGTTATCGGACGGCTTAGCTCGGTTCCTTACAATAATAATGTAGCTTAAGCTCTTATTTATAGTAACTTTAATGCTTTTTCCCACCACCTAGCAGATTACAAATTACATGGGAGCCTAACTTCCCTAACACGGGACTCGGTACGTGGCCGCTTCGTTACAAGCTTGAACACTAGTTCTGCACTGCACAACAATTTGCTTGAGAAGAAGCGCACGCTGTTAGCGACGCTCTATTTATACGTCACAGGCATGACGCTAAGTTTGCCGCCACAAAATGCAAGGCGACTCGTGATTGGTTACCATCCCGTTGCTGCGTGCCTACTATGAGAAAGTTCTGGTTCAAATTCTCTAACAGTTCGTTCAGTCGACATTTCTAGGAAAAACTCAGTGTGTCCATCTCTTGTATTTTCCCGGTACGTGTTTTCTTGGAACTTCAGTTGCTGCTCTTCTCTAACATATACATCTGTCTCTGTTCTTTTACCCTGACTTTGCCTAAACCCTGTGCAATATTTCCCTGGAATTCCACCTAGCCGGCCGTTCGCTAATTACCCTTGTATAATACCTGTTCTTGACCTGCTTGGCAAAGCGATCCTGAGCTGTTTCTGACATGCCTTTAAATATTACATCTGTACAATTCTTATTAATATTGATGTTACATACATATCCTTATTCTAACAATATTAATTATCTGTACATGTCATATTCCCTAGCACATATCATTAGAGAAAGTCTTGTGAATGGAACATATTTATAGTGGAATTAAACTTTTTTGAGTTAGGACTTCTTAAATAATAATTATTTATTTAAGTGTTTAATTTACTTATAAATACCGTTTAAAGTATTTTATATTCCATTAAAATTGCAATGTATCTACAATTTTGGGCATGTACATTTTAAAGTCCTATATATTTATACCCACGTATTTCTCTTCCAGAGCTTAAGTAACATATATAGTGCCACAATTTTAAAGAGGGAAGTGCTACCTTTTCTCTGTACAAACCATTACATCACCATCGCAATATTATACATTTCAAACAGTAATAATAATGCTACTTGTTTACGTATATCATCTAATAGGTCTTTATTAGCTTATTAGTGTGTTTCGCTAATAAGCCTCTTTCGCTCTTCGCCCCAGGGAATTAATATGTTCAACTTCGTTAAATCCTAGTTAATGACGTTCTCCTTAATGCTGGTTGGTAATAATGATACCATTGTTGCTTTCTCACAAATCATATTTATGTATATGGCTACAATCCTGAGTTGCCTGTTGAGAGCATGTGAAGCAATATCAAATTAGTGATTCCACAATAAAATTTGTAAAATGCACTCAGCTTTCCATTCTCATAACTTCCTCTAGCTGTTTCTACAAAGGTTATTCTTTTATCTACTTCATCCTAATCGAGATAAACATTAATTGCTTATTGATTTGATTAATTGTTTCCTTGTAAGTAGAAAGGAAATAAGAGCACATACTACGCTAAAGCGATAATCACATCTTTTAAAAGCCCATCGCTATGTAAAACAATTGAGGTTCAGTTCGCTTTGCAGAGAAATGTTGAGTTAAAATTGAAATTAACAACATGAAATTTATCGGAAACTGTCAACTCTACAAGAAAAACGTATATGACTTAAATTAAGTGTTTCAACGAGATCTACATTTTTTGGAATAATACGTATTTGTCTATCTCTTATGGTTCAACCGTTATGCAACATTTTGCAAAATTCATCCAGAATAAAGAGGTCTTTAGAGGATATTCCCAGAAACATCACGATATACATTTTATTTGTCATGAAAAACTTTTAATATATATTTTAAACAAACCCGATAGTGCTATTTTTGAGAAAATCCAAAATTTTAAAAATTTATCAATGTAAAAGGCAATAGTTTAGGATGGAGAAGGGATTTTGTTTAAAAGCCTTCGGAAATTCTAAACTTAAGTAGTAAGTTTAGTATTTAACCGACTTTTTGTTTTTGAGCTATGCTGTCACAACACACAAACAGACCTTTTTATAAAAATGTTTATTTTATCGGACTCAGAAAACCTCAAAGCATATATTTCCGGTGAAATCTCGGCATTAAATTTTTGAGTAGAATATAATAATTTCTGTGTTCACTATGTACATTGTACCTGCATGCTGGCTAGAGAAAGTAAAAAGGATAGAAAAAAAGTATGCTGTATTACTTGAATTTGTATATTTTAAAACAAACTATGCTTACAAAAGATTATTCTTTCATGTAAGTCATGCTAATCGAGATAAGCTTAGGAAAATATGGTCTTATTACTTGGTTTCCTGTAAGTTGAATGGAAATAAGGAAATCACTAGGCTAAAACGACAGACAAATCCTTTAGATGCTGTCACTATGCGACTGATATTGAAATTTGATTGTCCTTCCATGTCCAGGAGTAAAGCAGTGAAGACATGAAACAGATGAGGGTTTCCCTTTTGAAACCAATAACAGGGTATATCTCGGAAACGGCTAGCTGTACACAAAATGTGTATGGTTTAAATGTATTTTAAATGTATCAACATTTTTTGTGCAATAATATTTTGTCTTTTTCTTGCGGTTTATCAGTCTTTAAAACGTCTTCCGGATTATGATATATATCTTAAGGGTATATATTGCATTACCTTAAAAAGCTAAGAATGTTCTTCAGTAAAATGAAGAACAAACATGATACAGTTTTAATCCAGGCCAAACACTACTACAGGGTACAGAGATGCCTCTAGAGTTTTTACCTAGGGACTGTGGGAATATGGTAATGCTCTTACTTTGTCCCCACTTTACCCCTGACACTCTTGATCTTAACCAAGTCCTCCATTCTCCACGATCCTTATCTCAAGCGCGCATATTTCTCGTTGCTCCATTCGTTTTTAAATCCCCATAAAAGTTTCTTTCCTACCCACTCCCTCTGGTCCTCAACCCAGTTTATCTTCTCCCAGAATCCCTCTCATTACCTCTGGCTTGCTTACACTAGAGTACCATCTAGATACATACTAGATATTCTTTAAGCCTAGGGCTTATATTTGTCTCGTTTCTGAATAATTCTAATCTTTCTTAAATATTAGATATAGTTTACACGAAAGAATAAATACTGAGTAATATTAGATATTGGATGTAGTTTTGTACGAAAGGATAAATACTTTCGCAATATGAGATGTAGTTTACACGAAATGATAAATAGTTTGGCATATTAGACATTAGATGCAGTTTACACGAAAGGATAAATACTTTGCAATATTAGATGAGTTTCCATGAAAAGATAAATAATTTACAATATTAGATGTGGTTTACATGAAAGGATACTTTGCAATATTAGATGTATTTTACACGAAAGGATAAATACTTTGCAATATTATATATTAGATGTAGTGTACACCAAAGAATAAATACTTTGCAATATTAGATATTAGATATATTTGCACGAAAGGATAAACTCTTTGATGAAACCTTCAAGTGGCATCATTTGACAATGCCATCATATTTGTTTTAATATTTTTACTTTATCTACTTGTATTTAGTACGCAAATAGAGAAGGTTTTGCATTACAGTAAAAATATCCATAGAGACTTCACCGGAAATACAAGTTTTACGTCATATGAATAAAATATAATTATTTTTACTCTCCCTATCAGTATGTACAATGCAAATAGAAGGCAGAAAGGGTGTTATATTGCATTGCACCCAAAAAATCGATACCGAAATTTCACCGTAAATACACGCTTTGAGGAACCCAGAAACAAAAATACAGTAATTTTATAAAAAAAGTACTTGTGTGCGTGTCTGTGTGTGTGTGTGCGACTGGTGACAGCATAATTCCAAACGAAGTCACTTAAATACCAAACTTGGTTTTCAACTGCAGTATCTTCAATAAATGGAACACAGATTTTCAGGAAAATGCTCTCTCACCAACTACCCTTTGCATGGAAAATGTTTTAGAAAATATTGATTTTCTCAACAATGCCTCCATTGATTTAAAAAAAATCATACATCTTTAAGATAATCCCATTGCAAACGAAATATATATCTTGAAATCTGTGGGAACAACTTCTTAAGATCTCTTCATTCTGGATGACTTTTATATAGCTCATGAACCGTAAGATGAACATAAAATGCACAAAAAATGTAAACCTCATTAACACATACAATTCATGAAACATATTTTTATAGAGTTAACCTTTTCGGATACATTTCTTCTTATTGGTTTCAATTTTAAACTACTCAAATATTTCTCAAACAGGAAGTATTCTTTTGTTTCATACATCTCTTGTTTTACTGCTGGCCATGCAGATGCGACCTAATTTCAATTGTTCATATAGCGACCAGCTTTTAAATGATATGACTATCTCTTTAGCCAAGTGTATTGTCTTATTTCTCTATTATTTAAAAAAAAAACAAAAACAAAAGTTATTACTTCATAGGTTCAAATTTGAATTATGTTAATAAGCTTATTACATATTTTAAATAAGAGATTATTAGGTTGGAGAGTTAAGGTTAAATAAAGGTAGCATAATTTAATAAATGATTGGAAGTAAATTAAATTTCCACGTAATTCGTCATTTGGATTTCAGTAAACTACAACTTCTAGTAAACAATTGATGTGCCACATTGAGTTAGATACAGTCAATGAACAATTTATAAGTAATTACAATTTAATATTCTGCTTTAAGGGGCTAAACCTTACTGGTTTTTTGCGGCTCCAATCATTAAAGCTGTTGCATCCATTTCCGCTTTTCGGTCGATAAATAACATTTTTGCAAGGCCTCCTAGTGGTTTATATTCTACAGACAAGCTCATACCAAGGTCTTCTATATTCATGTTTACTTTCTCTAGCCCGTATGTAAATGCACATAGTGGATAGAGAAGGTAGATATTCTATTTCACTCAAAAATTCGATTGGCGAGATTTCACCGGAAATATATGTTTTGGAGTCCCCTGATTCGGAAAAAAACATTTTTAGAAAAAAGATCCGTATGTGTGTGAGTGTGTATGGACCGCATAGCTCAAAAACGAAAAGACCGTTTAATACCAAACTTGGAATTTAGGTTTGATATCTTCCAAGGGTGCGACACGAAGATTTCCCAGTAAATCTCCTCACCACAAAATACCTTTTACATGGAAAAATGTTAATTCTCTCAAAACTGGCTTAAAGATTTTGATTAAAACACTATGTTTAAGATATTTTAATAGCCAATGAAATGTATATCTAGAATTTTATGGAAATAGCTCCTGAACACCTCTTGATTCTGGATGAATTTTGAATAACTGGCAAACCGTAAGATATATACAAAAACTTATTCCACAAAAAATGTAGATCTGAATAAATCAGACAATTAATATAGATTAACTGTTTTCCTGATGTCCCGGATTATTAGTAACAATTTTCGAACGGGAAGACATCTTTCTTCTCGTTTCTCGTTTGTTTACGCCTGGCAAGAAAAGAGAATGGAATTTCAATTGTTTCCCACAGCGACCGACTTTTAGAGGACTTGGCTATCGCTTTAGCCTGTGCATTCCCTTATTTCCCTTCTACTTATAAGGAAACCAGTAAAAAGACTAATTCTGCTTATGATTGTTTATCTTGATTAGCATGATGTTGCTAAAACATTAGTCTTTTGAATAAAAGCATGGTTTACAGAACAGCTAGAGAAGGTCATGTGAATGGAACCCATCAGATTTTTTTTTAATGCGAAACTAAATATTTGTAATTTGTTGCGAATATCTTCACTTCGTTTTTATCCATTAAAGTAGGTATATCCTGTCACAAATCGTAGACAGTTCGTTTCTATAGATTTTATTCTTCTAATTGTGTTCTTGAAGTCCATATTTCTGAGCCATGCAATAATGTAGGTACAGCCAATGCTTTTAGATGGATTTCCTTCCTTTTTTTTTCACTTTCTTTACACGAACTACGTACATAGTGTAAAGAGAAGGTATTGCATTCCATCCAAAAAGTCAATACCGGGATGTCACCGGAAATTCAAGTTTTAGGGTCCCCGGTATAAAAAAAAAAATTTAGAAAAAGCTCCGTGTGTATGTGTGTTTGTGTGTGTATGGAGTGTCCGTGTGTCAATTTGTCCGTGTGCCTGTGAAAACGCTGACTCAAAAACAATAAGTCGGTATAATACCATCGTGATTTAAGTTAAATATCTTCAAAGGATGCGCCACAAAATTTTTGAGAAAAATCCCCCGTCCCAAACTAAGCTTTACTTGGAAAAAAATTCGAAAATTTTGATTTTCTAAAAAATGTCTCTAACGATATTGATAAAAATGCGATAAGTTTAACATTCTTACACGTTAAATAAAATGATATCTTGAACTTTCTCGGAATAGCTTCTGAAAACTTCTTTATACCAGATGAATTTTGCAGGAATTTGCACAACTGTTAAACCATAAGAGATGGTTAAAAACTTGCCACACATAAAATGTATATCTCGTTACAGCACACAATTTAGGGCACAATTATTTCATGGAGGTGAAAATTTCTGACATATTCCAAGTTATTGGTTTCAGTTTTAAAATACGATTTTTTCACATACGGGAATTTGTCAACTCCTGGCAATGCAAAGAAACGGTCTCATTTACATGATAAGCATCTTTTAAAATATTCTGCTATCGTTTTACCCTAGTGTATTCCATATATGCTTAAATAAAGCATTTCTTTTAATATTTATCTCGATTAGCATGAAGTAGATGGAAGAATAAGCTATTTAATAATAATTTGTTACAGAGATGTAGAGAAATTAATTTGAATGGAACCCAAAATTATTCCCCAATGTTCTTTTCCGGGTGACACATAGATATTGGAATATTTTTAATTTATTGATTATGTGTTTTTCTTTCTTACTCCCAAAAGAAACACTAAAATAAATGAAATATTTTATTTATTTAATGTTCTTTCATTCAGCAGTATTTTCAGTAAAATTTAATACACGACATAATTAAAATACAACATCTATTTTAGGTGGCTTCTTGGCCGAGTAGTTAAACCGTCCGTCTCCCACATAGGCGTGCCGGGTTCGATCCCAAGCGCCCGCATGTGCGATTTGTGGTGGACGAAGCGGTGTCTGGGAGGGTTTTCTCCAGCCACTCATACAACCAATTGCTCCATCAATCATCCATTTCACTTGCATTTCATATCATCCACTTCCTCACCCTCAAACCTGATTTTGGGCCTACCACTCATTCCAGGTTCTCCATTCTGTGGTTTCGTGCCGTTGGCTTCCCGACAGGTTTCTGACCCCTTGACATCTACTTGTGAGTCCTAACTAGGAGGAGGACAAGCTGACTTCTAAGCATCTATTTTAGCTTTCGATGTAGGAAAGGTCAGAATGTAGTTATTATTAATGTGATACACAAATTTATTAAGGAATTAAAAGGTTCTCAGAAGATTTATTTTAAACACAAGTGTTTCTAGGTCTCTGGGTCAAAAATTGCGTTTGGGGCATGTCCGTATTTCACAGAAATGTTCGGGATCTTGTTAGCAGGTGAGAACTTTTCTCTGATCATGAAAGTGAATCTGATAAGACAACGCATTTTCTCATGAAGGTCTTCAGCTATTACAGCCACTCCATAAGGCTTCTTGAGAGAGGCAAGTCAAGAATCAGGATGCCACTTTGCGTTTCCTTATCATGCGCCCATTTCTACTGGGATGTAAATTTAATGTTCCTCCTATCGCATCAGTGACTTTAAGCTGCTGTAAGCTGGCGTCGTATTATCCAACCCAGTCGACTTCTGGAATGCAGAAAAGTCTGCTTAAATACCTCCCATTCTGAGAACGACAAAAGGGAATGGAAACATATCATCGTCTTTTATGGGTATCAATAAAGAGCGGGATTTGTAGATAATATCCTTCCAGATTACTCACTTGCTTTAGGATAACAACTACTCTACCTTAGTAGTAAAATCCTCAACTCTCATCCTATTGGTCTTGGCTCATATCCCAAATGGGTCAAGCATTCTGACTGGAACCATTTAATTCTTCGCTTTATTATACACTTTCATTCCTCTCAAAAACTAAAATTATTTCTCATAAGGATATAGAGCTAAAATGATAAGAACAAACAAAAACGCTTCTAAAATTTAAACATACTGACGTTATGCTTTTTAGAAGGTAACCTTATGTTAAATCTTCTTCCGAAACTTGCTCAAAAGTTGGTTTTCAGAGTTGCAGTGTTTTATTGTCTTATTCTATAGTTTCATCTTCGGTTTTCAGCAATTATGTAATATTTTAGAACTCAAAAAAATCTGATTTCCTCCATTCGCATGACTTTCTCTACCTCTATGTAACAAATTATTGTTAGTAAGCTTATCTTTCTATCTACTTCATGCTAATCCAGATAAACATTAGCAGAAACGGTCTTATTATTTAATTCCTTATGGATAAGAAGGAAAATAAGGGGATACATTAGGCTAAACCGACAGTCAAATGCTTTAAAATGTGGTTGCTATTGTATAGAAATCCAATTCTTTTTGTGCTCAGATGTTGACAATTTTCCGTGTGAGAAAAAGTGTAAAGTATTTTAAAACTGAAATCAATAACAAGGAATGTCTTAAAAAAGGATCATCTCTAGGAAGAAAATGCATATAACATAAATTGTGTGTTTTGACAAGCTCTACATTTTTTCTGTAGTAAGTTTTTGTCTATCTTTTACGATTTATCAGTTAAGCAAAATTCCAAAAAAGTCATTCAGAATAAAGATTTCTTCAGAGGCTATTTCTAGAAAATTCAAGATAAGCGTTTTATTTGCAGTGTGAATGTCTTTACGGTATTTTACTAAAAATCGATAAAGCCGTTTTTGAGAAAATAAAAATGTTCGAAAATATTTCCATGTAAAAAGTAGTTTAGGGCGGGCGTGGAGGGTCCTCAAAATCTTCGTGTCGCATCCTTGGAAGATATTAAAACTTATATACCCAGTTTGGAATTTTACCGACTTTTCGTTTTTGAGTTATCGTGATGACAGACACATAGACACACACGTATCTTTTTCTAAAAATGCTTTTTTGGGGTACGGGGGACCCTATAACATCTATTTCCGGTGAAATCTTGGTTACAAAGTGTTGGCAATGTCTTTTTTATACACTATGTACATAGTACGTGTAGAGAAAGTAAAAATCCTCTAGAATTTAAACCGACAGATGTAATGCCTTTAGTTTTGAAGGTAATCCGCATATAATTCAAAATGTATTACAAAAGGACAGATACCATTGCATAAAACTATGGCAGGCGGCACAATCCGGGACTCTCTTAGGATGGAAGCTAAACTTTTATTCTCTACAAGCAACTATGAGCGGCAGCATTGTTGGCACCACATAATTATAAGAAGAGTATTGGACGTATCTGATTCAGACCATCTTGAAGATTTTCAAGACAACATTATTATAATGCACCAAATATCAGCAGCTGCAATGAAACAAAAGCTAACATACAACCTTAACCCTTGCAGATGCTATAGCAAAGAAATGCTAAAGCTAGTTCTAAAGAATATGTCTATTTAGTAATTGTCATCGAAAGCGAACAAACAAAACAGGTCAAATAGCAGATTTTCAGATGTGCAGTGTTATATGCTCTCTGTATTATACAGTTTCAACCATGGGTTTTCAGCAACAATGTAGTTTAGAAATTCAAAACTCAAAAATTTTAATAAAGTAAAAAGCTCCTTCGTGTCAAATATAATTGTCATACCAATCCAAGTAGTGCTCCTCGTACTCAAATATATAGAAAACAAAATTTATTTTAAATGAAACAAATACATGTAAGCCAGAAAAATAAAAATTACATATTTTTCGCACACACTTTACTTGATACACCAATTTTTAAATACGTTTTTCTCCAATGTTACTTTCTCTACACGTACTATGTACATAGTCTATATAGAAGGTATTGTATTCCACCCAAAAATTTGATACCGTGGTTTCACCGGAAATGGCGATTTAGGGTCCCCTGTATACAAAACAAAAGCGGTTTTAGAAAAAGCTCCGTGTGTGTCAGTGTGCCCGTGCGTCTGTGAACAAGATAAGTCAAAAACGAAACGTTGTTAAAATGCCAAACTTGGTATATAAGGTTAATATCTTACAAGGATGCTACACGAAGATTTTGAGGAAAATCCCCCAACCCAAACTACCGCTTACGTGGAAAAATTTACCAAAATGTTGTTTCTCTCAAAAATGGCTCTAACGCTTGTGGTTAAAATACCGTATATTAAAGATATTTACACAACAAATAAATGAGTATTTTGAATTTTCTGGGAATAACCTCCTAAAACCTCCTTATTCTGGACAAATTTTGCTGGATTTTGCATAACTAGCGAACTATAAGAGAGAGGCAAATACTTACTCTACAAAAAGTGTAGATCTCGTTAAAACACACAGTTTGTCATATTAATGTTTCTAGTAGATCTGACCATTTTTGAGATATTCGTTGTTAATTTTTCAGTTTTAAAATACTTAAAAATTCTCACATAGGGGAACATGTAAATCCTGGCAATGCATTGAAACGTATTTCAGTATATGGCAACCAACTTTTAATGTCGTTTTAGCCTAGGCGTTTTTGGGTCCCCTGTATACAAAACAAAAGCGTTTTTAGAAAAAGCTCCGTTCGTGTTCAGTCTTTTAATTTTTTACTTTTTAATATTTTTATTATTCTGTGTAAATATTACAAAAGCAAGTAAGGTCTGTGGGCACGTGCGATTGATAAAGATCAATGTTGACTGGTATTTTAACAAATGCACTTATCAATTTATAACATGAGACAGAAACAGGCCTGGCGATAATTAATTGGTAGCGAACACAATTTAAAGACTCCAAGATGTATAGGAATGAATATAAATCTCTGGATAATTATTTGGTATTTAACACAATTAAAAAAGAACTCTCACATTTATTACAGTGTATAGGAACATGCCTTTTGTTAATTAATAAAAAAAAAAAAGTTTTACGTGGCAGGTAATACGAATAGACATCTTGTTAAGTAAAAGGTATACATACATTTCAAGCAAACTAAAACGTACGTTATAGCAAAATAACTGAAATACAATCAATGTACACCACTTTCTATAAATGAGAAACATCCCCACCCTCACTGGGAAGAGTCAATAGCCTGCGTGTAAGATTGCTTTCTGTTCTGAACATTACATAATAAACATACACACGATATTCCAGTCCTATGAACGAGAGACTTACCACTGTTGTCAGAAGCCCGACTCTAGATTGATGAGAAATTTCGTTGTGATTGACACTTGTGGAATGATTCATCAGCTAGCACGGGCTCGTCAAGTTGCTGACCAATCATAATGTCAGAATGCATAACCGTCAGAGACATGATGTCATCGGCGTTGCAACATCTACGGGTTCAGTGGAAATTTACGCGTGCGTTCTCATGCATGATTGTTTGCAATCTGATATTATATTTCGTTTTGTAAAAAGTTCGGTTGTGTTATAAATTTATAATCATTGCTATATTTTATATCTCGCGAACATTGCTCTTGTTGTCACCCTAGAACCATCACCAGTGTAACTGTGATTTGAAAATGTCTTAGAGCCGTGATAAATGAGTCGCGGTTACGTTAGCTGAAATAATAATACTTTTATCTCTAGGGAAATATAGCACCCAATGTTGGAAGGAATAGACGATATAACTAGTGAAAAATGGGGAAAAGTGGTTCAACATAGAGAATTGTGATAGAAAATGCATGGGAAGAAGAAGGCATTTTACAGGAAGCAGTGAAACATGTCTGCAGTTAGACGGATAGCGAGTAAATATGGCAACAGCGTACCGAGACAGCCACGTGTCAGCAGAAATGTCAGTCATAAGGTAATTTCTCACCTATAATAACTGGTATCACGTGTTTATTCACTGCAAGTGAGGTGGTAAGGACTGAATTAGCCGATTTATAGTGTCGGAGAGTGTTTTCGTAATGGCAGAAAAACAAAAGTATTTTATAGCGAAGGGTTTTCAAATAGAGACACGGAACTCCTAGATTTTCTATCAAATGGAAAACGAGTTTGGAATCATGGTCGGATGCATGCGTCAAATCGGCCACTACGCGTGCTGAAAAAAGACCTGTGGTTTTATTTGGCGTTAGGGAAGCTGTTGCCGCAAATTCTCATAACAGCTGTTGAGCTACTGCGCGCGACCTGCAATTCCATCGCGTGAAAGTGCACAACGGCATCTGTACAAGCGACATACCACACAGCTGGCAACTCCCACACCCCAAACGATCAGGCAACACATTATACTCAATGTGGTGTCATATATTATATACATTAACAAAACAAAATCTGATGTGTTCCATTCACATGACTTTCTCTACATCTCTGTTCATAAGCTTATCCTTCTGTCTACATAATGCTAATCGAGATAAAATTTAACAGAGATTTTCCTTATTACTTGGCCCCTTATAAGTAGAAGAAAAAAATCTGATGAGTTAGACTCACATGATTTTCTCTAGCTGCTCTACAAACTTCCTAAAAAATATTCTTCTTCTTTCTACACCATGTAATCGAGATAAACATTAGAGACTGTTCTTATTACTCACTTCCTTATAAGTAGAAGGGAGCTAAGATAATGCACTAGACTAAACTGATAGTCAAATGTTTTAAAAGCTATCGTTATGCGATTGTCATTGCAATTCGCTTCTTTGCTTGACCAGGAGTAGAAAAAAAGAAAAACGGACACTTACTGTCTGAGAAAAGTTTAAGTACTTCACAATTGAAACTAAAAACAAGGAATATATCGAAAAACGTAAACTTCATGAAAAAATGTATATGACATAAATTGTGTGTCTTAACGAAGTCTACATTTTTTGTGTGGTAAATTTTTTGTCTATCTCTTATGGTTTACTAGTTAGGCAAAATTCAGCAACATTCATCCAGAATAAAACGGGCTTCAGAAGCTACGCCTAGAAAATTCCAAACATACATTTTATTTGTGATGGAAATGACTTTAATATGTGGCATTTTTATCAAAATTGTTAGAGCCATTTTTAAGAAAAACAAAATTTTCGAAAATGTTTCGATGTAAAGGGTAGTTACGGGTGGGTGATTTTCTTTAAAACCTTCGTGTAGCATCCCTGAAAGATACCAAAGTTAAATACTTAATAATGGTATTTAGCCGTCTCTTCCTTTTTGAGCTATGCTGTCCACAGGCACACACACGCGCGGACCTTTTTCTGAAAATCCCTTCTGTTTTTTGGATTGAAGGAGCCTTAAAACATGTATTTCCGGTGAAATCTTCCGGTATCGAATTTTTGGGTGCTATACCTTCTATACCTTCTCTATCCACTATGTGTATTGTACATACGGGGCTAGAGAAAGTAAAAATCTAATGTGTTCCATTCGCATGATGTCCTCTAGCTGTTTGGCAAACAAACATTTTTTTTGAAAAGATTATTCTATTATCTACATCATGCTAATCAAGACAAACATAGATAGAATTACTCTCATTCTAGCTTTGTTGTAAATAGAAGAGAAATAAGAACGCCATTGTCGCCTCCTTTAAAATCTGGTCAATATGTGAAATTACTGAAATTCCAATTGCCAGGAATAAACAAACAAGAAACGAGAAGAAAGATGTCTTCCCCTTTGAGAAACGTTTAAGTGGGTAAAAATGAAATCAATAAATCGGAATAACTCGAAAATGGTTCACCCTACAAAAAATGTATATGACATAAATTAAGTGTTTTAAAGAGATATATAGATTTTCTGTAGAGTAAGTTTTTGTGTATGTCTTACGGTTTGCCAGTTATACACAAGCTATCCAATGAAGAGGTTTTTAGAGGCTATTCCCAGAAAATTCAAGATATACATTTCGTTTGTCATAAAAATGTCTTAAAAATAAGGTATTTTAATCAAAATCTACACTGGCATTTTTGAGAAAATCAAAATTTTCGAAGAATGTTCCACGTAAAGGTAGTTGGGGATAGGGAGTTTTTCTTGAAAAACTCCATATTGCATCTTTGTAAGATACCGAACTTAAATATCAAGTTTGGTATTTAACAGAGTTTTTGTTTTTGAACTGTGCTGCCAATAGGCACACAGTAACACACTCACACGCGAACATTTTCTAAAAATGCTTTTTCAGGATCCATGGGGTCTCAAAACATGTAATCTGGTGATATCGAATGTTCGAGTGCAATAGAATACCTTATATGTACATAATAGTAAGAGAAAGTAATAGGATTTGTTACATCCACATGCTTATCTCTACCGACTTCGAAACAAACCATCGTTACATAAACGTATTACTTTCTGTATCTCGTATGTAAATACAATGTACATAGTAGTTAGAGAAAGTATTGCATTACACCCAAAAATTCGATACAGAAATTTCACTGGAAATATAGGTTAAGAGGTCCCCTGATTCTGGCAATTTTTTTAAAAAAAGGTCCGTATTAATGTGTGCCCGTGGTCAGCATTACTCAAAAACGAAAAGAGCATTAAATATCAAACTTGGTACTTATGTTTATTAGTATCTTCCAACACGAAGCTTTTGAAGCAAATCTCCCCAGAACAAACTATCCTTTACATGGAAAAACTTTTGAAATTTTGTTCTCAAAAATAGGCTAACGATTTTGATTAAAATACTTTATATTAAATATACTTACATCAAAAATAAAATCTATGTCCTGAATTTTTGGGAATAGGCTCTGAAGACTTCTTGATTCTAGAGGATCATTGCAAAACGGTTAAACCGTAACAGATAGACAAAACTTACCAAACAAAATATATAGTCGATGTCACATACGTTTTTCTTGTAGATTTGACTGTTTCAAAGATATTATTTTTTATTGGTTTCAATTTTAAGCTACCTAGCTTATTTCAAACTGGACTATGCTAATCGAGCCGAACCACAATTGTTTCACATAGCTTTTAAAACTTTGACTATCGCTTTAGCCTAATTTATTCCTTTAGTTACTTTCTACTTACAAGGAAGCAAGTAATAGTATCAAATCGGTTAATGTTTATCTTAATTAATCTTTTATATTAATTGTTTGAATATGGAACAGCTAGAGTTAGTTATGTGAAAGGAACACATCAGATTTTTATCTGTATACCTCATGCTAATCGAGATAAACATTTGCAAAAAGTATTACACGTTTTATTGTAGGTACAAGTGGAATAAGGGAATACCTTAAGCTAAAGTGAGAGTCGAATATTTTAATGCTATGTGATGGTATTAAAATTTTTCTTTTTATTGGATTAGAATGCAATGTTACAAAAGTTTATTACTTTATCTGCTTCATGCTAATCAAGAAAATCATTGGCAGTACTAGTCTTATTATTTGCTTCTTTGCAGCTAGAAGGGGAATGTGGTACTATACTAGGCCAAAGCGAAAGCCAAATATTTTAAGAGTTGGTCGCTATATGAAACAACTGAAAGTCGGTTCTCTTTTGCTTCTCGGGAGAAAACAAAAGCGAGGTGAAACGAAAGCTCACTTCCCATTTGAGAAAACTAAAGTATTTTAAAATTTAAATTAATAACGAAGAATGCCTCGGAAACAGTTAACTCTACGAACAACGTATATGACAAAATGTGTGTTTTAGCGAAATCTACATTTGTATACAGTAAGTTTTTGTCTATCTCTTATGAAGATGTCTTCAGAGGTTTTCCCAGGAAAATCAAGATATACATTTCCTTTGCCATAAAATATCCTTAAAGTTACTACTGAAAAAATAAAGAAATTTTGTCGCTACCTTGGTTGTTACTGAAATTAAATACCAACTATTTTTCATTTTTAGGTTATGCTGCTCACACACATGCAAACAAACATACACATGAACCTTTTTATAGTCATTTTCCATACATATGCCTTTCTCTACATCGCTGTAACAAATTATTGTTCAAAAACATATTCTTCTTTTTACTTTATTACAATCGAGATCGACATTAGCAGAGGTTTTCTTAATTACTTGCTTACTTAATTAGAGCGAATACCTAGGATAAACCGATAGCCAAAACTTTTAAAAGCTGGTTGCTATTTGGTTGAAATTCTTTTCTATACAGGGCCAGAAGTTTACAACTTTCCGTGTGAGAAATCTGAAAACTAAAACAAGGAATATCTCAAAATTGGCCAACTCCACGAAAAAAATGTTAATGACATAAATTATGTGTTTAAACGCGATCTATATCTATATGGAGTAAGTTTTTGTTTATGTCTTTCAGTTTACTAGTTAAACAAATTTCATTCAGAATAAAGAAGTCTTTAGAGGTGTTTCCAAAAAACAAGTTCATTTTATTTCTCGTGTAAATATCTTTAACATACGGTATTGAGAAAATCAAAATTTTCGACAATTTTGTCATGTGAAGTGTTGCTTGAGGGGGAATTTTTCTCAAAATCTTTGTGTCGCATCTTTGGAAAATAGTAAACTCATATACCAAGTTTGATATTTTACAATCTTTTCGTTTTTGAGTTATCATGTTCACACACACACCCACGGACTTTTTCCTAAAAATGCTCTTTTGGGATGCAGAGGACCCTAAAAGGTATATTTCTGGCGGAATCTCGGTATCGAATTTTAAGTGCAATGCTATACCTTCTCTATACACTGTGTACATAGCACATGTAGAGAAAGTAAAAATGATATTTACTTTTGTGTCATATATGGAAATAAATAAACACTCCGCTAGTACCTTTCAGAACACCCAGATTAGAAAAATGTCATAAGTAATTGTCTTGGTCAACATTGACACAAAGTTCACGTGTCGCAATGCGGGATCTTCACTTCTCTGGACTGAAACTCTCAGGGCGCTTATCCGTTCTGTCATTATTCAAACAGCATGTCAACCTTGTAGAAGCTTTGAATTTGCTCCTTTTGCTCATTTTAGTGCAGCTATTTGAAGTGCTGACAAATTGTAACGAGGTGGCTTTCCTTGCGAGTTAGACGCCTGTCATTCCAGAGAGGGAGAGAGAGAGAGGGAGAGGAAGAGGGAGAGAGAGGGACAGAGAGAGATAGATGTGTGCAAAAATACACCTGCAGTATCAGTGTACTGCCCATTAACTGTTTTTAATGTATTTACGATATATAATAGGGGCGGCGCTGTGGTTGAGTGGTTAGACCACTCGTCTCCCATCTAAACGACCTGGGTTCGATCCCAAGCGTCCCCATGTAGGATTTGTGGTGGTCGAAGCGGTGTATGGCCGGGTTTTCTCCGGGTTTGCTCATCATTACCTTTCCTACCATTAATTTCGCTTGTATTTCATATCATCCACTTGCTCATGTTCCTGCCTGGCTACGGGGCCGACCACTCTATTCTGAGGTTTCGTGCCGTTGGCTCCTCGATAGACTTCAGACCCCTGGCTTGTAAACCCTAGGGGAGGTGCCAGTCCTACGATTGCGGCGAAATGTTATATAGTAAATAGGGAAAGTATTATATTGTACACAAAAATTCTTTGACAAGAACTCACAGTACATATTTTTGAGGTCCCTTGAAATCAAAATTTTAAAAACTCCATGTGTATGTGTGTCTTTAAAAGCATACCAAAAAATCTGATGTAATCCATTCACTAGACAATCTCTACATCTGGGTAAGAAATGACTATTAAAATAAGCTTATTTGTCTATACATTTAATGTTAATTGAGATAAATATTAGCAGAAATGGACTTCTACTTTATTTTAAATAGAAGGAAAAAAAAAAAGGGAATAAATTGTTACTCAGAGGAAAGCGATGGATTCTTTCGGGCGTAAACATCCTTAACACGGCTTCTTTCGGAAGGGAAGTAAATTTGTGTAAGGTTTTGTGAATATAGTAAAGGTGTTGAATGAAATGTATAAAATAATAGCTTGAGGGGATGGTGAGATTGTGAAAGTTACAGGAAAGTTACTGAAAGTTAGCAGCCTACGTGAAATGGCAAGATAGTTTCTATTAGCTCATGAAAAGAGACGCATTTGGGAGCGGAAAAGACAAGCCAATTAGAGTACAGTTTTAATGCTTAGGCAGACCAAGGGTGTTTAATACATATTCTGCAGTAACGTAATTCCTATCACAGTTCGTACTCATTTATTGTAAAGTCAGTTTGTCATTTACTGTACAAACCAGTTCGTCTTTAGGTAGCAGTACAGTCAGTTGTTCTCTACAGTACGTCGGTCTTGCGGATTTTTTGCATAAGAAATGTGATACGCGAAAGTTTCAACTAGGATCTTAGAGAATTTTAAAGTGTATAATAATCGTGAATATTGTTGATAAAGTAAAATAAAGTAATTAAATTAAAATGTACAAATTTGTTATCTCTGAAATACTTCCTTTTACTGCTCACACCCCGTTAAGACATACTTGCTCGACCAAAAAATCCAACTAGCCGTAAACAATATGAATCATATATTAAAAATGATTGTATATATTGTGTATAATATGTAAGTATTGTATATATTATACTTGAATATAATACCACAAGTAGGAATATGTTTTTGGGAATAGCTTCTGAAAAACTATTCATCCTTGATGAATTTTATATTACTAATATACTGTAAGAAATGGACAAAAACTGTAGATCTCGTTAAAATACACAATTTATGTTATAAGCGTTTTTGTCGTGTAGTTACATTTTCCAAAATATTCCTTGTCATTGGTTTCAGGTTTAAACTAGGGTAAGGTCGGAGGAATCGGGTCAAAAATTGGAAAAGCCTTCATGGCTGACAAGTCTTTAACATAAACTCCGATTACTAAATATACTTACAAAAAGTGCTCTTTTAGGAACACCTTTCACTATTTGAGAATGCATAAATACTGTCCAGTATTATATGTATTGAGTTTGTTAATGGTGCTGCATGACCCTATTTGCCCTCCTCAAGTTGGATGAATCGGGTCAAAGAGATTGGTGAATAGGGTAAATAGAAATATTAAATTATCATTCGACCACAATACATTTCCCGCAGAAAATTTTCTTTTTACTCACTATACCAACATCCCTCATAATATCAATTTTTCCCTTTCTTTTACACTGAATCCAGCCACCAAGCTCGACGGATAATTGGAGCACTGTGTTTTAACAAGATGTACTTTTATCATCGCTTCCTAATGATTCTGTGATGTAGACCGTTTACGCATTCACTTATTACTGATCTACCTAATGTTTTTTTGTTTTTTGTTTTTTTGCTCAGGAAACAGTTTTCTTTTCTTTTGCAGTCTATCTGTGGTGTCTAGAATATACTTGGAGAAGATATGTTATTTGCTTCCCACCTGAACGTTTTGGCGTCATTTTGTTTGGAAATGTAATGAGATCGAAAAGGTTGGAAATCAGTTCTCTTCCTGTCTTGGATTTGTTGAAGATACTCAGTTCAAGTGGTCTTTCAGTCAGTGAATATCCATGGTGTGACTTAAAACCAGAAAGAAAAAGTCATGTTCAGTCACTGCATTTTCATTAACCGCGCTTGCATTTCCCCATCTATAACGTAAACGATAAAAAAGAGAGAAACAATTAAGAATCTACTTAAAAAATATTGACCCTTTTCAACCGCAATAATTAGACCCTATTCGCCTGAAATGCAGGATTTCATTTTTGCCGTGTTGGTATTCTTGCACAACAATGATATGATGAGAACACCGGCATAACCTCGGACAGGGAGGATTAGCTTGACAGACAACTAATGCTCAATAAATAATTAATAAAACTATTCCAACAAATTCGTTATAGATTGTATATTATTTTAAAGAGGGAAAACAAATACAAAATCTCCTTAAACACATATTCGCAAAGGAAACTACACAACAATTAAACACGTCTCACACTGATTTCTTATTCCAATCTCCGGAAGAAGTTGTAATTGTTGTCGATAGACAACTACTTCACTACTTCTTGTTAGTAGCGAGGATGAAACATAAAAAATCTGATGTGTACCATTCACATGACTTTCTCCATATCTCTGCAACAAATATTTCTTAAAAATCTTATACTTCTATTTACTTTATGCTAATCAGAAAAAATTAGCAGAAATAGTCTAATTACTCGCTTCCTTGTAAGTAGAAGCGAAATAAGGGACAACCGTAGGTTAAAGTGATAGTCAAAAGCTGGTTGCTATGTCAATGAAGTTCCATATGTTTATATGGATAGGAGTATGAGAAAAGTATACGTTTTTCATAGCAGAAACCAAAATTGAGGAATGTCACAAAAACGACGAACTCCACGAAAAAAAATGTATATAACATAAATTGTGTGTTTTAATGTGATCTACATTTTTTGTGCAGTAAGTTTTTGTCCATTTCTTACGGTTTGGCAGTTATTCAAAATTAAGTAAAATTCATCCAGAATAAGCTACTCTTCAGAGGCTATTCCCAGAAAATTCTAGATATACATTTAATTTGTCAGGTAAATATGTTTAATATACGAATTTTTAATCAAAATCGTTAGAGCCATTTTTGAGAAAATCAAAAATTTCGAAAAAAGTTCCATGTAAAGGGTAGTTGGGGGTGGAGCGATTTTTCCTCAAAATCTTCGTGTCGCATCCCTGGAAGATACTAAACTTTAATACCAAGTTTGGTATTTTACCGACTTTTCGTTTTTGAGTTACCGTGTTCACAGACACACGGACACACGGACACACACACACACACACGGACCTTTTTGTGAAAATGCTTTTTTTGGGTATTGGGGACCCTAAAACATATATTTCCGGTGAAATCTCGTTATCGAATTTTTTGGTGGAGTGCAATACTTTCTCTATACACTATGTACATAGTCCGTATGGAGAAAGTAATAAAAATTGACCCTATTCGCCTTCTGACCCGTTTCCCCCGACTTTATCCTACGGTTTAAAATTTAAACCAATAACAAGTAATATCTCGGAAACAATCTGGTCTACATAAATTTTGTGTTTTAATGAGATCTGAATGTTTTGTAAATGTATGTTTATCTCTTACGATTTATCAATTATACAAAAGTCAGGAAAATTTATGCAGAATGATGCAATTTTTATAAAAAAAAATTCCCAAGGTAAGGAATTTCCAAATGTGGGTCAGGGAATTTTCTTGGTGTCGCATCCTTGGAAAATACGAATCCTATATGCCAAATTTGGTTTCTGAACGGTATTTACATTTTTGAGTTTCGCTGCTCTCAAACACACACACACACACACACACACACACACAAACACAGAGACAAATACACTGGTATGTTCCTTAAAACACTGTTTTGGATTTAGTGGGTCTAAATATGTATTTTCGCTGAAATCTGGGTATAGCTTTTTAGTATTTCAATTTTATTGCTAACACTAAGTCTATTTATGTACTTTCAGTTTATATTTATTCTCTTTTGTTATAGTTTGTCATTTTGGCAACCCATTAATTGTATGGGAAGCTGTTATTCTCCTGAATAAAATATATAATTATTTTGTCTATTATGTATATTGTACAACGTGCTAGAGAAGATAATTATGTTATTCTTGATTTAGAGCATTCCTTGTGTAGGATAATGGTGGTTTCAGGTTCTGAAATACCTTATAATTTTATAAAGATATGCAGAAGCAACTTGTAATTTACTATGGAGGTCTGTTTTCTAATGCAGATATATTTTATTGCAACATTGCTGATATTATCGTCTCTGCATTGCAGACTGAACTACTGCTGTAACTGTTTTGTTATTATTGTTATACTCGCTGGCTTTACAGTGACTGACCATAAATTGCTGTTATTGACTCTCTCGGGGAAAATCTATTGCATTAACTGTTTCTTTCATAATGCACTTAAAATGTTAAGCTACATATATTCAGCAGAGGGCATATCGTGCATTTTGCCAAATGGTCTCGGCACTACAACATTTAAATGATATATTTTTATGAGATATTTCAGCACTATCAGCAGGTTTACTGAGCCCTGTGAAGCGCATTTGAGCATGAAACGTGCCGCCATAAATCAATGTGCATCAGATGAACTAAACAAGTGCTCTAAAATTCGGATATATTCCATTCAATGACTTTCTCTAGCTGTTCCGCAATAGTTTTTTTTTTTACAAAAGATTATTATTTTATCTATATCATCCTAACCGAGATAAACTTCAGTAGAATTGGTCTTATTACTTACTTTTTTGTAAGCAGAAGGGAAATAATGGAATGCACTAGTCTAAAATAACAGTAATTTCCTTTTAAAGCCAGTTGCTATGCAAACAATTGGAATTACGTTCTCATTGCTTGCCACTGGCAAACAAAAGACAGAAGAAAGAAAGATGACAAACCATTTAGGAAAAATTTAAATAGCTTAAAATTGAAACTAATAACACATATCTTTGAAACAATCAAAACTACTACAAAACGTATATGATATAAAATATAAGTTTTAACAAGATTTTGTATATTTCTTATGGTTTGTCAATTACGCAAATTTCAACAAAATTCATCCATAATGAACAGGTCTTTAAAAGATATTTTTCAGTAAATTCAAGATATAAATTGTACTTGTGATATAAACATGTTTTAATCAAAATTGTTAGAGTTATGTTTGAAAAAACTAAAGGTGCAATAATTTTTCCATATAAATGGTACATTAATGTGGAAGCTTTTCTTGAAAATCTACATGTCACATTCTTGAAGGACACTCAACTTAAATACCCAGTTTGGCATTTTCCCCACACGCCAAACTACTCTTTACATGGGAAAAATTTTGAAAATGTTGTCTTTAAAAATGGCTCTAATGATTTGATTAAAATACCGTGTATTAAAGATATTTACAAGATAAATAAAATGTATATCTTGAGTTTTCCGGGAATCGCCGCTGACGAACTCTTTATTCTGGATGAATTTTGCTGACTATTGCATAAATGGTAAACCATAGGATATATACAAAACCATACTATACAAAAAATATAGATCTCGTTAAAACACACAATTTAAATAATATATACTTTTTTCGTGGTGTTGGCCATTTTTGAGATAAGAATACCTTGTTTTTGGTTTCAGTTTTTAAAATACTACTACTTTTTCAATGTGGAAATTCGTGTACTTTGACAAAGCAAAGAAATGGATTTCTTCTACATGGCAACAAGCTTTTAAAACATTTGACTATTGCTTTTACCTACTGTATTCTCTTGTTTCCCTTCTTCTTACAAATATACAAGTAATACGACCATTTCCATAATGTTTATTTTGATTAGCATGAAGTACAGAAAAGAATAACTTTTTTAACAATAATTTGCTACCGGGACATAGAAAAATCTATTAGAATGGAACACATCAGATTTTTACTTTCTCTAGACCGTATGTATAATGTACCTAGTGGATAGAGAAGGTATTGTATTCCTTCAAAAAGTTCGTGTCAGGATCTCACCGGAATCATATGTTTTGGTTTTCCCTGAGTATGAAAAATGCATTTTTAGAGCGTGTGAGTGTGTGTGTTTGTCTTTGGACAGCATAGCTGAAAAGACGAAAAGACCGTTAAATACCAAACTTGGTATTTAAGTTTGCCATCTTTCAAGGATGCGACACGAAGATTTTCAAGAAAATCCTCCCACCCCAAACTACCTTTTACATGAAAACAATTTCGAAACTTTTGATCTTCTCGAATATACCTTTAACGATTTTGATTAAAATGTCTTATATTTAAGATATTTACATGCCAAATAAGATGTATATTTTGAATTCTATGGAGATTGCCTCTAAAGACCCCTTTATTCTGGATGATTTTTATTGAAATTTGCATAAGTGGTAAACCGTGAGAGGTGGTCTAAAACTTACTACACAAAAAATTAGATCACGACAAAACTCACAATTTATGGCATATACCTTTTTTCGTGGAGTTAGCCGTTTCCGAGGTAGTCCTTGTTATTGATTTCGGATTTAGAATTCTTAAAACCTTCCTCATAAGTGAACTTGTCAGTGCTTGGTCACGCAAATAAAGGGGTTTTAATCTTATAGTATACCACTTTTTAAAACATTTGACTTTCGGTTTAGCCTAGTGTATTCCCTTGTTTCCTTTCCACTTATAAAGGAACAAAGTAATAAGACCGTTCCTGCTAATGTTCTAGCATTATATAGAAGAATAAGCTTATTAATAAAATATTGTTAGTAAGCTTATTCTTGTATTTAATGCTAAAACATGTAGAGAAAATCATGTGAATGGACCATATCAGAATTTTTACTTTCTCTTCACGTAATATGTACAGTGTATAGAGAAGGTATTGTAATACACCCAAAAATTCGATACCGAGATTTCACCGGAAATACATGTTTTGAGACTCCCTGAATCCCCCCCCCCAATTTTTTTTTAGAAAAATGTCTGTGTGTCTGTCTGTGTTTATGTGTGTGTATGTGTGTGTCTGTGGGTAGCATAGCTCAAAAATGAAGTCCTTTGAATACCAAACTTGGTATTTAGGTCTGAATACGACACGAAGATTTTCTCAAAATTCCCTTTACATGGCACTTTTTTCGAAAGTTATGATTTTCTCAAAAATGGCTCTAACGATTTTGATTAAAATATTGTATACAAAGGATATTTACCACACAAATAAAATGTATATCTTGAATTTTATAAGAATAGACTCTGAACAGTACTTTATTCTGGATGACTTTTACAGAATTTTGCATAACTGCTAAACCGTAAGAGATGGACAAAAACTTACCCCACAAAATATGTAGAGCACATTAAAACACACAATTTATGATATATACATTTTTTTCATGGAGTTGATAGTTTTTGTGATATTTCTTGTTATTAGCTTCAGCTCTGAAAAACGTTCTCTTCTCATACGGGAATTTGTGTGCTCCTGTTCATACAAACAAAGGAACTTCAATCACAAAGCAACGAGCTTTTGACTATCACTTTAACCTATGGTACTCCCTTATTTCGCTTCTACTTACAAGGAAGCAATTAATACGGCTATTTCTGCTAATTTTTTCTCGATTAGCATGAAGTAAATAGAAGCATAAGCTTTGTAGCAATAATTTGTTGCAGAGATGTAGAGAAAGTCATGTGAATGGAACACATAAGATTTTTACTTTCTCCATACGCACTATGTACATAGTGTATATAGAAAGTGTTGCACTCCACCAAAAATTCGATACCGAGATTTCACCGGAAATATATGTTTTAGGGTCCCCAATATCCAAAAAAAGCATTTTCACAAAAGGGTGCGTGTGTGTGTGTGTGTGTGTGTGTGTGTGTGTCCGTGTGCCTGTGAACACGATAACTCAAAAACGAAAAGTCGGTAAAATACCAAACTTGGTATTTAAGTTCAGTATCTTCCAGCAATGCGACACGAAGATTTTGAGAATAATCCCCCCACCCCCAACTACCCTTTACATGGAACTTTTTTCGTAATTTTTGATTTTCTCAAAAATGGCTCTAACGATTTTCATTAAAATTTCGGATATTAAACATATTTACCTGATAAAATGAAATGTATATCTTGAATTTTCTGGGAATAGCCTCTGGTTGAATTTTACTAAATTTTGAATAACTGCTAAACCGTAAGAGATGGACAAAAACTTACTAAACAAAAATGTAGAGCACATTAAAACACACAATTTATGTTATATATATTTTTTTCGTGGAGTTCGTCGTTTTTGTGACATTCCTTATTTTTGGTTTCTGCTATGAAAAACGTATACCTTTCTCATACTGGAACTTGTCAACTCCTATCCATATAAACAAAGGAACTTCATTGACATAGCAACCAGCTTTTGACTATCACTTTAACGTACAGTTATCCCTTATTTCGCTTCTACTTAGAAGGATGCGAGTAATAAGACTATTTCTGCTATTTTTTTTTTGATTAGCATAAAGTAAATAGAAGTATAAGCTTTTTAACAATTATTTGTTGCAAGGATATGGAGAAAGTCATGTGAATGGTACACATCAGATTTTTTGATAAGGAACCAAGTGCTAGAGAGTGGTGTTTTTGCTGGTCTCCATTAGTTACCAGATGTGGTTGGAACTGCCACGCGGCCAAGTTTCAATTTGAACCGCATTACGTTGGAAATAAAGCTCTTTGCCTGCTGTCTGTGGTCAAGAATATGCCCAGATCTGCACCGGATTCCATGACCACATCATCCTCTGGTGCCTGGCCACTGCTGCGTATTGCAATCGTGCCATTAAAACCCCTTGCTAAATATTCATTTCTAATCTCGGTTTATGGTCGGCCAGTGGTAAAGCGTCCATCTTCCACATTGATGATTGGATATACGTGTTAGCTTCACAGCGGCTATCGCAACAACTGCACGTTCAGGAGAGTGCTTGATATTGGATTTTGTAATCTATATGGATTTCAAGAGGTTTAGAACAAGCGGATTTAAGATTAACAATATAATTTTTCTTAAACATTTATTGGTAGTAAAGTAATTCTATTCCATCCATTTCACCGAAAATATATGTTTTGAAGAGGGATTAACTCTTTAAAAGATAAAATCATAATGAAAATAATTTGATTAATAAAGTTATGTGAACTTACAATTTTTATTAATTTATAAATGTTAAAATTTAATTAAATATTATTTTATTAATGTTTAAGTTTTGTTTAATTTAGATGTTAAAATCCAGAAGAGCACTTTTAAAAAGAGGTTAAGTTTGTGTTAGACAGAGAGAGGGAGAGAGAGAGAATAGCAAGTCGGTTAAGTATCAAACTGGGTATTTAAGTTTATTATCTCCCAGGAGGACATGAAGATTTTCAAAGGATACCGCTACCCAAAACTATCCTTTACATGGAAAACTTAAAGGCGTTTTTTATTTAAGTAATTAGGCTCTTAACCATTTGAATTAAGTACCGTATATTAAGGGAATATAGAAGAGATTTTTAGCTATTTTGGCCAAAAATATTGATTTTAAGTTTTTGCTGCGAAACATTTTGTTTAGTTTTCTTAAACCGGATGTAGCACATTTTTAGACACCATTTTAAAATACTGAGCTGGTTAAATTACAATCTATATCACACTATAAAGCTATTTACTTTCTCTACATAGGTACATAGGTAGTGAGCGTATTGTACTCCACACACAAATTCGATACTGAGGTTTCACTGGAAATGCACGTTTTGGGGTCCCCTGTATAAACAACATTTTTAGAAAAAGATGCGTGTGTGCGCCCCTGTGTCTGTAAACACGATAATTCTAAAACAAAAAGTTGGTAAAATATTAAACTTGTCTTCCAAGGAACTACGAGAATAGTCTCCAACGGAACAATTTTAAATGAAAAAAAAAATCGAAAACATTGACTTTCACAAAAAAGGCCTTTAACGATTTTTATTTAAAACATATATTAAAGATATATGCAGGAAAACATATAATATGTATGTATATATACCCAACATTTTCTGGGAATATTCTCTGAAGACTTCTTTATTCTAGATGAGTTTTGCTGAATTTTCCATAGCTGGTAAACCGTGAGAGTTAGACAAAAGCTCACCACAAAGAAGGTAGATCTTTTTAAAACACTCAATTTAGTTATTATACACTTTTTTCGTGGAGATATTCCTTGTTATTAGTTTTACTTTTAAAGTTTTTCACACACGGGAATTTGACCAGTCATGGCAAAGCAAAGAAACGGATTTTATCCACATGGCAACCATATTTTAAAATATTTGACTATCGCTTTAGCCTACTGCATTTGCTTATTTCTCTTCAAGTTACAAGAAGACAGCTAATAAGGCAATTTTCTCCTGTTTATCTCAATTAACGTGAAGTATATATAAAAATATGGTTTTTAAAAATAATAATTTATTACCAAGATGTAGGGAAAGTTACGCGAATGAAAGACATCAGATTTGTAATAACATATGTGTGTGTTTGTGAACAAGTACCAAGCTTGGTATTTAAGCATATTCCAGAATACACGAAGATTTTCAACAAAATTCCCGCCTACCGTTTACGTACATTTTCCGAAAACATTTTATTTCTTAAAAATGGCGCTAATAAGGATTTTGATAAAAATATATGTTAAAATATTTTACGTCAAACGAAATATGTTTATCTTGAATTTGCTAAAAATAGCTGCTAAATTGTCCTCACCTTGATGATTTTTGTATAATATACATTCTTTTTTACAGTTAAATATTTCTGAGACATATTTTGTTATTTGTTTAATTTAATAATAATTTTACTGGGTAATCGTTATTGATTAATTTTCAGAATGGTCATGTAGAGACAACGGAATGTCAATATCATTACTCTTAAAACAGTTGACTACCAATCTAGATTGTGTATTCCCTTAATACTATGTATCTACAAAGAAAGATGAAATAAAACCATTTATGCTAATGTTATTTCGATTAGCATAAAGTAGACACAGGAATAAGCTTTTGTAGGAATGGTTTGTTGCAGAATAGGTACAGAAAGTCATAGAAATCTAACAAAGAATGTCTTCTAACATGTTAAGATACCTGGAAAAGGATGTACATATGCAATTCCAAGAAATGTGAAAAGTTATTTTAAATTTTTGTGAACAAAATTTGCTTGATTAATGAAATTTGGAGTTTTCAGAGACCAGGGGTTTCTGCATTTGTATAATATATTCCGCAATGAATAATATTTAGGTGTACTATACGCTTTTATGCAAACGTGGTATAAAGCATGCCATATTTCGTAACAAAATGGTTGGTAACTTAAACTTCTGGTGCACTTTTACCCCAAAGTTTTGATTGTGAAGTCATCATTTTTTCTATTGTATTTAACAAATAATGTTAGAGTTTTAATATAATTAATATTTGATACAAGGAAAAATGAGTACAGGAAAAATGGCATAATCTAGTAAAAATATAACTCATTTGTATTCGTATTAGAAATGCATTTTTCTTCTCCTTGTTATTTTTGGCATCAAATTTATAATTGTTCGCAACCTTAAAGTATCTGCTAAGTACATTGTTCCATTTACATATTTTTATCTTTTCTGCAAACAAGCTATTCTTACAAAGGATGAGTCTTTTATCAGCATAATGCTGATCCACATCAACACTACCAGAAATCGTCTTATTACTTAGCTCCTTAAAATTACCAAAGTACTGAAGAAATACACTAAGCTAAAGCGACAGTCAAAACTTCTAAACACAGAACATGCAGTTTTTATTGAAATACAGTTTTCCTTCCAAGGTCAGGTATAAAACAAGATAGATATGAAACGAAAGACAACTCCTTGTTTAAGAAAAGTTTTAAGTAATTTAAAATTGTTAAGCAACATTTGGGAGACGATTAACTCTACAAAAAATATATACGACTTGAATCATGTGCTTTAACGAGCTCTACGTTTTTTAATATGTTTTTGGCTATCCCTCACGGTTTACCAGTTTATACTAAAATCGTCCAGAATGAAGAGGTCTTCAGAAGCTATTTCCAGACAATTCAAGATATACCTACACTTTGTTTGTAATGAATCCATCTTGAACATATGGTATTTTAATAAAAACTTATCAGAGCCATTTTTGAGAAAACCAAATATTTCGAAAAATATTTCATGCAAATTGTAGTTGGTGCTGGTGGGATGTTCTTGAAAATGTTCGTGTCTCACACTTGGAAGATACTAAACTTAAACACCAGGTTTGGTATTTAACGGGATTTTAGTTTTTGTGTTATGCATACATAGACACACATTATTATAATAAAAGACATTTTATTAAAAATCTGATGTGTTTGATTCTCATGAGTTTTCTCTACAACTCGGTAACAAATTATTATTGTTAAAAAGGATATTCTTCTATCTACCTCATGCTAATCGAGATAAACATTCCGGTGAAATCCCGACATAGAATTGTTCGATGTAATTCAATACCTTCTCTGTCTACTATATAAATTATATATACATACGTGCTATAGAAAGTAAAAATTTGCATTTTCGTTTAGAGCCAATTTTGTGGAAGTCTAAAGGAGTTTGAATGGAACTTTTCGAAGAGATTTTACATATAGTGTGTAATTAATATGCAATAGCTAGTGTGTATGTGTAATAGAGTACAACCGTAGCTGCATTTCCACTAGTAATTGGTCCGAGATGGTTTTGTTCTCCTTCCTTCCATCTTAAACTTTTCCAATATTGTATTCGTAATTCCCATTTTCTGTCTAATAGTTGTGTTTTTAACTTCTTCTGTTCTTGATATCCAAGTTGGTGTACGCCCAACTTCGTTTTCTGCTACAAATAGTTTGTCTCTCTCCTCGGATAAACCTCTGCACAGTAGACTATTACTTCTGTAACACCGTTATAGATGTACATTTATTTCGGTATTATTTCTTATCTACTATTTTATTAATTTTTGGCTTGTTGTTGCAGATGCCCATCTGCGATGCTCTACATCAGTGCTCTACTATTTCATAGCAACCAGGTCCTAAAAGATTTGACTATCGCTTAAGGCAACTGTTTCTCCTCTTCTCACTACGCCTACAAGTAGTGTAATGTAATAAAATCATTTCTTTAATGCTTATTTTGATTAATATCAAGTAGATTGAATAGTAGGTTAATTAAGAATGACTTGCGGAAAACTATATATTTATGTATATATTTTCGGTACCATTATAAAAATCGCATGTTTTCCATTCACATAGCTTTCTCTACCTGTTCTGCAAACCAAGTATTCTTAAAAAAGCCTATTCTTCTAACTACCTTATGCTAATCGAGATAAATATTAGCAAAAATGGCCTTATTACCTGCTTCCTTAAAAGTAGAAGGGAAATAAGGGAGTGCACAAGGTTAAAGCAATAGACACACTTTTTAAAGACCACCGCTATGCGATTGACATTGAAGCTCGATTCTCATTCGATTGCCAGGAGTAATCAAGAGAGTAATGAAACAGAAGAGCACTTCCCGCTTTAGAAAGGTTTTAAGTATTTTAAAATCGAACCCAGTAACAGGGTATATCTCGGAAATGGTTAGCTATTCAAGAAAAATGTATATGACATAATCTGTTTGTATTAACGTAATCTATATTTATTACGGCGTATGGAAATACCATTCAAAATGAAGAGGACATAAGGTTCTACCGCCAAGAAATCCAGGATATAAATTTTATTTTCCATATAAATGTCTTTAATATAGAACATTTTAATAAAAAGGTTACAGCCATTTTGAGAAAATCAAAAATGTTGAAAAATGTTACATGAATAGCTTAGTTTGGGTTGGAGAATTTTTGTGAATATCTTAATATTCTTATTGCAATCGGCTATCGTCAGTGGGCCACTGTCATACTTTCAGAAAGTCCGTAATCACATTTACGGCTGCCAATGCATCTAATGTAACAGCTGATTAATGTCTATAGTTGCAGCTGCTTGGTCTAACTAAAGTTTAACGTGGTAAACCAAGCTAAGAAATGCTGTGATGATAATCCTGCATGATGGTACACGTTGCCAGGGACTATAACTTCTTCAATGGAGGAGAGTGGGGGAGAGAGAGAGTGAGAGAGAGATTCTATCAACAAGGAAAACTTTAAAGTTTGTGTCGGAAACCCGTAGGCAAGAGAATGTAAGCCGGTATATCCGTGCAATGCGAGATCTGTGTAGCAGTTTCTGAACAGGGAACGTGAGTCATAGAAAACCCATTCTGCTATACTAGGGAATACATGTTGGTTTACATATTCCATATAGAGATTCTGTATGTTAAGTTTCCTAATGAGTATAGGCAAGGATTGTTTGTAACGATAAATACGAAACTCGTTGAATTCAAATAAATCTGATGTGTTCCATGCAGACCTTCTCTAGCTGTTCCACAAACAAACTAAACTAGATAAACATTAGCAAAACTGGTTTTATTGCTTGCTTCCTTGTAATTAGAAGGGAAATAAGATAATATACTATGCTAAAGGAATAATCAAATATTTTGAAAGCTATAGCTATGTGAAGCATTTTTTTTCTTTTTGTTTTTATTTGATTTTTGTTATTTGTGTTGTTTTTACTTTCTCTAGCCCCATATGTACAATGTACATAGGGATAGAGAAAACTTGTATTCCACCCAAAAATTCCATACCGAGATTTCACTGGGAATACATGTTTTAGGACCCCCTGTATCCAAAAAAAAAAAAAAGGATTTTCCGAGTGTGTGTCCGTGTGTCCGTGTTCCGTGTATCCTTGTGTCCGTGTGTCTGTGAACACGATAACTCAAAAACGAAAAGTAGCAAAATACTAAACTTGGTATTTAAGTTTATTATCTTCCAGGATGCGACACGAAGATTTTGAAAAAATTCCCCCACCCCCAACTACTCTTTACATGGGAATTTTTTCGAAACTTTTTATCGTCTTAAAAATGGCTCTAACAATTTTGATTAAAATATCATATATTAAAGATATTTACCTAACAAATAAACTGTATATCTTGAATTTTCTAGGAATAGCTTCTGAAGACCTGTTTATTCTAGACGAATTTTGCTTAATTTGGCATAACTAGTAAACCGTAAGGGATAGACTAAAACTTACTGTACAAAAAATTTAGGTCTTGTTAAAATACACAAGTTATATCATATACATTTTTCTCGTGGAGCTTACCGCTTTAGAGGTATTCATTGTTATTAGTTTCAGTTTTCTCAGACGGGAGTGTCCGTTTTTCTTTTGTTCTACTCCTGGCCAAGAAAAGAAGGGATTTGTAATGACAATCGCATAACGACAGTTTTTAATACATTGGACTATTGGTTTAGTCTAGTGTATTCCCTTATTTTCTTCCTACTTATACGGAACTAAATAATAAGAAAACTGTGCTTATGAGTACCTCGATTAGCAAGCTGTAGAAAGAAGAAGAATCTTGTGCATGACGTGTGTAGAACAGCTAGAGAAAGTCATGTGAGTGTAACACGTCAAATTTTTTTCTTTAAATACAGTTTTGGAGTCTTGTCGGAACTCCCAACATTTTCTTATGGTTTCTATTTGATTACTTTTCGCGTCCAATACACAAATATACACATCTACAACACAAAAACACCCAGCCCAAGGTGAGACTCGAACCCACGTTCCCCTGCGCCACGAAGCACCAAAATGAGACACTTTAGCGAACGTGGCCATGGGGACCGGAAAATGACAAGAAGCGCGAGATTTGAACCTAGGAACTTGTTTGTGGGAAAAGTCTTCTTAACCTCTTGGCCATCGTAACGTTATCCACTGAAATTGGGTTTTCTTTTTATTCCTTGAAACTGGTTTCAAGGAATACCTTGGAAGCGATTAACTGTACAGAAGCTGTTTATTACATAAATTGTGTAATTTAATGAGATCTACATTTTTTGTAGTAGGTTTTTGCCTATCTGTCAAGTTTTACGAATTTTACAAAAGTCATCCAGAATGAAGAAATCCTTAGAAGATATTTTGTTTGTCGTGAAACTATCTCAAATATATGGCATTTTAATAAAAAACATAAGTTATTTTTTAGAAAGTTAAAACTGTCGAAAATCTGTCCTTGTAAATCTTCGTATCGCATTCTTGGAAGATACTGAACTTAAATACCAAGTATGGTATTTAATCGACTTTTAGAGCTATGTTCCCAAAGACACACACTCACACACACACACACACACACACACACACACAAACACACACCTTTTTCTAATAATGATTTTTTCAGAGAACCTCAAATCATGTATTACGGAGAAATCTTAGTATACTATTACTTTCTCTATACGTACTATGTACATAGTGTATACAGAAGATATTGTATTGCACCCAAAAATTCGATACCGAGATTTCACCGAAAATATATGTTTTGAGACCCCCTAAACCCAAAAAAAGCATTTTTAGAAAAATGTCCGTGTGTGTATATGTCTGTCAGTCTGTGTGTGTGTCATAGCTCAAAATGAAAAGACCGTTAAAAATCAAACTTGGTATTTAGGTTTAGTATCTTCCAAGGATGCGACACGAAGATTTTCAAGAAAATCATTTCACCCCAGACTACCCTTTACCTGGAAAAAAAGTCGAACATTTTGATTTTCTAAAAAAATGGATCTAACGATTTTGATTAAAGTCTCTTAAATTTAAGGCATTTACTTGACTAATAAAATGTATATCTTGAATTTTCTGGGAATAGCCTCTGAAGACTACTTTATTCTGAATGAATTTCACGGATTTTTGTATAACTGCTAAACCGTAAGAGATGGACAAACACTTACCATACAGAAAATGTAGAGCACATTAAAACACACAATTTATGTTACATACATTTTTTTGTGGAATTGGTCGTTTTTAAGATATCCCTTGTTTTTGTTTTCAGCTATAATTCTCATACAGGAATTTGTCAACTCCTGTCCATACAAACAAAGGAGCTTCAGTTACATAGCAACCAGCTTTTGAGTATCACTTTAACCAATGGTACTCCGTTATTTCGCTTCTGCTTACAAGGAAACAAGTAATAAGACTATTTCTGTTAATTTTTTCTCGATTAAAATGAAGTAAATAGAAATAAGAGCTTTTTAACAATAATTTGTTGCAGATATGTAGAGAAAGTCATGTGAATGGAACACATCAGATGTTTTTGAAGAAATGCAACATCTTCTCTACCTACCATGTGCATCTTACGTGGTATAGAACGTAATAAAATAATATGGGTTTCCTTTAGCTTACAGATTAAAATCAGATGCTGTATAAGATCCTAGATGCGAATTCAGTTATTAGGATCGGCTAGACTGACTGTGTGATGTTTTTTACGTTCTCTATACGTACTATGCACATAGTGTATAGAAAAGTATTGCACTCCACCAAAAATTCGATACCGAGATTTCACCGGAAATATGTTTTAGGGTACCCAATATCCAAAAAAAGCATTTTCACAAAAAGGTCCATGTGTGTGTGTGTGTGTGTGTGTGTGTCCGTGTGTCTGTGAACACGATAACTCAAAAACGAAAAGTCAGTAAAATACCAAACTTGGTATTTAAGTTTAGTATCCTCCAGGGATGCGACACGAAAATCCCCCCACCCGAACTACCCTTTACATGGAACCTTTTTTCGAAAATTTTGATTTTCTCAAAAATGGCTCTATAGATTTTGATTAAAATTTCGGATATTAAACATATTTACCTGACAAATGAAATGTATATCTTAAATTTTCTGGGAAAAGCCTCTGAAGAGTAGTTTATTCTGGATGAATTTTACTAAATTTTGAATGACTGCTAAACCGTAAGAGATGGACAAAAACTTACTACACAAAAAATGTAAGGCACCTTAAAACACACAATTTATGTTATATACATTTTTTTCGTGGAGTTCGTCGTTTTTGTGACATTCCTTATTTTTGGTTTCTGCTATGAAAAACGTATACTTTTCTCATACAGGAACTTGTCAACTCCTATCCACATAAACAAAAGAACTTCATTGACAGCAACCAGCTTTTGACTATCACTTTAACCTACGGTTGTCCCTTATTTCGCTTCTACTTACAAGGAAGCGAGTAATAAGACTATTTCTGCTAATTTTTTCTGATTAGCATAAAGTAAATAGAAATATAAGCTTTTTAAGAATTATTTGTTGCAAGGATATGGAGAAAGTCATGTGAATGGTACACATAAGATTTTTATGCTTTATGCCCCTTACTTGGTATTGAGATTACCGGCGCTACACTTGAACACACTCTTTAGTCACATAAAATGGCGGCATGTAATAGAAATATCTTTTTCTTTTCGCTAGTTGCTTGCAAAGCCATTTGAAACAAGGAGACGCTAAGTATTAATGCAGCCAACGATGTTATCATAAATCAAAGAAAGTTTTTTGTCTCTCTCTAGCCCACAGATTCAATAGTTAAATGTATGATGGAAGTTAAAAACTAGATGCTCCACCCACATTGTTCTCTACAAATTAATGTTGCTAAAGATTAGTAGTTTATCTACATAATGCTAATTGAGGTAAGCGTTAGCAGAAATGGTTCTATCAGTTTCTTTTAAGTGGAAAGAAAAGAAGTCAATGCACTAAGCTAACGCGATTTTCAAATCTTTTATAAATCAAATCATTTTATGAAACAAATGAAATTCGGTTAACTTTGCATGGCCAGGATGAAGAGAGATGAAACGAATTATCACTTCCCGTTTGATAAAACTTTAAAGTTGCTTAAAACGGGAACCAATAACCAGGAATACCCCGGAAACGGCTTCTACACAATAAAAAAGAACGAAAGAAAGTAATAAAGATATATATATATATATGCCATAACTGTGTGTTTTAAGGAGATATGCGGTATTTGTATTGTACGCCTTCGTCTATCTATTACAGTTTATCAGTTACGCAATATTCATCCGTAATAAAGAGTTCTTCAAAACCTATTCTCATATATTTCGAGATATACATTTCGTTTGTCATAAAAATATCTTAAACATATAGAATTTTATTAAAATCGTTAGTGCCAGTTTAGGGAATATAAAGTATTTTGAAAACTGTTCCAAATAAAATGTAGTTGAGGTGAAAGAATGTTCTTGAATATTTTGGTGCCACATTTACGGAAGATGAACTACAGTGTTCACAAACACACACGCACACATTGACACACACCTTTTTCTAATAATGCTATTTTTGCATTCAGGGGTTTCAAAACATGCATTTCGTTGAAATACTGGTGATGCAATGCAACGATTTCTCTACCTCCGTGGTTTAGAAAGTAATATTATGGTATTTAGTTTTCAGATTAAACTGAAATGCTGACTAAGATCTTAGTCGCTTTTAGGATCAGACTGATTGTATAACACAGCATTTTGTGTGTGCTATGCGCTGTTATATGTATCGATATTACCTGAGCTGCACAGAACACACCCTTTAAGTCACAGAAAACGGCGTAATATAATAGAAATAGGTTTTGTTTTCGCTATTTGCTTGCAAAGCCGTTTGAAACAAGGAGACGCAATGTGCGAAAGCAGGCAACGGTGTTATCATAAATCAAAAAAAAGTTCTCTCTCTGTCTCTCTCTAGCCCACAGATTCAATATTTAAATGTATGATGGAAGTAAAAAAACTAACAGCATGGGACGGCCTGCGCGCCTACATCTCTGCACCATTCCTCACGAACATGAGGAGCAAAAGGGAGGCAGGGATGACGGCTCCGAAAATTATGCAATATATTTGCAGGCTGTCTTCCCCTAAGCTCTGACCTCCCTTGCAACCAACACTTTTCGATATTCGAGCAGGCCAAGTGTGTGAGGATGCAGCGGACATTTTTATTCGCCCCTGCGTGATTCATGTAACGGTCCGAGAGGCAAGATCTTATCGTATAATTTGGACTGAGTGCCTTCTCCACTAGCAGTACCTTAGGTCCAAACAACGTGGAGAGATATAGCCTCATAACAAACACCCGCCACTGCCCACCGATGTTCCTTTTGGAAGCGGCAGTGGCGTAGCTCAGTTCTATAGAAAGTGGATTGTGTGCTGATTAGGTTGAAAATCTGCTCTGACAGCGCTTTAGGACCAGGTGTGGTAGAGATGGCAATGTATGGAAGATGGCGTGGGATACATATCACATCTAAACATATGGGTCAGTATCTCTATATTGTTATTATTATTATTATTATTATTATTATTATTATTACTACTACTACTCTCTCTCTATATAGTGTATTGCATTCCAGCCAATGATTCAATACCGAGATTTCACCGTGAATATATGTTTTGAGTTCCCTGAGTTCAAAAAAGCAATGAGTGTTTCTGTGGACAGCGCTGCTTAGTTTTATAGGATATGGTCGTACGTTTTGTTATACATCTGCACCCGCAGATCTTTAGAGCCGGGTGTAGTAAGGATGGGAGTGTATGGAAGATGATATAGGATGAGTGATGTCATACCTAAGCCTCTGGAGCAGCATCTCTTTATTCCTTATTATTGTGATCTATTATTATTATTATTATTATTATTATTATATTATCTAAACTTACTATGTACTTAGTGTATAGAGGAAGTATTGTATTCCATCCAAAAAGTCTCTACCGATATTTCACCGCAAATATATGCCATGAGGTCCCCTGAGTCTAAAATAAACATTTTAGAAAAGGGTTAGTGTGTGTGAATGTGTGCCTATGGACAGCATAGCTCAAAAACTAAAATACCATTAAATAATAAACCCGACAGTTAAGTTTGATATCTCTCAAGAATGCGACACGAAGATGTTCAAGAATAACTCTTCACCGCAAACTGCTCTTCAGTTGGAAACATTTTTGAAGAGCTTGTTTTTCATAGAAATGGCTCTAAAGATTTTGATTAAAATACCGCATATTAAAACTATTTATATCACAATAAAATATATATCTTCAATTTTCTGGTAATAGCTTCGGAGGATCTGCTCAGTATGGATGCTGACTTTTGCATTACTGGTTAACCGTAAGAGATACACAAAAATGTAGACATCGTTAAGATACAATTTATCTCATATACATTTTATTGCATTATTATTACTATTATTATTATTATTATTATTATTATTAGTAGTAGTAGTAGTAGTAGTAGTAGTTGTAGTGGCAGTGGTAGTGGTTGGTGGTCGTGGTGGTAGTAGTATCATAATTATCATTATCATTATTAATATTATTATTAACATTTATTATTAATATTACTATTAATAATATTATTATAAGAACTATTAGTATATCACTTTCTCTACATGTACTATGTGCATTTATTATTAATATTACTAATATTATTATAAGAACTATTAGTATATCACTTTCTCTACATGTACTATGTAGTGGTTGGTGGTCGTGGTGGTAGTAGTAGCATAATTATCATTATCATTATTAATATTATTATTAACATTTATTATTAATATTACTATTAATAATATTATTATAAGAACTATTAGTATATCACTTTCTCTACATGTACTATGTGCATAGTGTATAGGGAAGGTATTGTATTGCACCAAAAAATTAGATACCGAGATTTCACCGGAAAAACATGCTTGAGACCCTTGAATCCAAAAAAAAGTATTTTTAGAAAAATGTCCACGTGTGTCTTTGTGTATGTGTGTTTCTGTAGACAGTATAGCTCAAAAACGAAAAGAACGTTAAGTACCAAACTTGGTATTTAAGTTTGGTATCTTCCAAGGATACGACACGATGATTTTCAAGAAAATGCCCCACCCCCAACTACTCTTTACATGGAACATGTTCCGAAAATTTTGATTTTCTCAAAAATGTCTCGTTACGATTTTTATTAAAATACCTTATGTTTGAGATATTTTTATGACAAACAAAATGTATATTTTTAATTTTCTGGGAATAGTCTGTGAAGGTCTATTCAGTCTGGATGACTTTTATATAACTGCCAAAGCGTAAAAGACATACAAATACTTACAACACAAAAAAGTAGACCTCGTTAAAACACAATTTATGTCATATATGGTTTTGCAAGAACTTGACCGTTTCTGAAATATTTCTTGTTATTTATTTAAAATTTAAAATACTTAAACTTTTCTCACACGGAAAGTTGTAAATCCCTGGCCAACCAAAGAAACGGATTTAAACCACTTGGCAACCAGCTGACCACGTGGCTTTTAAAAGATTCGGCCATTATTTTAGCCTAGTGTTATCCCTTATTTTCCTTCTATTTATAAATAAGCAAGTAAGAACATTTGTGCTAATGTATCTGAATTATCATTATTAGATAGAAGAATATGTTTTAAACAATAATGTGTTACAGTGATGTAGAGAAAGCTATGTGAATGGAACACATCAGATTTTTCTTTCGGTGTTAACAATACCGACTCTGATTCGCAATATTTGTTCTTTACACTAATTTTTATGATTCTGAAATATTTATTTGCTTCGTTTTTTAGCTATGCTTTAAGCAACGGCTTTACAAGCTATAAAAGGTATTGGCTTTACAATTGAGAATTTTAGGAAGCAAGTATTTCAAGAGTTAACAATAATTATTAGTTTGTTTAGCGCGTATGTACAATTTAGATAGTAGATAGAGATGATGTATCCACTCAAAATTTTGATACTGAGAATTCACATAAATACATGTTTTGAGAACCCTGAATCAAGGAGGAATTTTTAGAAAAATGTCAATGTATCTGTTTAGTGTGTGTGTGTGTGTGTGTGTGTGTGTGTGTGTGTGTGTGTGGTGTCTGTGTCTGTAGATAGCATTGCTCAAAAACAAAGATCGTTAAATACTAAACTTGGTATTTAATTTTGTATCTTCGAAGGATGCGACACGAAAATTTTCGAGAAAATCCCCTATCCTTTATATGGGTCACGTTGGAAAATTTTTATTTTTTAAAAAATGGCTTAAACGATTTTCATTAAAACGCCATATGTTTAAGATACTTTCATGACTAATAAAACCTATACTTGAATTTTATAGAAATGGCATATGTAGAACTCTTCATTATGGCTGATTTTTGTATAATTCCTAAACCACCAGAGATAGGCAAAATATATACCAGATGGGAAATGTAGATCTCAGTAAAACTCATTTACATTTTTTGTGGTGTTTAGCTTTTCCAAGCTATTCGTGGTTTCTTTGTTTCAATTATAAACTACTTAAACTTTTCTCAAGCAGGAAATTAAGTTCATTTCATCTCATTTCTTGTACTCCCGGGAACGCAAAAGAGAAGCGAATTTTCTTACTGTAGTTTCGAATGAGTAACAGAGTGTTATTTTGAGATGTCACACCCCCAATGGAAATTTAAAATGTCCAAAGCTTCATTAGAAGTATAGTATGGGCTAAAATCGGAGAGGGGTAATTGCTGACGAGAATGGTATGAGAATCTGCCCCACTTGCGAGGAGGAAGAGTCATGATGTAGGGGCATGGAGGAATGGAGGGAAAAGTATTTACCACCTTTACCACCACGAATGCAGAGTTAGAAGCATGTTGGACGCTACTGGTAGGCACGAAGTTGCGGATGGGCTAGGTAATTTTCTACTTAAGGCGAGACAGCTGAAATCTGAGAAGGCTGATAATAGGGAATGTGCTAAAAAGTGATAGGAAGTGCTAAAAAGTGATTATAACGTTTTACATATATTTTATGACATACTTTTTGGTCATTATTTTGTTATGGCGTCAGTATTGTGCGTATATATTTCTCTTATCTAAGTAAATTTGTCTACCATTAACATCACAATACGGTTTATTGAGTTGTAAATTTAAGTGGCTGCATTTGAATATCTTTGACCTTTTATTTTGAAAGCACGTACGGCCGGTGAACTTGTGTGATTGATGGTCAATGTTTGTACTAGTATTTCAATATATACACTTATTCATTCATTCATTGTGATATTTAATTGCTTTTCACACAAGGCGTGTGTAAGACGGGAGTTGGAAAGACAGACTGAAAAATTCAATGCCATAACCGGGATTTGAACCACTCCTCTGCTCTTGCGTGAGCAGAGACAACCGTACTCAAACCCCGGCTATGGTAGTTAGGTATCAAATTGGATGTAATAATAGCTCAAAAAAGAAAAGACTATTAAATGAACAAACTTGGTATTTATGTTTAGTATCTTCCAAGGATGAGACACGAAGATTTTCAAGAAAATCCCCCTTCCACAAGCTACACTTTACAATGACTTTTTTATTTTATTTTTCTCAAAAGGGCTCCAATGATATTGATTAAATACCACACTTTAAATATATTTACATCAAAAATAAAAATTATATTTTGAATTTTCTAGGAATGGCTTCTGAAGGCCTCTTTTCTCTGAATGAGTTTTGAGAATTTTGTTTAACGGTTAAACCGTAGGAGATAGGCAAAAACTTACTTGTAGATCTGGAAACACAATTTATTCCCTTGCGTTTTTCTTAGAGTTCACCGTTTTCGGATAATTCCTATATTGGTTTAAATTTTAAACAACCTATCTTTTTGAGGCTGGTTATTAATGATTTCATCTCGGGGTATCAGCCAGGTAAATGTTGCATTAATTTCCAAGCTTTCAATACGTACTCTGTCGCCTTCATCAGGGAACTGGAGAGAAGTTGCTCTGACGGTGGTATTTATACCTGGAAATTAATCCAACAATTAACTAACTCAACAAAAATAAATCATTAATTCATATATTTTCTCAAACCTGACCATTCTAAGCTAGCCCAATCTCCATTGTATCACATAGCGACCTGCTTTCAAAATATTTGACTATCGCTTTAGCCTATAATACTCCCTTATTTCTCTTCTATTTAAAAGGTAAAAATCTGATGTGTTCCATTCACATGACTTTCTCTACATGTCTGCAACAAAGTATTCTTAAAAAACGTATGCTTCTATTTACTTCATGCTTATCGAGAAAAAATAGCAGAAATAGTCTTATTACATGCTTACTTGAAAGTAGAAGCAAAATAAGGACGTACTATAGCTTAAAGTGATAGTCTAAAGCTGGTTGCTATGTGACTAAAGTTACTTTGTTTCTATGGACCGGAATTAACAAATCTCTGTTTGAGGAAATTATAAGTTTTTTAAAGCTGAACCAAAAACAAGGAATATCTAAAAAAAAAAAAAAAAAAAAAAAAAAATCAACTCCACGAAAGAAATATATAACATAGCTTGAGTATTTTAATGTGCTCAACATTTTTTGAGTGGTAACTCTTTGTCCATCTCTTACGATTTAGCAGTTATGCAAAATCTCGTAAAATTCATCCAGAATGAAGTAATTTTATAGGCTATTTCCAGAAAATTCAAGATATACATTTTATTTGTCAGGTAAACATCTTTAAGATACGACATTTTAATTAAGATCATTAAGGCCAGTTTTGAGAAAATCAACATTTTCGAGAAAAAAATTCATGTAAAGTGTAGTTTGGGAAGGGGGGATTTTTCTCAAAATCTTCGTGTCACATTCCTGGAAGATAATAAACTTAAATACCAAGTTTGGTATTTTACCGACTTTTAGTTTTTGAGTTATCGTGTTCAAAGAGACGGACCACGGACACACACACGGATCTTTTTCTCAAAATGCTTTTTTTAGGTACAGAGGACCCTAAAACAATATATTTCCGGTGAAATCTCGGTATCGAATTTTTGGGTGGAGTGCAATACCTTATTTGTACACTATGTACATAGTACGTGTAGGGAAACTAAAAAGTAATAAGACCAATTCTACTAATGACTTCTCGATTAGCATGATATATTTAAAAGAATATTCTTTTATATTAGTAGTTTGTGAATGGAGCACATCAAATATTTACTCAGTACATTTCACGTTATGGACTTTTCGTGGCAGCTATCACGCCACTGGCCCAAGGAGAAAGGATAAGGAGCATCAATCGCAAAATTTCATCACAAAAGAACTGGAATCTGAAAGGACGTGAGGTTATATAATTTAAAGATGGGTGTGGACTCAGAAATAAGGGCATTTCTTGCAAGTGGCAGTAAATTTGAGAAAGCAGGACGTCGAATGTGGATATTGCTGCTTGACCTTCGACCCTTGCCAAAGAGTAACAGTCAGCTAGGTCTGTCAAAAGCACTCCACTATAAATCAGGCAATATTACATTTAAGCCTACTTTAAAGGTTGCCTGTACCTCCAGCTGCAGAGTCCTACAAAAATCACAGAAAAAAGCTGATATTTTCCATTCACATGATCTGCTCTACATCTCAACAAAAAATTATTGATAAAAAGCTTATTATTCTATTTCCTTCATGTTAATCGAGAAAAAATAGCAGAAATCGTATTATTACTTACTTCCATGTAATTAGAAGGGAAAACAAGAAGTACCATAGGCTGAAGTGTAGTCAAAAGCTGGTTGCTATGTAATTGAAGTTCATCCGTTTGTATGAACAGGAATTGACAAATGCCGTATGATAAATGTACAAGTATTTTATAGCTGAGACCAATAACAAGGAATATCTCAGATACGTTACCTCCACAACAAAATCGTAAAGGATATAAGTTGTGTGTTTTGACGAAAAAAAAAACACATTTTTTGTGCAGTAAGTTTTTGTCTATCTCTTACGGTTTAGCAGTTAAGTAAAATTCGGAATTCACCATTCAAGGTCTTGAGATGCAAGGATGCGACACGAAGACTTTCAAGAAAATTTCACCACCACCAACTACCCTTTACATGGAACTTTTTTCGACAATTTTGATTTTCTCAAAAATGACTCTAACGATTTTGATTATAATATCATATAACCATTAAGGACATTTACCTGAAAAATAAAATATTTGTCTTGAATTTTCTGGGAATAGCTACTACTTTATTCTGGATGAATTTTACGGAATTTTGCATAACTTCTAAACCGTAAGATATAGACAAAAACTTACCACACAAACACTGTAGAGCACATTAAATCACACAATTTATGTTATATAAATTTTATTCGTGGAGTTGATCATTTTTGAGATATTTCCTGTTTTTGGTTTTAGCATTAAACAACTTATACTTTACTTACACAGGAATTTATCAACCCCTGTCCATACAAACAAACGAACTTCAGTCACATAGCAACCAGCTTTTGACTATCACTTTAACCTATGATATTCCCTTATTCCGCTTCTACTTCCAAAGAAGCAAATAATAAGACCATTTCTGATAATTTTTTCTCGATTAGCATTAGCTTTTTAGCAATAATTTATTGCAGAAACGTAGAGAAGGTCATGTGAATGGAACACATCAGAATTTTTACTTTCTGTAGCGCATATGTACAATGTGTATACTAGATAGAAAATGTGTTGTATTGCCCCAAAAACTCCATATCGGGATTTTACAGAAAATTTAGGTTTTGAGGTCCCTTAAAAAAAAAAAAACATTCTTATAAAGCGGTCAATATGTGTGTCTCTGTCTGTCTGTGTGTGTTAGTGTGTGTGTGAGTGTGTGTGTGTGTGATGTGTGTACGTGTCTGTGGACAGCATAACTCAAAAGCGAATAGTCTATTAAATACCAAACTTGGTATTTAAAATTAGTATCTCCCAAAGATGAGACACGAAGATTTTAAAGAAAATTCTCTTGCCCCAAACTAGCCTTTACATGTATAAATTTTCGAAAATTTTGATTTTCTCAAAAATGGTTCCAACCGTTTTGATTAAAATATTGTATTATATATATTTACATCATAACTAGAATGTATATTTTGAATATCCTGGAAATAGCCTCTGAAATCCTCTTCATGCTCAATGACTTTTTGCGTAGCTGGCTAACAACATGAGATAGACGAAAACTTATTAAACTAAAAAAGTAGATCTTGTCTAAGCACATAATTTATGAAGTTTACATTTTTGTTTTAGAGCTAAGCGTTTCCGAGGCATTCTTTTATTGGCTTCAGTTTTAAAATACTTATGTTTCTCTCAAACATGAAGTCACCCATGCTTCTTTTGTTTTACTCCGGAGCACGGAAAGAAACAAATTTCATGACAATCGCATAGCAATCTATCGTTTTGGCTTAGTGCATTCCTTATTTTCCCTGGTTCTTACAAGAAATTAAATAATAAGAGAATTCTACTACTCTAATCTCAATTAGTATGGAGTCGAAAGGCAAATGATCTTCTGTAAGAAGTATGGAGAATGTCATATGAATGGAAACATAAGATTTTTGGAATTTATTTATATTCGCTTTAACTTATGTGATATAGCGACTATCATATCTTTTATATATAAACTAAGGGATTGCCAAAAATATTCGTTTTACCTGCTTGAAAGTAGGAGCACATAATCAGAGGAGGAAAGTTTAATAAAATTCTGGCCGCTCGGGTTCAATCCCAGGCGACCGCATGTGGGATTTATGGTGGACAAAGTGGCGCAAGGGTGAGCTTTCTCCGCGTTCTCAGGCTTCCCCCGCCATTGTATTCCACCATTGCTCCATCCTAATTCAATGTAACATCAATGCCAGAGCCTGCGGTGTCATTGTGGTAAAACCGGGCGTTAAGCATTATAAAAACTCTCCCTCTTGCGTCCACCTGGCCACAGTACGATATAGTAAACTCTCTCAACCAGAAGCTTTCAACAACACTGCATAGCACTATTGCCTATTGGGATCTGAGTTCTAATGCAGCGCTTTTGTTCACGTTTACTTAACATTTTAGTGCTCTGGAGATACAGTTGGCGAAAAAAATCTGACGTGTTCTCTTTACGTGACTTTCTCTACAACTTTGTAATAAATTATTGTTAAAAAATTTAATCTTCTATTAATTTAATTCTAATCGAGACATAAATTGGCAGAACTTACAATTAAAAGTTAAATAAAGAAACACATAGTCACATTTTTTAAAATATTAAAACTGAAACAAATAAAAAATGTCAACTCAGCGAAAAAAATGTATATACATACATCGTGTGTTTTAACGACATCTACAGTTTTTTTGTAGTAATTATATGTTCCATATGTTACTTTTTACCAGATATGTAAAATTCAGCAAACTTCATCCAGAATAAACTTTTCTCCAGAGGATATTTCCAGAAAATACAAGATATACATTTTATTTCTCATACAAATACCCTTAATATACCGTATTTTAGTCAAAATAGTTTGTGAAAATAACATTTTCATATTTTTTCCGTGTAAAGGGTAGTTTGTGATGCAGGGAATTTCCTCCAAGTGTTCGTGTCGCATCCTGGAAGATATTTAACTTAAATACCAAATTTGGTGTTTTACAGACTTTTCGTTTCTGAGTTGTCGTGTTCACAGACACGCGGGCACAAGGACACACACACACAGACACACACAGACCAACACATACATACACACAGGGAACTGTTCTTAATTTTTTAACGTGTATTCCCAGTGAAATATCCCTGTCGAATTTTTGGGTGGACAGCAATGTTTTTTCTATCTACGTACCATGCTCTATGTAGATATATCGCTATAAGTATCTTATAAATACTCTTTCTCACTGTCATCCACTTGTACTATTTGCAAACATTGTTGCCACTACTTATTGAATGACCGATTATGACATGTACATATTTTAGAACAGGAATACACGCTTGATTCAAAGTGGTGTAAATCAAAATATCGATGTTATTTCTTTTACTGTTAATATCAGTTGCTAATTGTAGGTACGAATATAAATGTTATTAAATTCTGCTGACGCACGCTGACTGCTTACGTATGCAGAGGGCTTTCGGGCAGAAGAATCAATAATGGTTTCCGGCAAGAAAATGTTGCTCCGGTAATGGGTTGGAGCATGGAAAACCTCACTGGCCCCGAAGGAATTTTCGCATTACCGGAGAGAAAACAATGCTGCCGTTCCCGACCTTAGTGTGAATTTTAATCTCTGACGTATTTATCAGAAAACCAGCTACTTTGGCACTCTCTCACTATGCTGGAGAAATGATCGAGTTCCTTTATACAGTCATCTCTTGGTGTTCCACATTTTGAGGAATGTAAAAACTACCTTTTTACTTTCTCTATACGCACTATGTACATAATGTGTAGAGAAGGTATTGCACTCCATCCAAAAATTCGTTACCGAGATTTCACCGGAAATATATGTTTTAGGGTCCCCAATATCCAAAAAAAGCATTTTCACAAAAATCTCCGTGTGTGTGTCTGTGTGTGTTGTGTATCCGTGTGTCCGTGTGTCAGTGTGTCCGTGTGTCCGTGTGTCTGTGAACACGATAACTCAAAAAAGAAAAGTGGGTAAAATACCAAACTTGGTATTTAAGTTTAGTATCTTCCAGGGATGTGACACGAAGATTTTGAGAAAAATTCCCTCACCCCAAACTACCCTTTACATGGAACTTTTTTCGAAAATTTTGATTTTCTCAAAAATGGCTCCAACGGTTTTGATTAAGATATCGTATATTAATGATATTTATCTGGCAAATAAACTGTATATGTTGAATTTTCTGGGAACAGTCTCGGAAGAGTAGTTTATTCTGGATGAATTTTACTGAATTTTGAATAACTGCTAAACCATAAGGGATGAACAAAAACTTACTACACAAAAAATGTAGAGCACATTAAAACACACAATTTATGTGATATACATTTTTTTCGTGGAGTTCGTCGTTTTTGAGACATTCCTTATTTTTGGTTTCTGCTATGAAAAACGTATACTTTTCTCATACAGGAACTTGTCAACTCCTATCCATATAAACAAAGGAACTTCATTGACATAGCAACCAGCTTTTGACTATTACTTTAACCTATGGTACTCCCTTATTTCTCTTCTACTTACAAGGAAGCAAGTAATAAGACTATTTTTGCTAATTTTTTCTGATTAGTATAAAGTAAATAGAAGTATAAGCTTTTTAAGAATAATTTGTTGCAGGGATATAGAGAAAGTCATGTGAATGGAACACATTAGCTTTTTGTACCTAATCTAGCACGTTTGTACGAGCTCGACAGAAAAGGTATTGTACTCTATCCAAGATATCACTGGAAATACATGTTTTGAGGATCCCTGAATCCAAAAAGGTATTCATAATTTCCCTAACACACACGTACAATATACATAGTAGGCAGAAGATGTTTTGAAGACTTCTAAATCACAAAAGTGTTAAATGATCCTGCGGCTTTTGTAGGCCGTGGTCTATTGGAGTATACACTACTATTTTGGAAGAAATGTATGTGCATGTGTGTGTATCTGTGTCAAGCATATCTCAGAAACGAAAAACCGAATCAACACCAATTTTGGTATTTAAGTTCAAGGATGCAACATGAAAATTTCTAGGAACATCTGCCTGCCGTAAAGTACATTTTACACGGAAGATTTCTTCAACATTTTCTATTTTCTCAAAAAGTGTCTCAAATGATTTTGATTATAAATCCGTAAATTAAACATACTTACATGGCAATGTATATCTTCAGGGAAATATCTCCCTGAAGTCTTCTTCATTCTGGACGGTTTTGCATAACTAGTACGCCGTTAGAGATACACAAAAAATGTAGATCTTGTCAAAACTCACAATTTATGTTCGATACCTTTTTGTTGTGTAGCGTACCATTTCCGATTTATTGCTTGCTACAGGTTTAATTAATTGGACTTTTATCAATTGGGAAGTCATTAGTCATATTTTGGTATTCTGGTCAAGCACAGAGAGCATATCATCACAAAGTGACTGGCTTTTCAAGTAATTGATAATCTCTTTAACTTATAGTTTGTATTTTCTTATTACCTTTGTACAAGCGAATAATATCGTAATAAATACAGTGCTGCTAATTTTATATTGATAAGCGTGAAGTAGATAGAAGATAAAAACTTTTGTAAGAACAGTTTTTTGCACCATCTTTATCTATTCCCGAAACAAACTATTCTTAAAAAAAATGTAAATCTACATCATTCTAAACATTAGCAGAATTGGTCTTATTACTTGCTTCCTTCTAAACAGAAGATAAATAAGGGAATTCAGTAGACAAAAGACAGACAAATTTTTGAAAAGTTATCTGACATGTCAAAAAATTGAGTTTCGGTTGGACCAGTAAAACAAAAGAGAGATGAAAGGAAAGGTGACCTCGCTTGAGAGTGGTTAGTGGTTTTAAATTGAAACCAATAAAAAGGAATATATCAGAAACGGAGGACTCTGCTAAAAATGATAATATATAAATTGTGTGTGCTAACAAGACATACATTCTTTTTGTGTAGTACGTTTATGTCTATTTTTTACGGTTTACCAGTTATGAAAAAGTCAGCAAAAATCATCCAGAATGAGAAGGTGTTTAGGAGATATTCCCAGAAATTTCAAGATATACTCTTATTAGTGAAGTAAACATCTTTAATATACGCATTCTAATCAAAGTCGTTAGAACGGCGTTTGATAAAAATCACAGTTTCAAATATTTTTTCTATGTAAAGGGTATTTTAGTATGGGGAGGATTTTCTTAAAAATCTTCCTGTCATATTCTTGGAAGGCACTAAACTTATGTACCAAGTTTGGTATTTAACGTACTTTTAGTTTTTGAGTTATCGTGTCCATAGACGCATACACACATGGACTCACCGACACACACACACACACACACACACACACACACATCCACGTACTCACACGGAACTTTTTCAAAAATGCTTTTTTTTTTTTTATACACGGACACCAAAATGTGTATTCATTATGTATTTTGTTATGATTATGGAGCATTTGGATTTGAGTTTTAATAATTTGAGCATTTTAATTTATATTAATATAATTTATTAACAACAATACAAATTATTAATTTATTCCAATGAATAGATATTATTTTAAACGAAAAAAAATGGGAAAAAAACGCAGAAATGAATTTAATAAAATGTCTCGGTATCCAATTTTTTGGTGGAGTGCAATACTTGTTCTATTTATGTACCATGTACTGTGTAGAACAATTAAAGTTTTATATGACATAAATTGTGTGTTAATAAGAACTAGATTTTGGTGTAATAATTTTTTGTTTATTTATAACTGTTTATCAGTTATGTAACATTCAGCAAAGCTCATCCAGAATGTACAAGCAGTTCTTCAGAAACTATTTCCAGAATATTCAAGATTTATATTTTATTTGTGATCTAAATATTTTTAATGTGCAGTATTTTAATTACATTCGTTGGAGCCACTTTTGAGAAAAACATAATTTTCAAAAACATTTCCATGTAAAGAGTAGTTTGGGGTGGAGAAGATTTTCTTGAAAATCTTTGTATTGCTGCATCCTTAGGAAACTTGTTTCGTAGTCGGCTCACCCTGCCCATATTTGTAGGACTGACACCCAATAGGCTTCAGTGTCCTGTCGGGGAGCGAACTTCCCGAAACCAAAGAATGAAGATCCTGGAACGAGTAGTCGGCCCGCAGCCAGGCATGAACATTAGGGAAATGGACGAAATAATATTCAAGCAAAATGGATGACAGGAAAGGTGTTGATGAAGAAATTGATGGACGGAATGGTGGGGGAAGCAGAAGGATCCGCAGAAAACCCGCACAAACGCCGCTTCCTCCACCGAATTCCCACATATGGTGGCTTGGGATCGACTCTAGACCGCCTAGGTGGGACGCATGTGGTCTACTTGGCCAGGCGCCGCCGCCTTGGAAGGTAAAAGCTAAACTACCAGGTTTGGTACTTAACAGACACACACACGGACATTTCTAAAATTTCTAAAAATCCTCTCTTTGGATTTAGGGGACCTCAAAACATATACTTATAGCAAAATATCGATATAAATGGATGAAATATATAATATCTTCTAAATACACTACATGCATGGCACGTGATGAAAAAGTAAATATTACGCGAATATAGCACATTATATTATAAAGATGGTAGTAATGAAAGGAGTGTGTCTAGTAAACAGTCTTTAAAGGTATATGATACACATAACGTGGTTTTGAGTAGTGCGTCTTGAAAGCAAACATGTGGCATTGGATTCCGTATTCTGCAGCCTGTTTCATTAGCAACAAGCTTATTCACAGCTTCCAGAAGAGGGATGGATGCTTTTGACTGCGAAGCCTAAGGGAATGTTTGTATTCACGCGAGGCGCTTCTGAGAGTTCGTCATATATATATACCAAGTGTGTTGTCATCTTAACTACATGATTCCCGTCAGAAACTCCAAAATAACCACCATATTACAAATACATGCGTTTCCTAAACAAAATGCAACGGAATATACAGCGATGTATTTAAGATATACCATCGTACAAGTTGCGGTTATAAAAAACTATTCATTTATATAAATCATGCTATTCGAGATAAACTTTAACGGGAATTGCCAAACGCCTGTTGTAAAGGATGGGGAGGGCCCAAGTAAAATAACCGGTGTGATGGCACGTTTTGATGCTGATGGGGTTACATTTGACTGCAGTTCCATGGATTTTGGTATTTTTGGTTAAAACAATACTGCAGTTTTATTGCAAAAATATTAACAATGTTCAATATAAAACAGCTCTGACTAGCCTAGGTTTATTGTTGAAGCTTAGAGTAATACGAGATTATAAACAAGTTCACCAAAATACTGAACGCTTTGATTAATCATCTTTGTTGTATAATTACAACATACAATAAAGGAATAAAGGAATGTATTCGCGCGAGGCGCTTGCGGGGGCTCATCATGTATATGATGAAATTATATGTCATCTTAATTGTGATTCCTGTCAGAAACTCCAAAATAACCACTATATTACAAATGCGAGTGTTTCTTACAACAAAATTTAATGGTATAAATAGCGCTGTGTGATGGCATGCTTAGAACCTGATGAGGTTACATTTGACTGCAGTTGCACGAATTTTACTATTTTTATTAAAAACACTACAAAAGTGATTCTACAATATAATACAATATAAATTTGGTATTAACGGGCTATGCGTCCATATAAATACGGCTCTTTTCTAAAAAAATTCTAAAAATGCTCTTCTTGGACTCAGGGCATCTTAAAAATATATATTTATGGCAAAATCTCAACATAAAACTTACGGAAAAATACAATATCTTCTAATTACAGTACATACATAGTATGTAGAAAAAGTATAAATAATATGAATGTAGCACATTAGATTATTAAAATAGTAGTAATGAAATGAAGGCTGTCAAATAAACAATCCGTAAAGTTACATGATACACATAACGTGCTTTTGAGTACTGCCTCTTGAAAGCAAACATATGACATTGGATTCCGTATTCTGTTGCTGTAGGAGCCTGTTTCATTAGCAAGAGGCTTATATAGAGCTTCAAGGGGAGGAATGCATTTGACTGGAAGCTTAACCCTTAATTGCATTATTTATTTTGCTAAATATGCCGTTTTCCCTCTTATTCGCCAACCGGTATTTATATCCCTTTCTCTTACAACACAACTGAAGCGATTTGAATAACCGTGTGCGTTAGTGCGCTATAAATTGGACTGCTCATCCATTCAAAGTGAGTTCGAGTCCCACCGACTGCAGTCAAATGTGCCTATAGTAAAAGATGGGGAGGGGCCAAGTAAAACAATCGGCGTGTTGGCACGCTTGGATGCTGATGAGTGTACATTTGACAGCAGTTGCATGAATGCTATTCCTTTTTATTAAAAAATCACTGCAGTTTTATTGCAAAAATATTAATAATTTTACAATATAAAGCAGCCATAACTAGCCTAGTTTCGTTACGGAAGGTTGTTGTAATACGAAATTAGAAAAAAAATGTACTAAAATAATAAACGGGTTGATTAAATCATCTTTGTTGCATAAGTGCAACACCATGCAGTAAAGGTTGAGAGATTGTTTACATTCACGTGAGACTCTTGCTGGAGTATTTCGAATGCGTGTGTTTCTTACAACAATATTTAATGGTATATAGCACTGTATTTAAGATATACCATCGTACAAGATGCGGTTTAAAAATCAGATATGCTCTATTAACATAGTTTCCTCTATCTGTTCTGCAAAAAAACTATTCTTTTATATAAATCATGCTAATCAAGACAAATATTGACAGAAATAGCAAATGTGCCCATGGTAAAGGATGGAGAGGGCCCAAGTAAAATAACAGGTGTGATGGCACGTTGGATATTGAATGGGATAACATTTGACTGCTCCTTTTTTGTTTAAAAAAAACACTACAATTTGATTGCAAAAATATTAATAATTTTACAATTAAAACAGCTTTAATTAGCCAAATATTATTGTTGGAGGTTAGTGTAATACGAAATAAAAAAAACTCCACTTTTTTGTATCGGTGTTAAACCATGTATTAAAGTGTTAAGGGGACGTTTGTATTCACGCGAGGTGCATCTGAGAGTTCATCATATTGTATATAGCAGGTGTGTTGTCTTCTTAACTACATGATTCCCTTCAGAAATTCCAAAAATAGCTAACGTACTGCAAATGAGTTTCTTACGACAGCATTTAATGGTATTTAAGATATACATTCGAGCAAGTTGCGGTTTTAAAAGTAATGTGTTTTTCTCACATGACTTCTTCTACCTGTTCTGCAAGCAAACTATTCATTTATATAAATCATACTGATGGGATAAACATTAACAGAAATATTCTTATTACTTTCTTCTTTATAAGTAGAAATATGGGAAAAAAGGGGGTACCATAGGCTTAAGCGATAGTCAAATATTTTCAAATCTAGTTGCTATATTATTGAAGTTCCTTGGTTCGTATGGCCAGGAGTTAATAAATTCCTGTATGAGAAAACATAAGTATTTTAAAATTGAAACCAATAACGAGGAATATGTAAAAAAGGCCGACTTCATGAAAAATGTAGGTATATAACATAAATTGTGTGTTTTAATGAGCTCTACATTTATTGTTAGGTAAGTTTTTTCGATCAATTACGGTTTATCACTTATGCAAAATTCCGTAAAATTCATCCAAAATAAAGATGTCTTCAGAGACTATTCCTAGAAAATTCAGGGATATATATATATATATATATATATATATATTTCATATAAATGTGTTTAATATATGATATTTTAATCAAAATCGTTAGTGGCATTTTTGATAAAAACAACATTTTTGAAAATTTTTCCATGTAAAGGGAAGTTGGGAGTGTGGATTTACTTGAAAATATTTCGTATCGCATCCATGGGAGACACTGAGCTTAAATCCCAAATCTGGTATTTAACGGACTTTTCGTTTTTGGGGTATGATGCCCACAGGTGCACAAACAGACACACATACAATACAAACAGACTCACACACACACACACTGACAGATACACATGAGCATTTTTATTCAGGGGTATCAAAACATATTCCCGGTGAAATCTCAGTATCCAATTTTCGGGCGCAATACAATAACTTCTCTATTCATTATATGCATATTACGTGTAGAGAAAGTAAAACAAAGGCTATAAGAAAGTAAAAAGATAAATTATGTGTTTTACCGAAATATAAATGTTTGTGTAAAGTTGTGTATATCTTTTGCAGTTTACCAAAAGTCATCCTTAAAGAAGCGGGCTTCAGAGGTTATTCCCAGAAAGTTTAACATGTACATATCATTTATCATAAATATATCCTAACATATGTCATTTTAATTATAATCGTTAAGCGGTTTTTGAGAAAATAAACTTTTTCAAAAATTGTACCGTGTTAAAGGTAGTTTGGAAGTGGAGACCTTCTTGTAAATTTTCTTGTCGTATCCTTGAAAAATGCTGAACTTGAATATAAAGTTTGGTAATTAATCACATACATAAGAACACAAAAATAATATTTTTTGGATTCAGTGACCCTCAAAATATGTATTTTCGGTGACCTCCTGGTAACAATTTTTGGTTGGAGTACAAAACCTTTTCTTCATTGTATATATGTGGTCGAGAAAGTATAAATGTATTTTTTGGCGACGGGGGGAGGGATTTCAGGGAACCTCAAAGCACCTATTTCCTGTGAAATTTTCAAATCGAATTATTTAAATGGAATAGATATAAAGTAAAATGTTTCCCCCTAAAGAAGTCTAGGATATAAATCATACTTCCCCTAAAATCAAAAGTTCTTGTTTTTCTATGGTCATTTGTTGACTTCAGCTACATTTAATGAATGATTTTATTCTAAGTTCGAAAAGAAAATGGGAAGAATGGTCATATTTTTGTGGTAATCCTAAGATATGTTCTAACAGCTACGCTTTGTAATCTCATGGAAAGTTTTAGCATAAGTAATATCGCGTACCGCGTGCGCAAAATGCCTCTTACATGCGGAGAAAATTATTCTTGTTGCTGCACGTGGCGGTGAAGATGGTCGAGCAATAAACAGCTGCCTACTAACGCTGAAAGTAATTTGATATTTCACTTACAATGTCAAGCTTTTATCCTCTGAAGCCGTACCCAACTCCTCTCTGCACTTTGAAGGTTGCGACGTCTTTTAGCCGGTCTTACCTGTAAAAGGAGAGAGGTAACCATGAGACAAAAGAGAATTTCTTATATATCTAGTTGATACTTATTAAACGATTTATAAATTAATGACTGAATTTCATTAAACGTATATTGTAAGTAATCTGAATAGATAATTTTCAGTAAATTAGATTTCGTTTAGTAAGAAGTTAATGTGGCAGCAGTTTCAGCAATCGACATCAGTGGCAAGATGTCGAAATGTTGATATAGCTGTGTCCTCATAAAGCAATGCTGGCATAAGAATGGATGTTATTATAAAAGCTTGAGTAAGTAGGCCAGAAGAGCCTTATTCTGTTTTGTCCAGGCATGTTTAGCCTGTTCATCTGAACTTCTAATGTTCATTTTGAGTAAATTAAATTTCATTTAGAAAGAAGGTAATGTGACATCAGTTTCAGCAATCGATGTTAGTGGCAAAAATTCGAAAAGCTGGCTAAGCTTTGCGCTCCTAACACTAAATTTGAATATATATTCTTGTACAAATTAATATAATGAATTTAAATTATTATTAAGGGGTAAGGTAGTCTGAACAACGCAAATTATAGCTTAAGTGAGTTGAAGTAATCTTAAAATATTCAATTACTCTACCAGAAATTTGTATGCATTATTCTATAATTCTTGATAATTATTTCAAGTGGTTGTTTGCATTAATAGCTCATGTGGTTGAGAATATAAAAAGTATTTCATTCAGTAATAAAACCTAGCCTTAAACATGTTAATTCATGTACCTTTTTCTCTGATACTACTTGAATTACGTAATCATACTTTTGCATTATTGTTCTCTTCTGAAACTCAATTATTTACCTGTGATACAGTTTCAGTAGAAATTAAAAAAACAATATATTTACAAATTCAAAAAATTAAAAACGTAAAAAAAAAAATGCAACGTTGTTGTTTTATTAATATTAGCAATATACAATATAACATCTCGATTATGGTTCAGAAAGTCAACTATGTGTTATATATGTGCTGAAAATTTCAGTTTCTAGCTTTCATACTTTCCAAAAATGTTGTTTTGAGAAAACTGAATTTAAAGATACAAATGGTCTAAAAAGGAGCATTGCATAACAGCTTTAAAGAAATGCAGACTGGCATTTAAATTATATTTACATTGATTAAAATCTTCTTACCTCCCCAAAAGAATACATTTTCTGAAACTGGAGAATTTATTAGTGTCCAAAACAATAAATCTGATGTGTTCCATTCACATGACTTTCTCTACTTCTGTGTAACAAATTATTGTTAATGAGCTAATTCTTCTATTTATTTCATACTAATCAAGAAAAAATTAGCAGAAATAGTCTTATTACTTACTTCCTTGTAAGTAGGAGCGAAATATGGGAGTATCATAGGTTAAAGTGAAGTCAAAAGCTGGTTACTATGGACTGAAATTCCTTTGTTTGTATGGACATGAGTTGTCAAATTCCTATATGAGAAAAGTACAAGCTTTCAAAGCTGAAACCAAAAACAAGGAATATCTCAAAAATGATGAACTCCTCGAAAAAAATGTATATAACATAAATAGTGTGTTTTAATGTGCTCTTCATTTTTTGTGTGGTGAGTTTTTGTCCATTTCTTACGGTTTAGCAGTTATGCAAAATTAATCCAGAATAAAGTAGTCTTCAGAGGCGATTCCCAGAAAATTCAAGATATACATATTTTTTGTCACAGGTAAATATCTTTAATACACGATATTTTAATCAAAATCGTTAGAGCCATTTTTGAGAAAACCAAAATTTTCGAAAAAAGTTCCGTGTAAAGGCTAATTGGGGGTGTGGGAATTTCTTGAAAATCTTCATGTCGCATTCTTGGAAGATACCCAAATTAAATACCAAGGTTGGTATTTAATGGTCTTTTCGTTTTTGAGCTATGCTGTCCACAGACACACGGAACTTTTTCTGAAAATACTTTATTTTTTGGATTCAGGGGGACCCAAAACATATATTTCCGGTGAAATCTCGGTATCGAGAATGCAATACCTTCTTTATACACTATGTACATAGTACTCTTAGAGAAAGTAAAAATGTTATTTTTTGGCATTTCAGAGTACCTTGTCCCCTTAACATCACTTTCTAAAACCATATAACGTGTGTGTGATTAATTCAAGTTTTAAAGTATTCCGTTCTTTTGGCAAACTATCTAGTATAAAGTCAGATAGCTAAATACAAATCTGATGTGTTCCATTCACATGACAGTCTCTACATCGATGTAACAAATTATTGTTGAAAAGCTGCTTCATGCTAATCGAGATAAACATTAACAGAAATGGTCTTATTGCTTGTTTCCTTGTAAGTAGAAGGGAAATAAGATAATACATTAGACTAAAAGGATAGTCAAATCTTTTCAAAGCTGGTTGCTATGTGATTAAAAATCCATTGAAATGCTCGGCCAGGAATTTACAAGTTCCAGCATGAGGAAATGATTTTAAAACTGAAACAATTAGTAAAGAATATCTGTTAAATAGTTACTCTGCGAAAAAAATCTAAATGACATAAATTGTGTGTTTTAACGAGATTTACATTTTCTGTGTAGTAAGTTTTTGTGTATGTCTTACGATTTATCAGTTATACAAAAGTCATTCAGAAACAAAAAAAATTGAAAGATAATTCTCAGAAAATCTAGGTATATATTTTATTTGTCATGTAAATATTTTAACATACAATATTTTAATAAAAATCGTTATAGTAACATTTTTCCATGTAAAGGCTAGTTTGGGTTGGGGGGACTTTTCTAAAAATCTGCGTGTCGCATCATTGGAAGATGCTAATCTTAAATAACAAATTGGGAAAGAACCCGGGCCGTCTAGAAGAGAGGCGAGTGGTCTAACCACTCGACCATGGCGCGGCCCCTGTGTGCGTGTGCGTGTGTGTGTGTGGAGAGAACGAAAATCGATTAAAATTCCAAACTTAGTATTTAAGTTTAGCATCTCTTAGGGATGCCACACGAAGATTTTCAGAAACCCCCACCCCAAACTACCCTTTACATGGAAAAATGTTCAACATTGTTTATTTTCTTAAAAATGGCTCTTAAGATTCTGATAAAGGTATCGTACGATAAAGATATTTGCATGGCAAATAAAATGTATCTGCGTACAAATATCTTAGATTTTCTGGGAATAACCTCTGAGGACCTCTTTACTCTGGAATTTTGCTGAATTTTGCATAAGTGGTAAACTGTAAGGGATAGGCAAAACTTACAGCATTAAAAGGGTAGATTTCTTTAGAACACATAATTTATTTTATACAGACTTTTCTAGTAGAGTTGACCGTTTCGGAGATATTCCTTGTTATTGACTTCGATTTAAAGTACCTAAAGTTTCTCTTGTTTATAATGTTTACCCCCGTTTTTACCACTATGGCACCGCAGGCGATGACATTGATGGTACATGGAATGAACATGAGGCACCGGTGGAATGTGATGGTGGGTGAAACCGGAAAACCAGGAGAAAACTCGCTGCTTTGCCTACCAGAAATTTCACTTGAGATCAAATTCAGGTTTCTTAGATGAAAGACGAGTGGTCTAACCACTCCGTTTTTTTTTTTCTGAAACGGACCATGCAAAGCAAACCGAATCTCAATTGTGTCACATAGTGACCGATCTTAAAAGGTTTAACTGTCGCTTTAGACTAATATATTCTTTTATTTCCCTTCTTCTTATAAGGAAACAAGCAGTAATATGAATTTTGCTAATGTTTATCTTGATTAGTATGATGTAGATAAAAGAATAACAGTTTGTATATGGAACTGCTAGAGAAAAGTATGTGTCTGTAACACATAAGATATTTATTTATATTTTTATGCCGTTTATCTGTGCTCAGCTATTGGTAAAAGAGACTTTTTTCTTTGATTTATAACAATATTACCTATTTATCATAAGTAATACTACAAGTATTTTCACCTTGTCGATAATTCACGACCGGAGCGAAGCGACATGAATTTTCCTAAGAGATGAAAACACACGTTGTATTTAATAAGACAATTCAGCGAAATGGATTATTAATACTTTATAATATATTGGAAGGGAGATTTTATCAGGTTATGATTGTAATATATTAGTTCTCAAATGGCAGATGACGCATACTACCATGTTTATTTATCGAATACTTTTTTTTCTTTTCACAACCTCCTGAATTATGATAAGGCGACCATTCCTACACCTAATGAACGTATATCGATAGCAACAATAGAAATAGAGAACAAATATTTTATTTCAGCTTTTAATAAGTAATACATTAAATGGAAACAAACATTATTTTATCTGAGGCTATTGCACTCATCTCATACATAAGAAATACAAATAGTGATTATTTTCACTCCTTTTTTGAACTAAATGTATCTTGAACTAGATTAAACTTTAGATAAATATTGTAACTAAATTAATTGAAAGTACAGTTGTGGAAATGACAGCTATTAAAATGAAGGTTGGATGACTAGAATGTCACCTTGTTATCAATAACCAAGACAGGAGAGAAGATTTCAAAGAAATAAACATCATCTGCAATAAGATGTTTCGACAATATTGCTCCAGTCGATTGTTTAAATTGCCTAACCTCTGCCATTGCATCGACTCTTTAATAGTTGAACTAAATTGTCATTGTAAACTGCTTTGAAATGTGTCGACAGGTATGCTTTTGATGTTAAAATTGCAGAAAATTTAATACTTTATTATACTGCCCAATTAAATAATATGTATGGCCATGTCTAACATTTCTTGTCATTAAGCTTAAGATATACTGCAAATTGTATACATTTTGTATTTTATAATTCTGTAATGATCCAGTTTATGTATATGTTTTAATAATTCAATGCAAATTACCTTTTTCATAAATTGATTATTATTATTATTTTTATTATTCCTAGTATTATTTAAGTATAAATTATTTAATTGTTAATCAAGATGTTAACGTAGGTAAAATCAATTAAAGTAAAATTATCGGCCCTAATAGATCCAGATTTCGTGATGTAATCTAGACGTATGGGTACACGCATGTAAACATTGCATTTGTGATCTTGAACTTAAATACTGTGATAAAATGAACCAAAACTGCGTATTTTAATACTTTTTCTTATTCCAGTTCTAGAAATAATTATAAAATGTTCTCTGCTGACACGGATCTACAAACCAAACTCTTTCATTTTTCATAATCTACAGAAAAAACACTAGGGAATACTGCTAGAGTTAAAACAACTTTTCCTATCTGCTTCCGTTTTCCAACATCACCTTAGTGACGGTAATGAACATCTATAATGAAAAGAAAGAAAAGAAAAAAAAAGAATTCAAAAAGGTTTTAAATTTTATATCTGACTTCAGGCGTACGTATTAGCATGATAAAAATAAAGCAAGAAGTTATTATTGCTATCCATAAAAGGAATTCTAACAAATGCGCGAAGGTAATTTCTAACTGCCATAGGTTCTATTTTCATAATATGAACAGAGCTATCCTCAAAAGAAAGAATATCTCGATAAAGTATATTTCCATTGTCTGACACGCATAGTTGTTCTGACAAATAATTATCACATAAAAATATAAGCTGCTTCATCCTTTGCTAGAATTTGGCATTTTTGCTTGTTCCGTCTTCTAATTGTTATAGCTGGGGGGCGAATGTTGACGAAGATTAATAAAAATGACATTTAAATACAGCATAAAAGGATTGACATTTTATATTGTCGCTTTAAGTTATTCTTTTTTTTTTGCAACCTTTATTGTGTAGAAACAGTTACATAACTAACGTTTCAAAATTAAAGCTTTAGAATCTAAACAGATTACGACGGTATAATATACCAAAGCACAGTGTCAAGTAATTTCATACGGTGGTGTTCTTTATAAATAATGTTTAGCATTCAGTTTGTGTTTGAAAATTTCCCATGCTATATTTCATGTTTCGATTCGAGTATAAAAGATATATATTTCTGAAAAAGGCATAAATATTACAACTGTATTCAATAATAAAATAAAATGTAGCTGTACACTAGAAACGTGGAAATATGGCATATAGTATTGTAGTCCATATTTTTACTTTCTCTACATGTACTATGTACACAGTGTATAGAGAAGGTAATGTATTCCACACAAAAGCTCTATATTGAGATTTCACCACAAATACATGTTTTGATGGCCCCAGAGTAAAAAGATATTTAGAAAAAGGTCCGTGGCATATGTCTGTGGACAGATATCTGAAAAACAAAAAAACCGTTAAACACAAAACTAGGTAACTTCCAAGGTTCCGACACTAAGATTTTCAAGAAAATCCACTCACCCAAACCACCCTTTATATGGAACATATTTCAAAAACTCTGATTTTCTCAAAATTGGCACTAACGATTTGGATTAAAATACCTTGTGTATAAGATACTTTTATTAGAAATGAAACTTATATCTTGAGTTTGCTGGTAATAACCTTTGGAGACCTATTCATTCTGGATGACTTTCATATATCTGGCAAACCGTAAGAGATAAAGAAAAATTTACTAAACAAAAAATGTAGATCTCATTAAAACACAATTTATGTCATATATATATTTTTTACTTCCTCTACACGTAATATGCACATGGTGTATAGAGAAGGTATTGCATTCCACCAAAAATTGGTACCGACATTTTACCGGAAATACATGTTTTGAGTCCCCTTGAATCCAAAAAAAGCATTTTCAGAAAAAGGTCCGTGTATGTGAGTGTGTGTGTCTGTATGTATGGTCTATGTGTGTGTTTGTGGACAGCATAGCTCAAAAACGAAAAGACCGTTAAATACCAAACTTGGTATTTAAGGTTTCTGTCTTCCAGGGAAGCAACACGAAGACTTTCAAGAAAATCCCCCACCCCCAACTACCTTTTTTATGGAAAAAAAATCGAAAATTTTGATTTTCTCAAAAATGTCTCTAACCATTTTGATTAAAACCCCTTATATTTAAGGTACTTACATGACAAATAAAATATATATCTTGCATTTTCTGGGAATAGCCTTTAACGACATTTTTATTCTGGGAGAATTTTGCGAAATTTTGCAAAGCTGGTAAACTGTAAGAAACAGGCAAAAATGCAGATCACTATAAAACACACAATTTATGTTATATACATTTCTTTCGTGGAATTGGCCATCTTAGAGATATTCCTTGTTATGGTTTTCAGCTTTTAAAAAAATATTATTAAATAGAAGAATAAGCTTATTAACAATAATTTATTGCAGAGATGTAGAGAAAGTCATATGATTGGAGTACATCAGATTTTTTTAGAGTTAACCGTTTTGGAGATATTCCGGATTATTAGTTTCACTTTTAAGTCACTTAAACTTTACTCAAACGGTAAGATATATTTTTTCTCGTTTCTGTTTGTCTATTCCTGGAATGCAAAGAGATTGGAATTCCATTTGCTTCACAGAGCGACCGGCCTTAAAGCACATACATCTGTGCATCTTATTTCTATAATACTTACAGGGAAGCTAGTAATAATACTAATTCTGCTAATGATTATCTTGAGTAGCATGTTGTAGATAACAGATTAATGTTTTGCATAAAAGGTTTGTTTACCGAGCAGCTCGAGAACATCATGTGAATGGAACAAATTAGATTCTTACTTTCTCTAGCCCCGTATGTGCAATGTACATAGGGATAGAGAAGTATTGCATTCCACCCAAAAGTTCGATACCGAGATTTCACCGGAAATACATGTTTTAGGACCTCCTGTATCCATAAAAAGCATTTTCAGAAAAAGCTCCGTGTGTATGTCCGTGTGTCCGTGAGTCTGTGAACACGATAACTCAAAAACGAATAGTAGCTAAAATACCAAACTTGGTATTTAAGTTTAGTATCTTCCAGGGATGCAACTCGAAGATTTTGAGAAAAATCCCCCTATCCCAAACTACCCTTTACATGGAACTTTTTTCGAAAATTTTGTTTTTCTTTAAAATGGCTCTAACGATTTTGATTAAAATGCCGTATATTAAAGATATTTACCTGACAAATAAAATGTATATCTTGAATTTTCTGGGAATAGCTTCTGATGACCAGTTTATTCAGGATGAATTTTGCTTAATTTGGCATATCTAGTAAACCGTAAGAGATAGACAAAAACTTACTGTACAAAAAATGTAGGTTTTTTTAAAATACACAAGTAGGTCATATATATATATATTTTTCTCGTGGATCTTGCCGTTTTCGAGGTACTTATTGTTATTAGTTTCAGTTGTGAAGTACTTATACTTTTCTCAGACGGGAGTGTTCGTTTTTCTTTTGTTCTACTCCTGCCAAGAAAAGAAGCGATTTGTAATGACAATCGCGTAACGACAGCTTTTAAAACATTTGACTATTAGTTTAGCCTAATTTATTACCTTATTTTCTTTCTACTTATACGGAATTAAGTAATAAGAACATTATGATAATAAGTTGCTCGAAGGTGCAGAAAGAAGAATTATCTTGTGTAAGAAGTTTGTGGAACAGCTAGAGAAAGTCATGTGAGTGTAGCACATCAGATTTTTTCCCCTTCTACTTACAAGGAACCAAGTAGTAAGGACAATTTCTGCTAATGTTTATCTCGCTTATCATGGAGTATATAGAGGAATAAGTTTTTTTAACAATAATTTGTTACAGAGATGTAAAGAAAGTCATGTGAATGTATAACACACACTTTTCAGGTTTCTCTATCAGCAGTTTAATGCAGTGTACTGGTGTTTTACAAAAATGAGTCTGTACTAAAGCTAAACAGGTATAGCTGACATGAACGACTGATATGCAAACGTCGCTAGCATTTCATAGAATTTCCACATGATATGTGTGACAAGGTCAATAAGTCTTTGACCTCACAAGCAAACATTCTTTTGGGGTAGACAAAAATGTGTGTTATTACTTTCTCTACACGTGCATACTATGTACATAGTGTATAGAAAAGGTATTGCATTCTACCCAAAATTCTACTCCAGGGTTTCACCGAAAATACACCTTTTCGGTCCCCCTGAATCCAAAAAAAGCATTTTTTTTAAAAAAAGGCTCATATGTCTGTCTGTGAGTGTGTTTGTGTCTCTGTGGACAGTATAGCTCAAAAACGAAGAAACCGTTGAATACCAAACTTGGTATTTAAGCTCTAAAACATCCTTCCCGTAAGTTTGACCTTGAAAGCATCGTATTGGAAAACAAATCTATAATATTGGTTCAGCTTCTTGGAAAGTATTCATTCTCTAGCACGTACTTACAATATAGGAGGGCAATCCAGGAAGTAAAAGACAATTTGACATAACTAAATGAAAACAAAAAATATGAACAAAACAACTAATTAACAAAGTTATAGAACATTACTCAACGTAATCGGCATTGCTATAAAGATGTTTATTATCGCGGTACCGGTTTCTCAATGCAGACGTTATACTTTTCTACCGCCAAGGATCTGAGCTAAAATCCACTTTGAGGTTGGGAATTTTTTTCACCCGAAACCTCATGTATGGTGTCCAAAGTGAAACACCGGTATTTCTGAGTTCTTTTATCAACATTTGCTTTCCAACTCCTCCATGATGATTGATGAACTTCCACTCCGGTCTTTGTCGTGCTTATTGGTTCTTCCTTGATTACTCTAAATTATGCGCCCTTTCCTAACTGAACTCGTTCATTCCATTATCAACATACACTTGCGCTAACTGCCTATAGCATTCGATTGACAGAACATTTTGTGCATTAAAAAAAAAAAAAAGACGAATAAGTCCTTTGGAGGTAGAAAAGTATAACTTCGACATAAAAAACTGGTACCATGTGAGATAAATGTTTTGTGAGAATGAAGATTATGTTGAGAAATAGAGTAAGCTCCTGTAATGTTTTAAATAAAATTCAGTGTTGATATCCTTCGTTATTATTTAGTTATGCAAAGTCGTCTGTTACTTTTTGGATTTCCTTCAGACGTAGTAGGTAGGTAAGGAAGGTATTGTATTCCACCCGAAATTTCAAAGCCGATTTTCACCGGAAGTACATATTTTGGGGAAACGTGAACCAAATTAGCATTTTTAGAAAAAGATCAGTGTGTGTATGTGTGTGTTTCTGTACGTGCGTTTATGGACATCGTAACCCAAAAACGAAAACTCAATTAAATACCAAACTTGGTGTTTAAGTTTAGTATATTCCGAGGATACGACACGAAGATATTCATCAAGATTTCCCCACCTCAAACAACCCTTTAAGAGGAAACAAATTCGAAAATCCATTTTTTAAACAAAAATCGCTGTCGACTTTGATTAAAATGCTGTATTTTAAAGATATTTACATTACAAATAAAATGCATATCTTACATTTTCTTAGAATAGCCTCTGAAGAAGTCTCCATTCTGGATGACTTTTGCACAATTGATAAACTGTAAGAGAAAGATAAAATTTTACTGCATAAAAATGTAGTACACACATTATGTCATATATAATTTTGAGTGGAATTAATCTTTACTGAGGTATTTCTTTTATTGTTTTTAATTTTAAACTACTTAAACATTTCTCAAGTGGGAAGTCATGTTTCGAGTTATCTATTTTATTTTCTCCTGTGCTTGCAAAAAGAACCGATTTCATATAGTGACCATCTTTAAAAAACTTACTTTAGGTTTAGCCTAATCTATAGCCTTATTTCCATTCTATTTATAAACATTTATCTTAATTAAGTATATAAAATAATTATATTTTTACCTTCTCTACACGTAATGTACATAGTGTATAGAGAAAGTATTCCATTCCACCAAAAGTTCGATTTCGAGAGTTTATCGGAAATACGCGTTTTAGGATCCCTGTATACAAAAAAAATAATTTAAGTTTAGTATATTCGAAGGATGCGACACAAAGATTTCGATAGTAGTTGCCCCAGCCCATACTATCTTTTACGTGCAAAAAGTTGAGAAAATTTTGATTTTCTCAAAACTGGCTCTAACGATTTTGATTAAAATACCGTATATTAAAGATATGTACATGGCAAACAAAAAATGTATATATCTTGCATTTTCTGAGAACAGCCTATGAAGACTTCTTTATTCAGGACGAATTTTGCTGGATTTTGTATAACTAGTAAACCGTAAGGGATGGACAAAAACGTACTACACAAAACATTTAGATTTCGTTAAAACACACACTTGTTGTTATGTCATATACACTTTTTTTTTCGTAGAGTTGACCATTTTTTAGATATTCCTTGTTATTTGTTTAAAATACTTAAATTTCTCACATAAAATGTTTAAACTCCTGGCCATATGTAGTAACGGATTTAAATCACATGGCAACCAGCTTTTAAAAGATATGACTATCGTTTTAGCCTAGTAAATTACCTTATCCGTTTTACGTAATCAAGACAATTTCTGCTAATGTTTATCTCGAAATGAAATGGAGTTTTATTTATGGACACTCTTTAACTGCTGTGGTTTTCTGCGTCCCAATCTATACTGGGCGTGAAATACCCTTTAGTTTTGCTCAGAGGCCTCTCTGTCAGACTTGATGTTCTTTTACGTGCCATACATCTGTGACACGGGACCCACGGCTTTACTTCCCTTCCGATGGAAGCCATCGTCCTTCGCCGTGTTTGAACCCGCGACCTTGGGTATATGAAGTTAGCATGGTAAACATTACACCACGGAGGGTGACTGTTTATCTCAATTATCATAAAGTGTATAGAAAATTAAGCTGTTTATCAATAATTTGTTACAATGATGTAGAGAAAGCCAGATGAATGAGGCATATCAGACCTTTTTTATGTAAAAGTACACATAAATCATGCATACACAATTGCTGGTGAGCTAATGGACGTAAAACTCCAGCAGAGTAGCGCCTTGAATCCTGCGTGACTGGACATACACCACTCTTTCTCTAACTCAGGTAATCGTAGATGTGCTTTTATCAGGTACCGCTTCATTAGCAAGCGGTCCCTTGCCTATTGACCCTAGCTGAATTACCTTGGGTATTGTCGGACAGAGTGGACAGGAGCGTGCTTCGGGCTTAGTCTCCGGGAGATTGAAAAGGAACTAAACCAGTGGTTTTATCTGCGGTACGTGCTGACTGTGGAAAATAGCACCTAGGTTTGTTATTTGAGAGGCACATTTTAAATAAACAGACATTTAGTAAATCAGCAGGTCATTTTGTTGCAGAATTATCTCCAAATATATAAACAATTTATTGCCATATTTGTTTATCGGCGATACCTCATTACTTTCTCTACACATACTACATACCTAGTGTATAGAGAAGGTATTGAAATACACCCAAAAATTGGATACCGAGATTTCACCAGAAATACATGTTTTAAGATCCCTGAATAAAAAAAAGAATTTTTAAAAAAATGCCCGTGTGTATGTCTGTGTGTGTTTGTGTGTGTGTGTGTGTGTGTGTGTGTGTGTGTGTGTATGTGTGTCTGTGGGCAGCATAGCTCAAAAACGAAAAGTCCGTTAAAAACCAAACTATATATTTGCGTTTGGTATCTTCCAAGGATGCGACAGGAAGATTTACAAGAAAATTCCCCCAAACAAAACTACTCTTTTCATGGAACTTTTTTCGAAAATATCGATTTTCTCAAGAACGACTTTAACAGTTTTGATTAAAATATCGTATATTCAAGATATTCACCTGATAAATAAAATGTATATCTTCAATTTTCTGGGGATAGCCTCTGAAGACTACTTTATTCTGGATGGATTTTACGGAATTTTGCATAACAGCTAAACCGTAAGAGGTGAACAAAAGCTTACCACACAATTTACGTTATATACATTTTTTCGTGGAGTTGATCGTTTTTGAGATATTCGTTTTTTTTGTTATTTTTTGTTTTTTTTTTCAGCTTTAAAAAAACATACTTTTCTCATATAGGAATTTGTCAATTCGAGTCCATAGAAAGGAACTTCAGTCACATAGCAAACAGCTTTTGACTATCACTTTAACCCATAGTACTCCTTATTTCGCTTCTACTTACAAGGAAGCAAGTAATAAGACTATTTCTGCTAACTTTTTCTCGATTAGCATGAAGTAAATAGAAGCATAAGCTCATTAACTTAATTTGTTGCAGAGATGTAGAGAAAGTCATGTGAAAGGAACATAGAGTTTTTTTTTACTTTATCTACACGTATTATGTATATGCAGCCCAAAAATTCTCTACCGAGATTACATCGGAGATGTATGTTTTGAAGTCCCCGAATAAAAAAGAAATTTTAGAAAAGGCCCATGTGTATGTTTGTGTGTGTGTGACTGGAATGCATAGCTCAAAAAAGAAAAGAATGTTTAATACCAAACTTCGGTTTTGAGCAGTGATGCCCACAGACACACACACATACACACACATTTTTTCTAAAAATTCTTTCTTTTTTCGATTCAGGGGATCTAGAAACATAGATATATTTCCGGTATCGATAGTTTGAGTGTAATACAATACTTTCTGTATACTCTATGTGCACAGTACGTGTAGAGAAAGTAAAAAATGTAGGGCTGAAGTATTGTGGAGAACAACTAACTGTACTGCTACCTAAGGAGATGACTTGTACAGTAAATGAGGACAAATGAAATGAGAACTTGCGTAGAATATATATCGAACACCCTACTTCTGCCTAATCATTAAAACTATGCACTAATTGGCTTGTTTTTCCGCTTCCAGTAACGTCTCTTTTCATGAACCAATAGAAACTATGCTGCTGTTTAACTTGCTGCTAACCCAGTAATTTTCACAGTCTCACCACCTCTAAAACTTCCCCCAACTCTCTGATTATTGTCCACAAAAACCTTGCTAAGGCTTCTCTTTTACGACCCAAGCACAATTTGAGCCATATCGTTTCTCTTATAATTAAGCTTATGCTAACATCCTCTAGTAATATATTCACATTTTTATATTACATGTATATATTTGCTTATTAATCATTTATATTTTGTAATCATTAATACTTCCTCACATTATATTCATCTTTGCATTCATGAAAATTAACAACCTGGTATCTGGATCCCTGAAGGCAAACACACTGGACTTTCCAACAAACGCTCTGATCTAGAACCATGCGATTTTTTTTTTATTTCCAAAAATTAAATATAAAATGAGTTGAATCACTTTTTCGTCATCAGACGAAGCAGTGGAACAGTATAAAAACCTAGTTTCAGAACAGCATCACGAAGAAAGACTTTAAGAACTGGTGTCATTGAATATAAAAATCTGACATGTTCCCTTCACAGCTCTTCCAAATACAAGCTAATCTTACAAAAGATTATTCTTCTATCTACTTCATGCTAATTGAGATAAACACTAGCAGAATTGAAGTTATTGGTTATTTCTTTGTAAGTGGAAGGAAAATAAGGGAATAATTTAGGCTAAAGTATAGTCAAATCTTTTAAAAGATGTTCGCTATGTGAAACAATTTAGGTCAGTTTCGCTTTGCATGGTTCCGTTTGAGAAAAGTTTGATAGTTAAAACTGAATCTAATAACAATTAATATCTCAACAACGGTCAATTTTACAAGAAAAACTTATATGACATAATTATGTATTTTAACGAGGTCTAAATTTTGTGTGTTAAACTTTGTCTACCCTCTTACGGTTTAACGGCGATACAAAATTCTGAAAAACTTAACCAGAATAAAGGGGTCTTCAGAGGATATTACATAAAACTCAATATACATATTTTAATTTGTGATGTAAATATCTTTGATAAACGGTATTTTAATAAACATTGTTAGGTCCACTTTTGAGCAATATAAAAATTTGTTTGTGGTGAAGGGGCATTTTTTAAATATTCGTATCGCATCCTTAGTGTACACTAACATGAATAATAAGTTTGGTTTCTATGGCTCTTTTTCTTTTTGAACTATACTGCCCCCCATACACACACACCAGTACCTTATTTCTAAAATTGATTTTTGGTACTGAGGGACCTCAAAATATATATTCCTGGTGAAGTCTTGATAGCGTATGTTTAGGTGGAATACAATAACTTCTCTAAATACTATTTACATGTATAGATACATGCTAGGTAAAGTAAAAATATATTTATGTAAAAGGGGAATATATTGAAAAACAAAATCATTTAAATTTTTAAAAACCAATACTTGTTTGATTTTCTAAAAATGTTCAGTACCACCTTCCTAGCTGAACATTAAATGTACATAGCACCTAGAGAAAGTAATAATCTATCCAGAATTTCGATCTCGAAATTTCAGTGGAAATATATATTCTGAAGTCTCCTGTGTCAAAAAAAAAATTAGAACAAGGTCTGTGTGTATGTGTGTGTGTGTGTGTGTCAGTGTCTGTGTACATATAGTTCAAAAACGAAACGTCCGTTAAATACTAAACTTAATATTTATGTTTAGAATCTCCCAAGGATACGACGTGAAGAGTTTCAGGAAATCCCCACCACACTACCCTTTACATGGAAGAATGTTTGAACACTTTGTTTTCTGATACAACGTAAGAGATGGACAAAAATATACAATACACAACATTTAGTTCTCGTTAAAACACACAATTTATATCATATACGTTTTTCTTGTGTAGTTGACTGTTTCACGAGATATTCCTTGTTATTAGATTCAATTTTAAACTATCTAACTTTTATCAAACGGGAAGCCACTTTCATATCTTTTAGTGCTAGCTGTGCAAAACGAACCGAACTTCAAGTGTTTCATATAACGACTATCCTTTAAAATATCTGTCTTTTGCTTTAGGCCGATGTATTCTCTTTCTTATTTTCCTTCTACTTACAAAGAAGTGAGTAATAAGACCAATTCTACTACTGTTTATCTCGATTAGCATGACGTAGATAAAAGAATAATACGTTGATAGAATAGCTTGTATATACAGGGTTACTACAAAAGAAATAGACAACTTCAACTGCCTTAAAACAAAAACTATTAGAGATAGCTACCTAATTATTTTGGAGATATGTTGAGAAGCTCTCAAAGTTTCGTTTGTTACTATTGGTAACGCTGTAGTGTTTTGTTTGTTGTTGCAGAAGCTGAAATGGCGGAAAATCCTGTGGAAAAGGCATATTGCGTGTTGGAATTTGCTAGAACGCAATCAGCAACTGTTTTCAACGACATTTTAGAACACGTTACCACAAAACGCCACCGACTAGACAGTCAATCTACGACTGGTATAGAAAATTCGAGACAACGGGATGTTTTGCAAAGGGAAGAGCTCGGGAAGACCAAGAGTTTCGGAAGAAAACGTTGAACGTGTTCGTTCTGCCTACATAAGAAGCCCACAGAAATCGACACCTAGGGCAAGCATGCAATTACAAATTCCACAGCAAACTGTATGGAAAATCTTACGGAAGCGACTGCACATGATGCCTTACAGATTACAGATGTTGCAGTTTCTGAGTGAAGAAGATAAGGTCATACGGCGTGACTTTTGCATCCACATGTTGCGACATGATGAAGACGATGCTGGTTCTTGTGAGCGCATCATTTCACTTTTGTGGTAACGTGTTCTAAAATGTCGTTGGACAACAGTTGCTGATTGCGTTCTAGCAAATTCCAACACGCAATATGCCTTTTCCACAGGATTTTCCGCCATTTCAGCTGCTGCAACAACAAACAAAACACTACAGCGTTACTAATAGTAACAAACGAAACTTTGAGAGTTTCTCAACATACCTCCAAAATAATTAGGTTGCTATCTCTAATAGTTTTTGTTTTACAGGCAGTTGAAGTTGTTTATTTCTTTTGTAGTAACCCTGTATAATGTTATGTGTATGGAACACATCGGGTTTTTACTTTCTCTACACGTAATATGTACACAGTGTATACAGAAGGTTTTGCATTCCATCCAAGAATTCGATACTGAGATTTTACCGGAAATATACGTTCCACTGTATAAAAAAACAAACAAAAAACAATGTTACTTTCTCTACACGTACTATATACATAGTGTATAGAGAAGGTATTACAGACCACCCAAAATTTGATACCGATACGTCATCGGAAATACAGGTTTTAGGGTCCCCTGTATCCAAAACAAGTATTCTCAGGAAAAGGTCCGTGTGTGTGTCCGTCTGTCAGTCCGAGTGTCAGTGTGTTTGTGAATCCGATAATTCAGAAACGAAAAGTCGGTAAAATACCAAACTCAGTATTTATATTTAGTATCTTCCGGGGATGCGGCATAAAGATTTTGAGAAAATTGAAAAAATTCCCACACCCAAACTACTCTTTACATGGAAAAAGATTATAAAATTTTGATTTTCTAAAAATGGCTCTAACGATTTTGATTAAAATAACATATAGTAAATATAGTTATAATATATGGCAAATACAATGTATATGTTGAATTTTCTGGGAATAGGCTCTAAAGACCTCTTTATTCTCAATGAATTTTTCTGAATTTTGCGTAAACCGCAAGAGACAGAGAAAAACTTACTACACAAAAAATGCACATCACGTTCACACACACAATTTATGTCAAATACTTTTTTTCGTTGAATTGACCTTCTCTAAGATATTCCTTGTTATTTGTACTTAAAATATTTAAACTTTTTTTCACACGAAAAGTTGTAAACTCTTAGCCCTGCATTAAAAACCGATTTCATCCGCATGGCATCCGGCTTTTAATATATTTGACTATCGTTTTAGCCTAATGTATTCCCTTCTTTTTCCTTCTATTTACAAGGAAGCAAGTAAATAAGACAATTTCTGCTAATGTTTAACTCAATGGAAGAATATGATTTTTAACAATAATGTTTTATAGCGATGTAGAGAAAGTCATCTGAATGGAACACATCAGATTTTTGGAAATAGGTCCATGCGTGCGTCCGTGTGTCTGTGAAACCGATAACTCAAAAACGAAAAGTCGGTAAAATACCAATCTTAGTATTTAAGTTTAGTACCTTCCAGGGATGCGATATGAAGATTTTGAGAAAAACTCCCCCACCCAACCTATCCTTTACATGGAAAAAATTTAGAGCATTTTGATTTTTTAAAAAATAGCTCTAAAGGTTTTGATTACAATATCGTATATTAAAAATATGTATGTAATAAACAAACTGTATATCTTGAATTTTCTGGGAATAGCCTCTAAAAACCTGTTTATTCTGAATGAATTTTTCTGAATATTGTGTAACTGGTTAACCGTAAGAGATAAACAAAAACTTACTGCACAAAATTGTAGATCACATTAAAGCAGACAATTTATGTCATATACCTTTTTTCGTGGAATTGGCTATTTCTGAGATAGTCCTTGTTATTTGTTTCAAATGCAAAAAGCTTTAACTTTTTTCACACCAAAAGTTATGAACTGGCTCTGCACAGAAACGAATTTCAACCATCAGCTTTAGGAAGATATGACTATCGCTTTAGCCTGGTGTATTCTCTTATTTCCCTTTTACTTACAAGAAAGCAAGTAAGAAGACCATTTCTACTCAATTTTTCTCTATTAGAATTAAAGAAATGGAAGAATAGGGTTTAAACAATAATTTGTTGAAGAGATGTAGAGAAAGCCATGTTAATGGAATACATCAGATTTATGTACCTTTCATTTCCAACTTCTCGACCATGGTTTTGAATCACCTTGTGTTCCAGAAGAATAGACGCGTGTTTTCGTGGTGGACCCAATACCTAGGGGCATCGCCAGGGTACACAGTTCATACTCAGTAGTAGTTTATGGGGTACAAGTCTCTCTGACACTGCAGCAGGATGATAGCCCACAGGGGGCCTGACCCCGCTTCCTCTTCCCTACAACATGGATCCTTGTTTAAGGCGCGCCGCGATAGCAGTTGTTTTCTGCTCGAAAGGGGACAAGCTCCAGCGAAAGCAAATTTCGCTAAAAGCTGATGCCACGCTTGATCATGAAACATGTTTCACATTTTCTGCCTGCCTTCCTTATTAAAATGAATCCTGCAGCCTGTCGCATTATTTCGTTACTAACCACGTGCTGTCTGGGAGCCATGCCGCCGTCGGCAACTTCCTCCTGATAACCTCCCAACCAAATCCTATAACGTGACTTTATCTCCCCCCCCTTAAATAAGCTCTTCTTACAAATACCTATTCCTCTATTTCTAGATTATGGAAATTGACTTTCAAAACATAATAAAATAAAATAATAAAATAAAATAAAAATCTGTATACAAAACCCTGGTTACTAATTTTCAAACTCAGGGCTAATATGCCAGATTTTTAAAAATTGATTTGTATTAACACAATATACATTTATTGTTTACAGATTATTTATAAGTTAAAAAACAAATCTACATAATAAAAATAATAAACTATAATAAACTACAAAATAACAAAACTAATCAAATAAAGTAACTAAAATAAAATAATAAAAATACTTTAATATTTAAATAATTACACTTTCATAATATAATCTAAAAAATAAGCAATAAAATACAAATTAAAGACAAATATAATAAAAACTAAACAAATCACATAATACACAAAAACACACTACAAACATAAACATTTTCATACCAAAACGTATCTTCAACTTCACTTAAACCTAATTCTTCTATTACATTGCATCATCACTTCACTGCCACCTAAAAATAGCAAATATATAAAGAAAAAGGATACACTATTGAAAAGATACTCAATTTTTTACTTTCCCTAGCAAATATGTACAATGTACATAATAGGTAGAGGAGGTACCGTATTCCACCCAAAAACTCGACACAAATACAAATACTTCGGAAATACATGTACTCCTAATACAATAAAAAAAGATCGATTATGTTCCATTCACATTACTTTCTCTATATTTCTGTAACAAATTATTGTTTGTAATTTTATTCGTCTAGTTACTACATGATAATCAAGATAAAAATTAGCAGAAACATTCTTATTACATAGTTCAATATAAATAGAAGAGAAATAAGAGAATACACTAGTCTAAAGCAACAGTCAAATGTTTTAAAATGCAGTTGCTATGGGATTGAAATCCATTTCTTTGTGTGTCCAGGAGTTGACAAGTTCCCCTAAGAGAAATATTTAGGTATTTTAAAACTGAAATCAGTAACAAGCAATATCTCGAAAACAGTAAACTCTATAAAATGAAATAAATCGTATGTTTAAAGAAATCTACATTTATTGTGTAGTAACTTTTTGTCTATCCCTTACGTTTACTACTCATGTAAAACTCATGCTATTCATTAAAATTCAAGATATACAATTTATTTGCATGTAAATATCTTAAATATAAGAGATTTTAATCAAAATTGCAAGAGACAATTTGTTAGAAAACCAAAATATAGGATTTTTTCCGTGTAAAGGGTAGTTTGGGGTGGGGATATTCTTTTCAAATCTTGGTGTCGCATCCCTGGAAGATACTAAACTTAAAATACGAAGTATTTTACCGACTTTTCGTTTTTGAGTTATCAAGTTCACAGACCCACGACACATACACACGTTCACACGGACCTTTTTGTAAACATGGTTATTTTTTTTGGTTACAGGGGACTATGAAACGTTTATTTCCTGTGGAATCTTGGTATCGAATTTTGGAATGGAATATCTTCTGTATACACTATGTACATAGTAGGTGTAAAATGAAGTAAAAGTCTTATTCTTTTATTTATAGATTATGGAAATTAACTTTTAATACACATTCTTTGTTGGCACAAGATACTCAGTATTTTACTTTCCCTAGCAAATATGTGTAATGTACATAGTAGGCGCAGAAGCTATTGTACTCTACCCAAAAACTCGACACAAGAGTTCACAGGAAATGCAAGTACCCAATTAAAACAAAGCTGTCGTGTTCATTCACATGACTTTCTGTCCATTTCAGTAATAAATTATTGTTCACAAGCTTATTCTTGTATCTCTGTCATACTTACATTAGCAGAAACTGTCATATTACTTACTTCCTTATAAGTAGAAGAGAAACAAGGGATTACACTAGGCTAAACCGACAGTCAAATGTTTTAAAATGTGGTTGCTATGTGATTGCAGTCCGTTTCTTTGGTGGCCAGGAGTTGACAAGTTCCCATATGAGAAAATTTTAAGTATTTTAAAACTGAAACCAATAACAAGGAATATTTCGAAAACGGCCAACTCCACGAAAAAAAATGAATATGACATAAATTGTGTGTTTTATCGATATCTATGTTTTCGTCTAGTAAGTTTTTGTCTATCTCTTACGGTTTACCAGTCATGCAAAATTCAGAAATATTCCCAGAAAATTCAAGATATACATTTTATTTTCATGTAAATATCTTATATATGAGTGATATTAATCAAAATTTTAGAGCCATTTTTTAAGAAAATCAAAGTGTTCGAATTTTCCTCTCTAAAAGTTAGTTGGGGATGGCCCAAGTTTCTTGAAACCTTCATGTCGCATCCTTGAAAGATACTGAACTTGAATATCAAGTTTGGAAGTTTGGTATTTAACAGACTTTTCGTTTTTGGGATATGCCGCCCACAGGCACACATACACTCACATACACAGACATACACACGGACATTTTTCTAAAAATTGTGTATTTGGATTCAGAGGGCCCTAAAATCTATATTCCCAACATCTAATTTTTTGGCGGAATACAATAACTTCTCTATAGGTAAGTCGTAGAATATAAAAATCTGAAGTGTTCCATTCACATAACTTTCTCTCTCAGTTTTGCGAACCCGGCAGAGGACGATCGATTTTTTCAGGCGTAAAAATCCTTAGCATGGCTTTCTTCGGAAGGGAAGTAAAGCCGTTGGTCCCGTGTCGTAGATTTACGGCACGTAAAAGAACCTCAAGCCTGATAGAGAGGCTTCTGAGCAAAATTAAGCGGTCTTTCACGCTCAGTATAGAATGGGACGCTGAGAACCACAGCAGTTAAAGAGCGTCCATAATAACACGCCATTTCCATTTCCATTTTTGCAAACAAACTATGCTTACAACAAATTGTTCCTTTATCTATTTAAGGCTAGTCGAAGTAGGCATTATGAAAATGATGTTAGTACTTCTTCCCTTATACGTAAAAGAGAAATAAGATAATACATTAAGCTAAAGCAATAAGCAAATCTTTTGAAAGATGTCACTTGCGTTTGACTTTGAAATTCCGTTCTCCTTCCAAAGCCAGGAGTAAAACAAAAGAGAAACAAAACTATACATATAAATTCCCATTTGATAAAGATTTAAGTTATTTAAAATTGAAGCCAATAATACAATATCTTGGAAACGGATAACTTCACAAAAAAGAACGTATGACAAATTGTCATTTTAACACGATCTTCATTTTTTGTGTACTAATATTTTTTATGCTTATTCCGTTTGTTATGTAACAGTCATCCAGAATGAAGATAACTTCAGAGATATTGGTAGGAAATTCAAATATACAGTTTATTTGTCATAAATATTTGATATATTAATTGAAATTGTTAGAACCATTTGAAAAATGTTCAATGTAAAGAATAGTTGCTTTTGGAGGATTTCCTTGAAAATCGCGCTCTCGCATGCAGACCTCCTTCTAATCTTTTTTTTTTTTTTTTTTTTTTTCAGAAGACCTCAAAGCATGTATTTTCGGTAAAATCTTGGTATCTTATTTTTGGATGGAATACAATAAACCCGCTATCGACAATGTACACTGTACATAAGTGATGGATAAAGTAATAAAAAGACTGAACACGAAACAGTAAAAAACAAACATATTCAAATATAACACTTAAATTTACAACGCACAAACAACTGTTAACCATATTCCGATGCATTAAATTTTGTCAGAGAAGAGAGATATATAAATAGAAAACTAACAATGACCCAAAACCACAAAAATATACAAAGCACTATCAAGACTTTTAGCTCTTTTTACAGCCCACCCCACTTTTCTACACACAGCTTTCACAGATCTCAGCTGCCTCGGCTTAACTACAAATTTTCCTATACGTTACACGTTTTTCATGCCTGCCAGTAGCATCCAACATGCCCCTAACTCTACGTGTGAGGTGGTAAAGGATTGCGGGAAATACTTCTCCCTCCATTCCTCTTTAACCCTACATCGCGCACAGGATGTGCATCCACAACTCTTCCTCCTCACAAATGGGGCAGATTTTCCTGCTATTTTATCGTCCGCCATGCTGATTAATGCACAATAAATCACAATAGCCTATTATTGTCCCTTAAAAGACAAAAACTTCTACTAAGGGAAACTTCATGTATGCGCTTTATTTACATGGTAAGCATGTATTCGTGGGCGGAGTTTATGCACTTCACATAATTAGCACTAGATTATCCAATTAGAGTATTTAACACCCAGTCATTGGGATGTGTTGACTTTACTTGTTGATGTTAAGTCTTCTCTTTCCATCTTCTTCCACCCTCCCACTGATAGCCTCTGCTCTACCGCTCTGTATCTCAACACGGCGTCTGAAGAACTCAACGCCTCTGGTTTTCGGCCTTCCTCGACTTCGGTTTTCTTTACAGATGTCGTTATCTGCCTCGCAGTTTACCAATTATTCAAAATTAGTTCAGAATAAAGAGGATTTCACAGGCTATTTACAGAAAATTAAAGAAAATGTTTTTTGTCGTGCATATATCATAAACGTATGGTATTTTTACTAAAATCGGTACTGGTACTTTTGAGAAAATAGTTAAAACGTTTCGGTGTGAAGCATAATTATATTGGGGGATTTTTACTTTCTCTACACGTACCCTATACATATTAAATAGAGAAGGTATTATACTGAATCCAAAAAATCGATACCGAAATTTACCCGGAAATATATGTTTTGAGAACCTCTGAAAAAAAAAGCAGTTTTATAAAAATGTCCGTGTGTGTGTGCGCGCGCGCGTATGTCCGTGAACATACCTCAAAAACGAAAAGTAGGTAACATACCAAACTTGGTATATAAGTTTAATATCATCCAAGGATGCGACACGAAGAATTTGACGAAAATCCCCCGCCCCAAACTACAGTTTACATTGAAAACTGTTATTTTCTCAAAAATGGCTTTAACGATTTTGATTGAAATACCGTATATTAAAGATAACATGCCAAATAAAATATATATGTTGCAATTTCTGTAAACATCTCTAAACATATTTATTCTACAAGAATTTTGCTGAATACTGCGTAACTAGTAAACCGCAAGAGATAGACAAAATCTTACTATACAAAAAATGTAGATCTCGTTAAAATATACGGCTTATGTCATACAGGTTTTTTTCGTGGAGTTAACGATTTTTTTTTTATATTTATTGTTACTTAAACTTTTCTCACACCGAAATTTGTAAACTTCGACCACTTGGAAACCAGTTTTTAAAAGATTTGACATAATTTTAACTTAGCGTATACCCTTTTATTTACATGGAAGCAAGTAATTAAGACAATTTCTGCTAACGTTTATCTCGATTATCGTAAAGTATATACAAGAATAGGTTGTTTAACAATAATTTCTTACAGTGATGTAGAGAAAGTCATGTGAATGACACAAATCAGAGTTTTTGTATTACTTCCTTATTTTTGTGGAAAAATCCTTATTTTTTTGGTTTTCAAAAAATCAGAGTTATTTTAGGAAATATATATCTATCTGAGTTAGCAACTAACTAGGTCATTTAACATAAAATGGTTGTTTCCAAAGCGCTTCACAGGGTCAAATAATTGCCAGAATTGTGCTTCTCCCCAAGCACATATCCTCTTTAAGGAAGCTGCAGCCTAGGCCTGTGAGATCCGCAGGCTTCTGCATGGTTCGACTTGAAACATTAATCATCCCACGTGTGTAGCAATTTTTTTCCCTCCGAAATTTGCGAGTAACGTGTGCGTCAGCTCTGATGAACACATGAAGCTAAGATGGATGAGGTTAAAGTCGCAAGGAAAAGAAGAAAAGAAAGAAAGAAAAAGAGGTGCTTTAGTTGTTAGCGGCAAGCCTTTAAAATATAATGAAAAGTTAACTGTAACAGAGGGTTAGTCGCTTTTGTTGTTTGCTCTTCTCCTATGTTCCACTCTGACGAGTTTTACCTATGGAAGACGGAAATTACTTAACAAATACGCCACGGTTTCAAGTGCTTAAATGGTAGCATTATCAGTGAGACAACGTTAGCCTTTGTGCCTGATGACTACTTACAAGAATTTAAAACTAGCGTAATATAACATTATAAACAAACCACCGCTACCAATACCACCACCACCACCACCAAAACCATCACCACCATCATCATCGCCGCCACCATCACCACCGCCACTACACCACCGCCACAAACATCATCATTACCACCACTATCAATATCCCCACAACCACCACCACCACCACCACCACCAAAACCATCACCACCATCATCATCGCCGCCACCATCACCACCGCCACTACACCACCGCCACAAACAACATCATCATTACCACCACTATCAATATCCCCACAACCACCACACCAACCACCGCCACCACCGCCACCACCACCATCATCACCACCACCACCACCACCACCGCCACCACCACCACCACCGCCACCACCACCATCATCACCACCGCCACCACCGCCACCACCACCATCATCACCACCACACCAACCACCACCACCACCACCACCGCCACCATCACCACCGCCACTACACCACTGCCACAAACAACATCATCATTACCACCACTATCAATATCCCCACAACCACCACACCAACCACCGCCACCACCGCCACCACCACCATCATCACCACCACACCAACCACCACCACCACCACCGCCACCACCACCACCACCGCCACCATCACCACCGCCACTACACCACCGCCACAAACAACATCATCATTACCACCACTATCAATATCCCCACAACCACCACACCAACCACCGCCACCACCGCCACCACCACCATCATCACCACCACACCAACCACCACCACCACCACCGCCACCATCACCACCGCCACTACACCACCGCCACAAACACCATCATCATTACCACCACTATCAATATCCCCACAATCACCACACCAACCACCACCACCACCACCACCGCCACCACCACCGCCACCACCACCACCACCACCACCGCTACCATCACCACCGCCACTACACCACCGCCACAAACACCATCATCATTACCACCACTATCAATATCGCCACAACCACCACACCAACCACCACCACCACCACCGCCACCACCACCACCACCATCATCACCACCACCCCAACCACCACCACTACTACTACAACCACATCCACCACCACCACCAAAACCATCACCACCATCATCGCCGCCACCACCGCCACCCCACCACAATCACCACACCACCACCACCACAATCACCATCATCATCACCACCACTACCATCATTACCACTACCATCATCACCACCACCACCCCAATCACCGCCACAACCACTACAACCACCATCACCACCACTAACACCACCACAACCATCATCATCACCACCACAACCATCACCACCACCACCTCACCATCACCATTATCACCGCCAACACCACCGTCAGCACCACCAGTGCCACTACCGCCGCCACCACCATCTTGCCATCCTTCATGTTTAAAATATGTATTTATTATTTACTGCCTTTTAACAGTATATGAGTACTAATTACTGAAAATAATTATTGCCAATAATGAAGTCCAAAACTTTATTATATAAGGTTCAATCAGTCACATTACCATTTTACTTTGCCTAGCAAGTATGTACAATAGAGGATAGAGAAGGTATTTAAGTCCACTCAAAATTTAATATGTACCGAGATTTCACCGGCAATAAATGTTTTAGGGTACTCTGAATCCAAAGAAGAAAAACAAAAGCTTTTGTAGAAAAGGATCCATTTGTGACCCTGAGTATGTGTGTGTGTGTGTGTGTGTGTGTGTGTGTGGACAGCATAATTCAAACATGAAAAATACCAAACGTGGTATTTAAGTTCTATATTTTCCAAGGATGCGACACGGTTTTCAGAAAAAATCCCTCACCCCAAACTACCCTTTACATGGAACGGTTTTTGAAAATGTTGATTTTCTCAAAAATGAGTCAAACAATTTTGAGTACCGTATTCTTAAGATATTTTTATGACAAACAAAATGAGTATCCTGAATTTTCTGGGACCAGTCTCTGAAGATCTCTTCACCCTGATGACTTTTTTATAACTGTTAAACCCTAAGAGATAAAAAAAAAACAACCTTAATAAACATCTTGTGAAGGCACACAATTTTTTTGTAAATTGAACCGTTTTCGAGATATTCTTTGTTATTGGCTTGTTAAACACTTTAGCATTTATGAAACGGAAAGCTATATTTCATTTCATTTCTCTTTTGTTTTACTCCTGGCATGAAATGAGAACCGAGTTATAGTTATTTTACATAGCCACCAGCTTTTAAAATATTCGTCTATCTCTTTTGTTTGGTGTATTTTTAACTTATTTTCCTTCTACTTATAAGAAAGTGAGTAATAAAATCAACTCTTCTAATGTTCTTGTCAACTAGTATGATGTAAATAAAATAATAATCATTTGTAAGAAAGGTTTGTGTGGATAAACAAAGAAGGGTATTAAAATGGAGCATACATATATCATATATATTTATACATACATATATTCATATAGCTTAACATCCTTTAACTGATTGATCATATCGGACGATGAATGCATCAGTGAAATGATCTCAAATGATCTGGAGGTTCATGTAAGCTATTCGATATTCTCTTCTCAGGTTAAGGCAAAATCCCTAAAAATCTTATCCGGATAACTCACCCTAAGGGAGATTCGAAGTCCCTACTTCTTGAATTTGAGGTAGACACGCTATTCCCACACTGCCGAAGTGGGCAGCTGGCTATAGGATAGCAAATAAAAGAACATATCCCTGAATTTCGCTGTGCCAATCAACGTCTCAAGATTGTTCCCTGTCACTTTTTTATCTCTCTCTATTTTCCTTACATATGTTGAGATTAGGAATATTCTGTAGAGACAGACTACAGGAAACAGATTTACTGTACGATATTTATGTGGATGTAGAGTCTAAAGCAAGGGGGAGACATAAATGCATGTCCAAGGGTACCAATAACCGTTTACCACGCCTAAAATCAGATGTGTTCCATTCACATGACTTTCTCCATATCTCTGTAACAAATGATCGTTAATAAGCTTATTCTTCCATCTACTTCCTGCGAATCGAGATAAAAATTAGCACAAACTGTCTTATTACTTGTTTAGTAAGTGGAAAGGAAATAAGGAATACACTAGGCTAAATCGGCAGTCAAATGTTTTAAAATATGGTTGCTATGGGATTTAAGTACGTTTTTGGCGTGGCCAGGAGTCGACAAGCTCGCTTATGAGAAAAGTTTTAAGTATTTTAAAACTGAAGCCAATAACAAGGAATAACTCGATAACGGTCAACGCCATGAAAAAAATGTATATGATATAAATTATGTGTTTTAAGAAGATCTACATTTTTGGTATTTTAAATGTTTGTCTATTTCTTATGGTTTACCAGTTATTTAAAATTAAGAACAAATTATCCAGAATATAGAGGCCTTAAAAAGCCATTCCCATAAAATTCAAGATATACATTTTATTTTTCGTGCGAATATATTAAATATAAGAGATTTCAATCAAAATCGTTAGAGGCATTTTTTTAAGTACGTATATTAAAGAATTTATAGTCAAATAAAATGGATATCCTGTATTTTATGGGAATAGTCTCTGAAGACCTCTTTATTCTAGAAGAATTTTGCTGCATTTTGCATAACTAGCAAACTGTAAGAGATAGACAGAAACTTACTACACAAAATATGTAGCTTTCATTGAAGCACACAATTTATGTCATATATATGATATTACTTCTTACTAGTTTCAGTTTTGAAATTATTTAACTTTTCACATAGGGGTATTTGTCAACTGACAATGCAAAGAAACGAATTTCATCCACATGAAAACCAGCTTTTAAAAGAGTTGACTAGCGTTATAGACTAGTATATTCTATTATTTTCCTTCTATTTACAATGTTTATCTCGATTAGCATGAAGTAGATAGAAGAATAATTTTTCAATAGTAATTTGTTACTGAGATATAGGAAAAGATTGTTATTTCCTACAAGTTGAATACAAATCAGATGCAACCTTTGGAAAGTATAAAAATGCTGAACAATTGTCGACATGCTATTCTTTTGTCTCCTTGGTAGCACTTTTGCAGCCACCTTGGGGCTCATACATATACAAGACCCGAGGACGTCATGAGATATTTATGAAGTGCGTGTTGTGCCGATAATAGCCTTAACAAATTAATAGCAGCCCTGTAAAATGAATCATATCCCTGCTCCTTGGTCCTACAGCGCAACACCGATATAAAGCTTTTAATAGACGTTTAGCTGATAATGCTGCCAAGTCTATGACAAAGTGGCTGGCTTCACGGTGTTTTCACACTTAGTGCAGAGTTCCTACATCGGCAATTTTATGTGGCCTTTGGGGCTATAAAAGAGACCTGACCAAGCAAATGGGTATGCCATAACCGCGCTATAGATATTCTTTACGAAGGGGAAAAGAAGCGTTGTTATCATTATCATTAGCAGCAGCATCGCCGCTATCGTCATTATAACGACGCTTCAGATACATACAGCTCAGTTTGGTTATTTTGACAAAAGTAGTGGGCGTTCGTGGGCTATAGAAAAGCAGACTTCAAGATTGTTCTTTTATAATTCTAATTAAGATAAACATTACTACTTAGTTCCTTATAAGTAGAAGAGAAATAAAGGAATACACTAGGCTAAAGTGGAACGGCGTGATTTGACCGCTCGCCTCACATCTAGGTGACCTGGCTTCGATCCCATGCGCCCGCATTTAGAAACTGTGGTGGACGAAACGACGCCTGGGCGGGTTTTCTCCGGGTCTTCCGGTTTCCCCTTCCATTCATACCACCAATTTCTCCATCATCGCCTTTCCTATCATCCATTTCGCTTACATATCATATCTTCCATTTCCCTCACTTTCATGCCTTGTTACGGGCCGACCACTCGTTCTAGATTCTCCATTCTATGGCTTCGTGCGTTGGCTTCCCGGAAGACCTCTGATCCGCTTGTAAGTCCTCCGGGGGTGTCAATTCTAAAACTACGGGGAGGGTTAGCCGACTATGAAACACTAGGCTAAAGCGACACTCAAAGTTTTAAAAGCTGCCACTATGCAATTGTAATTAGTATTCGGTCCTCTTTCACGGTCGTAGTTACCTCTATTTAAAAATCTGATGTGTTCCATTTGCATGGCTTTCTCTACATCTCTGTAGCAAATTATTATTGGAAAGTTTATTCTTCTATCTACTTCATGATAATCGAGATAAACTTTAGCATAAATTGTTACTTGGCTGCTTGTAAGTAGAAGGGCAAACGTCTAATGTGTTCCATTTACATGATGTCCTCCAGCTGTTCGGTAAATAAACATTTTAATTAAAGCATTAACATCTTGTTAATCAAGATAAACATAAGCAGAATTAGTCTTATTACTAGCCTCCTTGTAAATAGAAGGGAAATAAGAAAATGCAGAGGCTCTCGTCCTTTAAAAGCCGGCCGCTAGTGAAACAATTGAAATTCCAAACTTTCTGCTTTCCAGGATTAAACAAAGGAAAACAAGAAGAAAGATGTCATCCCGTTTGAGAAAAGTTTAAGTGGCCTAAAATTGAAACCAATAATCCGGAATATCTCGAAAACCGTTATAGCTACAATATATATATGGCATACTTTGTGTGCTTTAATGACATCTATATTTCTTGTGTAGTAAGTTTTGTATATTTCTTATGGTTTGCCAGTTAGGGGAGATTTGCTGGAATTTTAGGACTGTGATGAGGAAGAATTATATTTAAATATATATTAAATAATTATTTTCATTTATTTAAATATTATGGTTTTATTACCTTTTAGGTTCTATATGATTTATACATTTAACTTTTTACTGTTCCATACACTGCCCAATACCGTCCGGTGACAGTTTTTCGGTTCTGGTGCTAGATGGCAGAAGCTCACTATAACCACTGAGACAGGCATTTGCCTTTTTTAGCTAAGACAAATTGTTTCTCTGTTTGACCATTGATTTAGAAGCTAATGATGAGTAAGTTTGTATTGTAATTTGGAGATGTGCTACGATTAGCTTTCTCACGCTGCTGCTGTCTTGTCTAGTGAGCATTTTCTTTAGTATTTTTACTCATTTTATTTGTCGTGTAATGGCATACGCATATATATATATATATATATATATATATATATATAAGAGTGATTCAGTTTAAAAGCATGGGGCCGTACAGTGATTTTATATATACAGACGTACTACTTGCATAATACCGGGCAGTCGCCCTCCATGGTGAAATGGTTACCATGCTAACCCAAGGTCGCGGATTCAAACCCGGCAGATGACGATGGATTTTTTCGGGTGTAAAGATCCTCAGCATGGTTTCCTTCGGAAGGGAAGTAAAGCCGTGAGTCCCGTGTCGTAGATTTAAGGCACGTAAAAGAACCTCAAGCCTGATAGAGAGGCCTCTGAGCAAAATTAAGCGGTCTTTCACGCCCAATTTAGAATGGGACGCTGAGAACCACAGTAGTTAAAGAGCGTCCATAAATAATACGCCATTTATTTATTTTAATGCCGGGCAGTACCTATTTTCCCAGTACACATCCAGAGTTTGATGGTCAAAAGTTACTTAAGGTTATTTATATTTGTATGCATTCTTGTCGACATGGAGTGTAAAATGAACTGAAAATGGTTAGAAGATAATATGAAAAATGCAATATAGAATGTCATAGAGAGATCAACGAGTCTCAGAAATGCTTCCACACTATTTAAAGTTCCTAAAAGTAGCTTGACGATAGGGTTAAGGGGATTAAAAATGGAATTGAAGCTCATCCTGCCCCGCAAATGGGACGATTTAAGAGGACCTTTCCATCACACGCTGAATAATAGTTTATGAGATTTGGATAACAGACTGATGTCAATGAACAAAAAAGAATTCTTAAGATTTGCATTTTATTTGGCAGAACATCTGAAAGTTCAGCATCAATTCAATAGAAAAAAGCAAATGGCAGGAGATAAATTCTGCTATGAAGTCATGTCCCGGGAATTTTCTCTCCTTACTTGGGAATCCACAAGTATGTAGAGAGCTACTGGTGTTAACAAACCTTCAGTCAATCTGTTCTTAGGCAAATACAACTTACAACGTACAATTTTAAGCCCTCAAAATTGTTTAACTGCGACGAAACCAGCATATCAGTTACTCACAAAAATTCACTAAAGGTTATGTTCTAAAATGAGAGAAGCAAGTGAGCAAAATAACTTCTGGGGAAAGTTGAAAAATGTCACTATTCTACGATGGTCGGCTGGTAAGTCCCATGCCTCACACAGATATAGCGCCACTAGGCCAGTTAGACGATAGCATCGTATAATTTAACTCTAGACTAGCTTGTATTCATAGTTACAGGTCAATAGCTTGTTTAGTTTTCGAATGACAGCATTTTAAACAAGACAACTTTAGAGTTTTCATGAAAACGGAGGACTTGGAAAAACGAGCAGTGATTAAATGCTTCCTTTTCAAAGGCTTAACGACAAAAGAAATCAAAGAGGAAATGGATAGTACATTGAAGCCTTATATTCAAAGATTAAAAGGTGAGTTGCATAGTTTAAAATGGAACGTGCGAACACTAGTGATGAGCCTCGCTCTGGATGCCCTGTAGAATTGGCAACTCAAGAAATCATTGAAAAAAGTAATCGTTTAGTGCTGGAAGACCGCAGATTAAAGTTGTTAGAGATAGCAGAGGCTGTAAACATATAAACAAAGACCTGCTGGTAATATTTTAAGTAATGTTTTGGGCTTTTACAAGGTCTGTGCAAGATGGGTGCCGCGTTTGTTGATACCCGATCAGAAGTTGCAAAGAAAAACTGTTTCTGTTAACAATGTGGAGCTCTACCGTAAAAATCCCAGTGAATTGTTGAGACGGCTTAATACCTTGGATGAAACTTGGATACATCACTACACTCCAGAAAGTAAATCACAGTCAAAACTGTCGATTACGCCAGGTGAACCAACTCCAAAAAGGCAAAGTCAACGAGGTTATGGCGAGTGATTTCTGGGATGCACAGGGAATTATTCTTATCGATTACTTGGAAAAGGGTAAAAGTAACACTGGTGACTACTACGCAAACTTACTGCAACGTTTGAGGAATGACGCGAAAAGAAAAATTCCTTATTTGGCAAAAAAAAAAAAAAAAAAAATCTTGTTATATCCTGACCCATCGTTCGGTCATTGCAATGGGAAAAAATGGGCGAATTAAAATTAGAATTGCTTGAACATCCACCTTATTCACCGGATCTAGCACCTACTGACTACCCCCTGTTCCCAAACCTCAAAAAGTGCTTGGAGGAAGAAGATTTCACAGCAACGAGGAGGTCATGCTGTAAGCAGCTATTTTAAGAATCTCGATAAATCGCACTACAGAGATGATTTAATTAAATTAGAACACCGATATGACAAATACATTATTTTTTCTGGATATTATGTTGAGAAATAAAGTAGAAAAAAAATTAAATGCTATTTTCATTGAGCGGCCCGGAACTTATCAATAAATGCAGCTGGGGACCAGTTCCTTCCTCCACTTTTCTTTCTCCCAAGAAAGAGAATAAGCGAAGAGTGGAAGAAATGCACCCTAGGGCAGTGTCTTCTATGCAAGGGAAATGGTTGGATTGTAGCTTCTTGTTGTGGCTTAAAATGTTTTAAGTCGGGTAAACCCATCAAAGGAGTAGCCAGCCCTGATGGTTTAAAATGGCCACAGCTTTCATAAAGGCTTACAAGTCGCCACTTTTGCCAGGAGAATAACGTGCATATGATAAGTCTGCCTCCCTATACTTCGCATAAAATGCGGTCCTTAGACAGGGTGATGATGAAGCCGTTCAAGATGTCGTACAACGAGGCATGTAGTTTCCTGGATGAGGAAATATGTTCCACTAAAAATCACGGTAAACGATATTGCTGGGTTGGAGGGCAAAACATACATCAATCTGTTGTATCGATCTAGCACAATCAGCCTTCAACTGTACAGGACTCTATCAGTTCAGAAGGAAGATGTACACTGATTTGGGTTTCCTTGCAGTGGCATACTTTAGTGGAAAGGAAAATGGAGATGTCATTAGTCCTGATTTTGTTCCAGAGCTACCTACTACATCCAGCACCTCAAAACAGAACGACAAACCAGAGAATGCCGTTTGTTTTTCAACTACATTTCCATCCCCATCAAAGGAATTTCAGGCAATTGTTCTACAAATCTCTCCACCTCCCGATTGGATCTTGAACAAGACAAAACAGCGGAAAGCAGAGCTCAGAATAGTGAGATACTAACATCTTCTCCGGACAAATTGATGTTGCAGGAAAAGGCACAAAAAGTGAAGAAAAGTGGGCCAAAAGAAAGGGGGTGAAGAAGGAAAATAGATGAATTACTAGGCCTAACTCAGTGTCAGCGAAGCAGATTGGAAATATTGAATCGGTTTCAAAGACAAGGTCTAAGAAAGTTGGACTTTGACAAACAACCCAAGAAAGATAGCGGAAACACATCCAGTGGATAAAGAAGTGGTCTAGAAATGACAGACGAGTTTTGGATCCAGTGAGTATCGTGCAATGTTTGGGCACATATTAAATGTACAGAACAAGAAAACATTGATTTACATAAATGTATCTGTAATGGTTAAAAACAAATGTTTCACTTTTTTAATCGATTTTCTTTATTTGGCCATCACAGACTCAAAAATATTTTCATACATGTATTCTAACTTAGTTGCTTATAAGTAGAGCAGAACTAAAGGAATGCGCAATGCATAAGTAATAGTGAAATGTTTTAAAAACCTATCGTTATACAATTGCGATTGAAATTTGCTTCTTTGTTTTGCCAAGAGTAGAATAAAAGGAAAATGGTCACTTCCTGTCTGAGAAAAGCATAAGAATTTCAAATTTGAAACCAATAAAAAGGAATATCTCGGAAACAGTTACCTCCACGACAAAACTGTAAAGCACATAAATTGTATGTTTTGACGAGAGCTACATTTTTGTGTGATACGCTTTTGCCTATATTTACGTTTATATTTTAGTTATACGAAATTGGGCAAAATTCATCCAGAGTGAACAGGTTCTTAGAGGCTGTTCCAAGAAAATTTAAGATATACATTTTATTTGGGATGTAAATATCTTTAATATACGGTATTTTAATCAAAATTGTTTGAGAACATCAAAAGTTTCAAAAATGTTGAAATGTAAAGTGTAGTTTGGGGTGGGAAATTTTCTTGAAAATCTTCCTGTCGCATCCTTGAAGGCTATTGAACTTAAATACCAAGATTGGTATTTAACGGTATTTTAGTTTTTGAGCTATTCTGTCCACAGTCACTCACAGACATTTTTCTAATTATTGGATCAGGGAACTTCAAAATATATATTTCTGCTGAAATCTCGACATAGACTTTTTGGGTCCAATACATTATCTTCTCTATGCACTATGTACAAAGATAGTGTAGAGAAAGTTATAAAAAGTCAGCGATAATGAAGGGCAGGTGGAACGACGGAACATAGTATTTTAATCACAATCATTAGAACTATTTTGAGAAACACCAAATTTTCACAAGATTTTAATGTAAATGTAGTTTGTGGAAGACATTTTTAAGTCCTTTATGTTCTATTATTGGAAGATGCGGAACTTAAACATCATTATCAAATGCTGTACAGATGAGGTCATTGAACCTGTTCCGTCTTCTGAATTTAGAGTCTCTCCAACGCTTAATCGGTCTGACGATGTTTCTTCTTCCTCAAGTCGCCTGCGGTGCCACAAGTACCAAAAATAAACTTCTTCCTCATACAAGTAGCCTAGGATCTTTTGCGGTATTCTGTTGAAGACATTCTGATTATATGGTCATCTCAACTTCTTCTGAATACTTCTAAAATTATAGTTATATTTTGTATATTTGATTTATTGCGTATGCCTTTTTTATTGTTATTATTAAGGAGTGTATAACTTACTAATGAGGTAGCATATCAACAGCTTCTAGTGTTTTAATCGGTGCTGCCATTAGTTTTCATGTTTCACTGTCGTTATCCCAGGGAAAACCTAATACACAAAACACCAGTGGGAATCTTAAAAAACGAGTTTCCTTAAAGGCCCATGGAGGAAGTTTTTAGGAAACTGTAAAGAAACACTGGTAGAGTTTAAACATTTATTACAATAAGTTCTTTAACAATCAGTCATTAAATATACATCTGATTTTACCGTTAATGCTCTTCCTTAGAATATGTTACATTCGATACATTTTTAAGTTGCACTTGAAAGTTAGAATTATAAGTTACAAGGCCTTGAAATTCATCATCTTCTGATGGAAGAAACGCCTGATTGTCCCGGTGAGTACAACAATAATAATTATAATAATTTATACTCACCGAAATATATTTATCCCCCAAATTTTGCTCAAGCCTTTTGCTGCCTTTGGTGCCTACGTAGTGAAACTTCGCTGTGCGCTCAAAGACGATCTGTCCCTCTGCGAATCCTTAGCTAGATTGAATCGCTCGCTCCTACTAAGGCCCGCCGAAAAGGGGAGAAAGGGTAGTTCTTGCCTTTCCCACCAGTTTGCATATTCGTTTCTCTGGAGATGTTAAGAGGTACTGTTTATCTCATAAGTGCGTGACATCACCACATCTGGTTCTAAACTTGTGGAAAGATGTAAACAAACACCTCAATATTTCGGATCTTATATTAGTTTTAGTATGATAAGTGTTAGAAAAAAATTATATTCTAACTTCCTTCAACAGCGTTCTTTTAGTATTGTTTGTAAGTTTCTGACATTAGGTGGTACAAATGTCTCTATTTGACGTGCAAAACTCTACAGGGCAATATCAAGTTAAATTCCGCCTACCTCTATGTTGTACTTGATGAAGAAATTAATAAATAGTGTCAATCTGTTGATTCGCATTTTGCTGATACAGGAGGATTTGCAAATGCATGTTTCATGATTTTATAAACCCTAGTATTGCTAAAGAGGAAGAAATGTCACGGAAAGAAATTCTAGTATTGAAAACTTCCCTTCTGGAGGTTGGGGGGGGAGGTGGTCGAAAATGACCGTAGTTTGGCTTCAGGAAAGCGGTGTAGTTCAGAGGCTATACTTAGGTATGGCTTCAGTCTAAAACCCGCTAATGACCCTTGCAGTTGAGCGTCCTAAACCCACACTAGACTAAAACCACTGCTGATTATAGACATTAGTCAGTAATTCTGTAAGAGCAAGAAAGCTTCGTGTTCAAACATGCAAATGATCTGCACGTCCTTATTCATTGTTCCCTTGCATTTGGCTTGACCAAACTTCTTCTCGAAAGTTCAGTCTTACAGTAAGTCAGATGGGATTAGGAAGTTAAAACAAGCTCTAACTTAAAGTTTCTCTCGCCTACAGATGGTAGAAGGATTACCAGAAAACAAATGTGTAACGGAACACCTCTGCAAGCCCCTAGCGGTTGCTTTCGTAAGCTTCACAGATCCACATAGTATGGTTTATGAATTTCTGAACTGAGTCCATAGAGGTGTTGCCAGGAACTTACCTCGCGGTAAGGAAAATCTGTAACATTGCAGATACACATGTGATACATAATAATAATAATAATAATAATAATAATAATAATAATAATAATAATAATAATAATAATAATAATAATAATAATAATAATAATAATAAGATTGGAAGGTAGACAAATATGATGCGTTCAACATAACCTTCTCTAGCTGTTCCAAATACAAACTATTCTTACAAAAAATAATTCTTTTATCCATTCCATGCTAATCGTGATAAACATTAACAGAATTTGTCTTATTTATTGCTTCCTTGTAAGAGAAGGCAAATAAGTGAATACATTAGGCTAAAGCCATAGTCAAATCTTTTAAAATTTGGTCGCTGTATGAAACAATTGAGGTTCGGTTCACTTTGCATGGTCCCCGTTTGCGTTAGGTAGTTGAAAACTGAAACTAATAACAAGGAATATCTGAAAACGTCTACTAAACAAGAAAAGCGCATGTGACATAAATTATGTGTTTTAAAGAGATCTGCATTTTTTGTTTTAAATGTTCGTCTACCTCATACGGTTTAATCGTTATGCAATATTCTGCAAACTTCATCCAGAATAAAGATATTTCCAGAGGATATGCCCAGAAAATTCAAAATATATATTTTATTTGTGATGTAAATACCTTTATTATATGGAATTTTAATCATAATTGTTAGAGCCAGTTATGAGAAAAACATTTTCAAAAACATTTTTCATATGGTGAGGGATTTTTTTTTTTAATCTTCGTGTCGTATCCTTGAAAGATACTAAACACAAATTCCAATTTTGATACTTAACGCTCTTTTAGTTTTTGAGTGATGTTGTCTACAGACACACACACACAATCACACACAGCGACCTTTTTCTAAAATGCTTTTTTTTGGACTCAGGGGACCAAAATTATATATATTTTCAGTGAAATATCGACTTCAAATTTTTGGGTTGAATGCAACTATGTGCATTGTATGTACATATGTGCAACAGAAAGTAAAAATAACCAAAATCAACTTCAGGCCAAATATAACAATAGTAACCTGTTATGGAAATATCAGTATCAATATAGATTTGCAAACAGACTCGAGTGTTCATACGAGACAGGGCGCCAAAAGGTGGACCATCAAATATTCGAGTGTAGTGCAGTGAAAAAGGAGAGAGAGCGAGTCTACAAATAACAACTGGTTAGTACACAAGTCCTATTTAATCAAAAGGTTCATAAATTCATTTACAAAATTTGTGAACTCAATAAACTTTCAAGTATTAAACAAGACTAATGGGTAACAGTAGTCAGTTTATATGTGCATCAAAAGAAAACAACGTTGTTAATGCAATTAAGTAAGGCTATTTAAGGATCAATTAAAATACAAGCCTAAACAATGCAAAACTTAAAGTGCTTTGAGAGTAAAAGATTGAACATTTTCAGCCATCGGCAAATAATGTTATCAATATAACTCGGTTTTGTATTCCGTAGTTCAGACAGTTACGAACACACAGAACAACCAAATGGTATAAAGAGAGGATAGTGGGGAGGGAATTGTAGCGTAAACATGCACACGTCGAGGTACAATCTGTTCCAAAAGTATTTTATTTCATGTATCGACATTATATGTATCGTTCTAATTCATATAGTAGCACAATAAAACAATTACTTCATAATGTGATCAGAAATTTAAAACGCCTTTTACTTTTACAAATAAAATATAAATTTTGATACAAAATATTGAATATAATAATGTGCAGAAAAGACAAGGAACATAACTCAATCAAACTGACTCAGAATTCATTGCAGTGAATTTCCAAGACACATCCCTAATGTATCGAAAGAAAAGGGTTCAGTGTGGAACACTACGCTTCCATAATTTCGACATTTTTCAATCTGCTTTACCTTGCAGTGTTCACTGGCTTATCTACTAGCAAGCACTAAACGAGGCTAGGCAGTGAGCAATGCTAAATAATGCAAGTTTTGAAACGGGCTGTAAAGGCCACGCCTACTCCATCGCGCCTCAGTTATATTCTGCGTAATCTGAACCTCAATCCGGCAATTTCGTGACCCCGGATCGAACTCTAGTCATCAAGAGAGCTACAATATATAAGATAGTTGAAAAACATGCAGCACTCGCAGGTAGCGTACCATGTAGAAATGATCTAAAAATTTAAAAAACTGATGTGTTCCATTCACATGATATCGCCTACTTGTTCTGCAAACAAACTATTCTTGGAGAAGATTATTCATTTATATGTATATGTACACACATACACACGCACACACACACACACACACACACACACACACACACACCAGCGGACGCGACAGACGTCCTGTTCAAACTTTTTAAATCCGAAAATTATAAAATTGCTTAATAGATTTTAATTATTTGGAATTTTTGATGAAAATATAATACCTGCACCATCACTTGTACCATTATCACAACTCGACCTATTAATTACGTATGAGTATATCTGTAGTAAGCTTAAATATATACTTAAAACTGTTTTAATTAAGGGGACCTAGGACAGATTATATTGATTTTCTACAATTTTTATTCAATATTTTTGAAATTTTGTATGTTGATTCCCATTATTATGAATAGCATTATGTGTAAATTTCAATAAATGTTATTAAGTTGTTTTTCATGTATGACTACTTTGTGTTTTTCATATAACAATATTTGAAAAAATATAAAATACTCCTTACAGTACAAATTTTCTTTTTGATCACTACCATTTGGCCACATTAATCTTTGAACTACTAAGAAGTAATCCTAGTATGTTTTTTTCATTTTGAGCATTGAATAAAGAATTATTAATTATAATCATTAATACAGATATTTCAGCAAAAAACTCAAAATGTTTGGAATTAATAGCACCACAGTGCCCAAGTTTTACATGGTAGTCCAAAACGGATACTACAACTTCTTTAGATAGTACTGTAGAACTATTGTACCAAGTTTCATGCAAAAGTAAAGAAATCTATCCTGCATGGGATATTCTACACATTGAAAAATGTCGTTCTGAGAAAACATAAATTTTATACTGGAAACATTTATTCCAGCCAATTTACTTGTGAAAACAGCTAAGATATTCCTGCACCATAGCTCTTTCCCTCCACCTTCTTCTTAGTCTCCTCTGCAGACACTTTGAATATCTTCTTCTTTCTGGTGGACTTCAGCTGTTCTAATGTGGAGCGACGACTTTCATACTTTCTACGTGAATCTCTTTTGTGAGCAATTTTTCTTCCTAATTCTGTAATTTCTTCTCCAGTTGAACTGGCTTTTGTTTCTTGTGAAGCAATGTATCCCATATTGTATTCAGAAATGGCATCAATTACTGCTATATCTAATCTTTGTTTCCAGAAAACGAAGTTTTCTCCAGGTATAGTTTTTAGCCCTCTAAGTCATATGTCATACTTTGGAGTATCTTCTCCCAATTCATTTGGATATATTTCAAAATCAAGAACTAATCCAGTTAAAATATAATTCACAATGCCAATTCCATATAGAGATGTGTACCCTCTCTTGTGCCATTTATCGTCGAAAGAAACAGCTATATCAACTACTTTCTGATTTATATTTTGTGCATTCAGATCCTCATGGACCTTACGCACTGCTTCTCTTGATTTGGAAAGAACATTTTTTCTTATGTTCTCTGACTCAGCTGCTAAGACATGCATATACCTCGTGAATGCTTGGAATCTATTACATCTAAATTCATACACATGCAAAATCTTTCCATTGTTCTGTGACCACGACCAATTTTTATAAATGACTCCACACATCTTGTATTTACATCAAATGCAACTTTTTTTACTTTTAGAATCACTGTTTACTTTTGGGCTGGAGTACACATCTGAAAATCTTTTATCACAATTGTTACATTTTACAGTAAGCTTACTTATAGACCCTTGTTTTTTCCTGTTTCTATAATCAAAGACTTCTCCACACATTCATCGGTATTATATTATTACATAGCTCATTACGAATTTGTGAATGTAGTAAAATGTATTTGTTTTCACATAGATTAGGCTGTGTAACTGATGATATTTGAAAAAAATTGAGGTTTTTGTCACTAGTAGAAATTATTTCATGTGTACTGGCATGTTTCGACAATGTATTATGTAGGACTGCAGTAGATAATGAGCTTTCTGTGCTAGCATTTGCACCTATGTGATCACATGGCAATGTTGATGGACCAGGTTGTGGTTCTATGGTTTGTTTGAGAATGCCCTTCCATATTTTTTTCAATATTATTCAGAGCTTTGAGTTTCTTTTACCCATCTTACCTGTGGGTTTCCTCCAGCTTGCACTGATTGTATGCATTTCAAATACCAATAAATAAAATTCTAAGGCACTGAAACCAATAACCTCACAAAACTTTCCGTTTTTGTCTATGTTGTCTGTGGGCAGAATAGCTCAAAAACAAAACGACCACGGAATACCAAACTATATATTTGAATTTGGTATCTTCCAAAAATACAAAGATTCTGAAAAAATCCCCCACCACAACAACCATTTACAAGGAACATTTTTCGAAAATATGGATTTTCTCAAACAAATCTGTAAAGATTTTCATTAAAATACCACATGTTTCAAAAATTTATAATGCAAATAAAACGTATATCTTGAACTTTCTGGAAATAGCCTCTAAAGACCTCTTTATTCTGAATGAATTTTGGTGAAATTTTACATAACTGGTAAATAGTAAGAGATATACAAAAACTTACTACACAAAAAATGAAGATCACATTAAAACACACAATATATGTTATAGACGTTTTCTTCGTGGAAATGACCATTTCGGAGATATTCCTGGTTATTTGTTTCAGATTTAAAATACTTAAAACCTTTCTCACACTGAAAGTTGCAACCAGTGTTTAAAAGATTTCATTATCGTTTTAGCCTAGTGTATTTCGTTATTTTCCTCCTACTTACAAGGAATCAGGTAATAAAACTCTTTCTGCCAATTTTTTCCTCGATTAGAATTAAGTGAAAGTTTTTAAGTTTTTAACAATATTTTATTACAGAAATGTAGAGAAAGATATGTGAATGGAGATTATATGATTTTCTTGGTTGGCATAGGATAAAATAATCTTCTGTAGTACCAGTTTACGTACAGAACAGGTAGAGAAGGTCATGTAAATGATTATTTATTTATCCAGCGCTGTATTTATTTTTCCTTTTTTTTTTTTCCAGTTTTCTACATTTCCTTAATTGATCTATTAATTTAACGTTTTCTTTTTACATACACATTTACAAATACATAAACACCCAAGCCCAATGCGGGACCTGAACCCACGATCTCCTTTGCTACAACGCAACAAAGTGAGACGCTTTAGCGAGCGCGACCACGGGTAGAGTGGTAGATGCCAACGGCCTGTGGTGTTCCCAAGCGGTCACCCATCCAAGTACTGACCACACCCAATGCTGCTTAACTTCAGTGATCGGACGAGAACCGGTGTTTTCAGCATGGTCAAGTTCAGCTGGCAGTTAAATTCAATCTGAAACTTCCTCTGTGCATGGAAAATTTCCACATATAATTCACGGATCTAGAAAACCGCGGCCTTATGCTTACGACTGCATTGTGAACGGTCTCTCCTAGGTTACGCTAACGCTACGACTTCATTGTGAATGCAGCTTAAGAGATAAAATACCGCATTGCATTAGAGATAATTGTAAATAAAGTTTGGTCAATTGCCTTATACAGAAACATGTTTACTGATAAAAGCACATTTGCCGAGGATTCGCTATAATACGTGCTTCCATTCTGTTGACTTCAAAGCATTTGTATTCAGTGGTAATAAACTAAAATTTAAAAGCTGAAACAACGCTACGGACACACCTCAAACTTTTCCATTCAAAAATCCATCTTTTGTATTCCAACTGCTGACTGGTGTAACAAAAGGATGAAATCATTCCCTAATTTGGAGCACAAAGATGTAGTCAGCTTTTGTTTTGCTGCTGCTCTGCTGTTTACTTGTGATAGCAGTAAATAGGTTGTTTTATCTGCTATTGTTTTCATGTTAAATTGAAACGGAGGAAGGGCAAAATGTTCATTAGCTACAGGTGTGTATGTTCCATTGTTTCCTCATTCCTTCACATTACGAGCATGTTTGATTGATATTAATTCTCTTCCTATGCAGCATTTCCAATATTTTATTTTCATCATTATTTTAGAGTTTTTATCAATCTATCTCAACCAACGACCGTCCTTTACTGAAACCCCAGCGTTCGTTATTGTTTCCCTTTTGTCTTTTCACTTTGTTGAGAGGGTATTGAAATATTGGTATAAAGCGTGAAGATGAGAATTTGCTAAAAATATATACGAAATAGCTCGAGATAATTAAGAACGAGAACAGCTGGTGAGGGCAGATAAAATAAATATTGACAAAAATAGTGATGGTAGACATATAGAGAAAGGGAAAGGCAAATAAAAAGGATTAGAAGACATGTATAAAAGGAAATTTGGGCTGAAATATAAAATAAAAATGTGTTGTTTTTATACAGAAAAAAATAAAGAATAACAAAAGAGAAGTATGTAGATATATGTAACAGACAAGAGATGAAAGAAATAGCGTGGATGAGAACAGGAACAATACTTTTGAAAAGGAACAGAAGCAACGAACTATAACGTTGTACTTTATGCGGGGAGAAATACAGGATTGTCACGGTTTAACAGAATATAAAGAACTAAGAAATTGTAGAAAAGGACACAAATGAAACAGAATGCCAAGACAGGTGGTAGCAATGATAATATTAAATATCAAGGGAAAGAGAAGAATTTAAGAAATAGGAAAATGTAATTGTTTTTTGACACAAGCCGTATGTAGGACAGGAGTTGGATAGGTTAGAGTCAGAGTGAATTCAATGCCATAGCCGGGATTTGAACCACGGATCTCTCGGTCTCTAGCCGGTTGCTTTAACCGTTGAGCTACAATGGCAACATACCCGTAAGGAATTAGATTCCTCAACAGCCTCGTGTTTCCCTGTAAACCACAAGGTAATTCCAAATTATTTTGAGATGATATGCCCCAATGACGACTTATAATATCGTGTGTATGTTAAGTCCTGTGTTTCATAGTGCAGTCAACTATTTAGCTATGAAATTGAGTTTTTCAATCTGGCTCTATCTATCCAACTCCTGTTCTACACATGGCGTGCGTGAAAAAAAAAAAACAATTAAACTAGCACTAATTGACCATAATGGTTGGTTAAATACGCAGCCCGGGATTTAAAGTACTTCCGGCATTGTAAGTCGCCATTGGGTTATGCCACCTCAAAGTAGTAATTTGAGATCACTTTGTGGTTTATCGGGAAACATATGAGTCAATTGAGGAATTTAATGCCGTGCCGGGATGTTATCATGGTAGCTTAGTAGTAGAACAACCGCCAAGAGACCGACAGAGTAGTTATACCCCATCAGCTAATTATTTTTATTGTTTAATAATACGCACTCTAATTTTAAATTACTAAAAACTATTGTATAGTAAGGGCAAGAAATGGGGTTGATTTTCTTTTGTTTTTTTCAGTTCATTCTTGCAATGGGTACACCTTTGTTGAACAAAACATTAATAACTAATACTACTACCATAAGAATTTGTGTGTTACAAATATTGCGCTATCACTAAACAAGAAGGTGCACATTATTTAAAATTTACTATTTGGTGTGGGTTCAGTTTACAATTCATCACTGGCCCTTATTTCTTCGAAGAAAACAACAATGGAATAAGACAGTCTGTTACCGTATATGGTGAGCGCTAGTATAGTTTGATACAAAACTTTTTCATCTGTAGATTGAGGAATAACGATATGGAAACATTAACTTCATGCAAGATAGTGCTCCGACCTATATCTACACACCTTGCAAGACAACAAATTAACCAGATGTTTGGCGATGGTGCATCTGTGAACACTTCCCAACAAAGTGGCCGCCGCGATATTCAGATTTCAACTTGTAGGACTATCTTGAACAACAAGTTTGCCTGACACTTCCAACAACTCAACAGCAACTGAAAAATGCTATCTCGCAAGAATTTAGTAATATTCAAACACATCATGTGCAAAATACTGTGCAAGGAGTCGCAGAAAGAATGTTGTGCGTTCAACAAGAGAATGGAGGACATCTTCCGAATGTTTTAAAATTCCATTGTTTGATTTTTCTGCATATTTCAAATATGTTGATATTTGTAATGATTTAAAGTTAATACAGATATTTCAATGATCCTATGTAGCTCAGAGCTTTTCACTTAGGTTAAATTGCAGACCAAATATGTAAATGTATTTATCTGTTCTATTATTTTATCATATACAAAAATATTTGCTCTAATTGTATTATTTGTAAAGAATAAACTACTCCTATGAATATTTATCATATTTTTCTATGTTTGAATATAACATGGGGGTTTAGAAAATTCTTTCAAATGAAGCAATTATACGGTTTCCTTTCTAACTCTTGTGTGACTTCTTATTACCTTTTAATTCAAAATGTTCTTTAAACATTTTTGTGTTCACTGAGGAATAATTTAAACGCAAACGAGAAAGTAGAACAGAAATAGTAGGTAATAAAGAAGGGTAAATGGGTGAAATGTCATATAAACTAGCAACCCAGATAAACATTTACATAACGCATAGCTCCTCTTATTCTAAAACAAGGCACTAATTACCTCTGCAGTTGAGCGCCCCACCACTAAAACCGCCACGTTCACCACTAACAGCACACCCTCTTCATCACCACAACTAAACGCTCAAGCACAGGGGCTACACGAACTCCCATTGGTTAACAAACGTCAGAGAAATGGGAAACAATTTTATTACTACGCTTATAGCTCTTTGCTCGGCATTGCATTCGTCCATTCTACTAGTACGGGTTACCAAGAAGAATTGATGTGATGCTAGAGAAGGTAATGAAATATTGGTATGGCTTTATGAAGAGCGAAGACAAGAATCTGATAAAAATATTAATGAAACATTCAAGATAATAATTAAGGACACTTCTGACTGAAAGTTTGAAATTCAAAACTAATTATGCTAGCTTTTTGAAATGTATATCACATATGTAATATAATACAAATAAGTTACATTGCACATTTCATCACTTTTACTCTAAGGGTTTGGACATTATGATTAAATTTATTTATATTTTTGTTACGACACAAAAAAGTCCCTTGCTGCAAAAAAATTAAAATTGCTGTTTAATACTGTAACTATAGGTTTACAATAAATCTACTTTTTTAATTTGCCTTAGGTTTCCCTGTGTGTTCTTTGGTTTATGCAACAAATATTTTGAATTTATGAATCACCTTTTTTTGTCATATAATTACATTTTTTGTTTGTTTGAGGATTGAAAATATATGCTTAAATACATATGACAGTAAAACCAAGGGCAGTTCTTATTTATTCTCCATCTGTAAACATGTACAGAAAATGTATTTGTGTAAAAGGAAAATTGTTTGGCAAAAAGAATTCTGAAGCATATCAACAGCGAAAAAACAAGGAAAGACTTGAATGCATTTATCACATTAAAAGCAAGCTAGGTTGAACCTAGCTTTCATTTTCTCTCCTCTGCTCCTGCCTTTTCTGTCCTTTTCTTGTTGCATTGCTGCAAGGATCGTCACGAATATCATAGTCGAGTAACTAACTGCCTGCCGAGACAGTAGAGGAGGAAGCATGCCTGTCATAATTCTCCCGACTTTATGAGAATTTATGTAGATGAATATGAAAAAAAGAAAACAATTCTTATTTTGATGTATTTTTTACTCAGTTATTGAAATGTTAAATTTACGTAATATTTGAAAGACCCTCTATAAAATAAAGCCTTATGTTTTCTATTTCCATGACTTTCTCTATGCACTATTTAAAAAAAAAAACATTATTTTCTGTCATTCATGCTGAGATAAACATGGGCAGCAGTTTTTTTTTTGTTTTTTTTGTTGTTTTTTTTACGTGCTTCCTTATACGTTAAAGGGAAATAAAGTTAATACTTTTAAAAACCGGTCACAACCTGAAACAATTGAAATTCGGTTCTTGCATCAGAAGGAGTAAAACAAAAGACGACTTCTAGTTTGAGAAAAGTTTAAGTAGTTTAAAATTGGAAACAATACCAAGGACTATCTAGGAAACATTCTATTCTACAAAAAGTAAAGATATATGACATAAAATACGACTTTATAACTATACTTTTGTAAAGCAACTTTTGTCTATCTTTTATAGTTTACAAGTTATACAAAAGTCATTTAGAACGAACAGTCTTCAGAGTCTATTCCAAGAAAATCAAATAGATATTTTACCTGTTATGTAAATATAATGAATATACTGTATTTTAAATAAAATCATTCTATTCATTTATGAAAACAAACAAAAATTTGGAAAGTTTTTCATGTGAAGAGGGGTAGGAGTGTTTTCTGAAAGAATTCTTGTTGCACCCTAGGAAGATACTAAACTTAAATACCAAGTTTGGTGTTTAACGGATTTTTTTATTTGTGAGCTGTGCTCTCGACCGACACAAAACACACACAAATACACACACATACGCACACACTCACATACAACATACACAGCACACACATAAACATGAGCCTTTACCAAAAATATATTTTTGGATTCAGGGAACACAAAACATATTTCCGAGGATATTTCGAGATTGAATTTTTGGGTGAAATACAATACGTACATTGCAGACTTGCACTGAATCAGAGTGAAGAACCCGGAACGGAAATAAAAGCTAAAGGTATGGCTTGAAAGGTGATTGAGAAATTAGTGGAACAAATGGTGGGGGAAACCAGAGAGCCCGGAGAAAATCCTCCTAGACGCCGGTTTTTCGACAACAAATTCCACATGTGTTTCCTAGGATTGCGCTCGACCCACCCTGGTGGGAGGCGAGCGGCCAATTTGTACAAAAGCGATGACAAAAAATATGAGTGGCCTTACCGAGCGAGGTATCGCTACGATAACGCATGCGACACAAATTCGGGAAGTCTCAGGTTCAATTCCCGGCGAATACCCCCTTATGACTCATGGAGTTTTCATGGCTATCAAGTTCCGGTCCCTCCTTATCGTTTCATTGATGTCGCACGCCATTTATTTTGATTTTATGTGGAAATGTCATTAATGCTGTTAGGCTGAGACTTATCTTGTAATTGGATGAACCTTGAAGAAATGTGGTCACCGCAGTTACCATAGAAACCAGCCCTCACCTAGCACTTGATGTAACTATCAGGATTGTTCATATTTGATGGTTTTCAAAATGCCCTTAGAAAATCCAAGCATTTACACTCGTAGCATCAAGTTTGTATTTAGTAACCGCCGTCTCTTACTAGATGGAGTTAAAGTTTCAGCTATATCCATCACGTAGTTTTGTTTCCATAGGTGATTGAATCAACAAACTTGTGCTTCTTTAGAAAGATGGGGGAAAACGAGTGTCATGCGGTATTAAACACTTCCATTTAAAAAGCTAAACATCGAAATATATAAAAGCCGAGTTGAATGAAGTTCATAGCACATCTGCTCCTGCGTTTGCAACGATTTACAATTGGATAAATGAATTTTAATGTGTTCGATATCCAAAATGATTTGCTTTCAATGGAGAATAAACGCAATCGTGTGATCGATTCAGAAGCTGGTTGAGAACTTTCCGTCGCAATCCTGACGAGTTTCTGTCGAGACATAACTTTGGATGACACATGGATACACTCCATGAGACAAAATTACAGTCGAACAGTAGGTTTTTTTTTTTTTTTAAGGAGAACCGCTCCAAAGAAGGCAAAGGGGGTGAAATCTGCTGAGAAGGTGATGGTCTCATTTTTTTTTGGAATGCATGTGGAAACATCTTTATTGATTATTTGTAGAAATTAAGAGTGATAAATGGAGAGTATTATGTTTCGTTACGCTCCGTTTGAACGGAGAAATTAAGAATAAATGCGTTCATTTGGGAAAGAAAAGGATTCTCTTTCATCAAGGCAATGGAAGGCTGCATATCTGAGAACTTTTGATGGCAAAAATTGTAGAATTAAGGTTCGAATTACTACAGCATATCACAGCATGGCTGCAGTGACTTTTTTTATCTCAAAGCTTGAAAATGTGGTACAGCGGAAAACCAAAGAGGTCATCTCCCAAACAGATGTCTATTTTGAGGACCATGGAGAAGCGCCGAGAAAAGTGTATTGATCTTAAAAGGATATTATGTAGAAAAAAAATATCATTTCCCAAAATTAATTTGTTTTCTATATTTTTCTGTGACTTATGGAGTCCCCCTCTTATTTAAATAGTGAAAAAAAAAGTCCAGGAAAGCGAAAAACACCAAAGTTTGTTGAAATCTCAATATCGAATTCCTGAGTGAATTACAATGCTTCACTCCACCATAGATATGTGGTGGAGAAGCTAATGATAACTTTCTAGAAACTCTGCTTACAATTTAAACATATCATTACATAAAGCACATGGCATGCCAAAGAACAACTGAATATGACTTTTTCCATAAACTGAGCGTGTCAAGGAAAACGCGTGCTAGGCATATACAACCATTTATTATTTTGTGTAACAGGCTAAGTTACTTTACTTTCTAAATTATATTTCCATGAAATCGTGTAATGCTCTGATTCGGTGAAAGATTGTCGATAACACTGGTAAAAATAAAGCAACGTAGTTCCATGAAACGCATGGAAAATATTATCTTGCGTCGTTTAGGTGACAAAATAATGTGCTTTAATGTGTCCGGTGGTTCTATAATCGACTGCAGATTGCTTCAGCCATTTTTTCTTTTAATCTTTATTTATAGTTCTTCGGACAGACAAAGCAATGCAATTTATTCTTAACTGTCAAATGCAGAATTTAACTAACAATGAACTACTGTGAGTTTATTCTGTTGTAATTTTCAGGTGTAACACTTCGGTTCTGTGTGAGAACGAGTTGTTACCATGCTGGTGGAATTTCACACAAACAGACATTTTAATTTAGGAATGAATAAATACAAGATAGCGTGGTTTATGCGCTGAGTATGTCGGTGTTAATATGACTATATGGTATGGTAATAACAAAATTATCTGAAATTTTCCCAAAATGTATGAAAATAGTAGGAAAAAACCTTCTGAAATAAACATAATATGTACCTTAATCCTCATTAAACGACATATTATTCTGGATTCTGACTTTACAGCATTTAACAACTAGAAGGGTTGGGCATAATATTACAGTCAGGCGCTTTAAAATATTTTGTTTATTTAGGTCTTATTTGTGTATAAATAAGCCTGGAAGGTTTCCAGGAAAGAATGGAACATAGTTGGTAAGCTTGATTATTTAAAGCATCGTATAAAAAGTTCAATAATGTACAGCATATAGTTCATTGTTGATATCCGTCTGAATTCGTCAATGTGTCGATTGAAAATGAAGAAAACGAGATTCCTGCAGTTATTTGAAGCGTCGGGCAACCGCACACATCAAAGCAGAATTTGATGTAGTTCACTAGACTATGCAGCATCACTGAAGACCATTTACATTTCAATTAATGCATTTAAACTGTCAGTAAAGCTCCGAAGACGAAGCGTGCTACGGCCGCCTAATTGATGCCACATGCAAGAAACCATTAACAAAATCCATGATAGGGAAATGCAAGACCGCCTGAGATTGCAGAGACTGTAATCATTTTAACTGAGCAAGCTTTGCTCAGAGAATTAGCAATGCAGGTGCTGTTTGCGAGATATGTGCCGCGATTTCTCAGAGTCGACCAAATGCACATACGGAACAACATTTCAACACAAACGTCTGCCGATATTTAATCGTAATCCGCAAGTCTTTTTGGCGCCAATTTGCAACTGTTTATGAAACATGGACTTACCATTACACACCAGAGTCAAAACAGCAGACAGTGGACAAAAATTGGCGAGAGCAGAGACCATTTTATCAGCTGGTAAGGTGATGGTCACAGCTTTTTGGGATTCCCAAGGAATAATCTTCATAGATTACAAGAAAAATACAGAACTACAAATAGATCAATTATGCTTCATTATTGGATCGTTTGAAACTTGCGTTGGCAGAAATAGAGACCAAGGTTGGTACCAAAAGTACTCTTTCACCAGGTAATACACCGTCCCATACATCAGTAATGCGATAACAATAGCAAAACTGCATGAACTGGGATTTGAATTGGTTCCTCATCCACCCTATTTACCAGACTTAGCCCCAAGTGACTTCCTCCTGTTCTGTAACTTGAAACATTGGCTTGGTGGTAAAAAGGCCTTATTTAATCAGAAATTGATAGTCGCAGTATAGCTAATTTGAAACAAATTACTGAAAGATTGCATCCTGTATGGACAAGCTCTGACAATATTTTGCATAAAATGGACGTGCCTATTAATAAGTATGGACCTATCCATTTGTAACTTCAGTTAATTAATTGTACACACTTAGCTTTCACTCAGTTCGATCCCAAGTGACCGCCTGTGGGATATGTGGTGGACAAAGTGGCGCTGGAGTGGGCTTTCTCCGGGCTCTCCGATTTCCCCACCGGTGGTCGACATTCATTCCATGTAGCATCAGTGACATCGCTGGCGGTGCCATTGGGTGTTAAATATTATAAAGAATACAAAATTAAAAAAATAAATAAAAGTTAATTGTAGTTTGAATTTTCCAATTTGGAAACAAAAACGATATTACCAATCTTAATTAATTGCTTTTCCACGCAAGCCGTGTATAGGAAAGTAGTTAGAAATGAAGAGCAGGTAAGACTGAAAAATGCAATGCCGTAGTCGGGGTGCGACTGGTTGTTCTAACCAGTAAGGTACCATGGTAATATACCAACATGACATTAAATTTCCCAAATCGCAAGAACATCACAAGCAGATCTCAAATTATTTACAGCTGAAATCCCCAAAAAGCAACTTAACTATGTTAAAGTACTTTAAATACTAGACTTCTTAGTTTAGCCAACAGCTGGTTAATCATCCCTAATTGATTGTTTTTTCACAAGTCTGTAAGATAGCAGTTGTAAATGCAGAGTAAGACTGAAAAAGTCAATGCTATAACCGAAATTTGAACCACGAATCTCGTGATCTCAGTTTAGTTGCTTAACCATTCAGCTACCACGCCCAAGACATTCAAATTCCCCAGTTGACTCATGTTTTTTCTGTAAAACACAAGGATCTCAAATTATTTTGAGATGACATGACTCAATGGCGACTTACAATGTCTTAAGCACTCTAAGTCAAAGCCTTCATAGTTTAACTACCAGGTGTCTCAACTGTTCCGTGTTTGACTTGCGAGGTTGCAGATTTAGTTCAGTTTCAGGCCAAGCCTCTTTCCTGAGCTTTTCCTATTGGTTACGGAGACAATATAGCTAAGGGACAGGTAAACGACAGGTTAGGTGTAAGTAATTAAACTGGATCGAAATAAGGGGTAAAAAATGGACTTTCTGAAAATCGGTTCTTCTTTCCAATGCGAAATGCACAGTGTTCCGTTCGTTCTGTCTGCTTACGCATGCACATCCATGTTAGTCAATCGACCAATGGCAGAGTCAAATCTAAAACAACTAGAATTTGCAATGTCGCATTTGGCGGGTGCAGATGTCCCTTTCTGTGTTCAAGTTGCAGAACTATTTGAAGTTAAAACACACCAGTGGAGAACTAGGCGAGAACAATCTTCGTTATTCCCCTCACAATGACCGCGTCTCCGTGTATAGCAAGAAATGTAAAGCGAAGGTCACTCTCGCCAGTACTCCACTGCCGTGTTTTAATTTGAAATACCTCCGGGAAGCCCCCCCTCCAAACTCTTTTAACGAAGGGATATCTGCACTCATCAAACACGGGGCACTCAGTCCACCTGCTATAATACAATTTCAGAAGAATCTATTAATTTCATTAATAACTTTCTCTACACGTAATATGTACATAGAGAAGATATTGCATTCCACTTAAAATTCGATACCAAGATTTCACCGGAAATATACGTTTTAGGGTCCCCTGTATAAAAAAAATTGTATATAAAGGTCTGTGTGTGTATGCATGTGTGTTTATGAATACGATAAATCAAAAACTAAATGTCGGTAAAATACCAAACTTGGTATTTAAATTTTAGTATGTTGCAAGAATGCGAAACAAATATTTTGAAAAAAAAATCTCCCTACCCCAAACTACTCTTTACATGGAAAAAGTTCGAATATTTTCATTTTCTTATAAAGTTTATAATGATTCAGATTAGAATACTGTATAATAAAGATAATTAATTAGATGACAAACAAAATGTATACCTTGAATTTTCTGGGAATAGCCTCTGAATATTCATTTGTTCTGAATACATTTTGCTGAATTTTACATAACTCGTAATCCATGAGATAGACAAAAACTTGCTGCACAAAAAATGTAGATCTCGTTAAAAGACATAATTTATGCCATATACATGTTTTCGTGCAGTGGATTATTTGGATTTGTTACTGTTTTCAGCTTTAAAATACTCATGTACATTTTTCATACGAATTCATCATGCAAAGAAACGGATTGCACCCACATAGCAACTAACTTAAAATATTTGACTTTTACTTTAGCCTAGCGTATTCCCTTGTTTGCATTCTGCTTACAAGTAAGCAAGTGGTAAAGAAAATTTCTTCTAATTAATTTCCATTAGTATGGTGAAGATAGAAGAATAGTTTTTAAAGAATAGTTTGTTACATAGATATAGAGAAACGCATGTGAATGGAATGCATCAGATCTTGATTTAATCGTCTTTTCACAGGAGGACAGGAGTTGGATAGGTAGAATCATACTGAAAGAATTCAATGCTATAGCCGGGATGTTTAAATACTGTAAGTACCTACATTATAAGTCGCCAATGGGGTTATCATCTCAAAATAATTTCAGATCACCTTGTGGTTGACCGGGAAACATGCGAGTCAATGGAGAATTTAATGTTATTCCGGCATGTTGCCATGGTAGGGTAGTGATAAATCAACTGGCTAGAGACCGGAAGATCCGTGGTTCAAATCCTGGCTATGGATTGCATTTTTCAGATTTACAGATGCATTGTATTAAAGGTTCAGTACCAGCGTTATTAAGAAAAAATGTACAAAAAATACCTTTTATAGATTATGATGTAAGGAAAGTAGAATCAAGAGGTTTTCAGTAAAAGAAGAGAGGAGCAGGTAGGCATAGAAGAAGCAGACAAACAAGACGCAGAATATCAAGAGCAGAGGACCATTGTGTTTGAAAATCCGATACCAAAGCATTCCTAGCATCTTAGGAAAGAGCCCTCAGCTCCATATACCATTTCTTTCGGCCTTTTCTTTTTTCTGGAAATCCTGGGAATAAACTTAAAGAAAGTAGAAAGAGAGAGAAATCAGGGCGACATGTGCGTAAAAGGAAAGGTGATCTTGTTAAAGCAGCTCGCTGTAGGAACACGTATATATCGGATTTATTGGAGTCGTGCCTCTCCTGGGTAGCAGATACACCGCAGCAACTTCCTACATGCCTCACCGACTATAAACGTTCACTACATAACAAATGTGGCCGTTGGGTTTGACTTTTTAATATGTTTTTACTTTCTGTAGCACGTATGTACGATGTACATAATGAGATAGAAAATATATTGTATTCCACACAAAAGTTCGATACGAAATTTCGCCGTGAATACCTACATATTTTGGGCCATCCGTAATAAAAGAAAAGGCATTTTAATTTCTATAGCACGTATATAAAATGTACATAGCACGGTCCCACCATGGCCGAGTGGTTGGACCCCATGTCTCTTACCTAAGCGGCACGGGTTCGATCACAAGCATATGAGATTTGTGGTTGACAAAGCTTTGCAGGGGCGGTTTTTCTCCGAGTTGCCATTTGTAGAAAAAGCGGGCGTTAATCACTACAAAGAAAAAATGAAAATGTACATAGTAGATAGAGAAGGTATTGTATCGCACTAAAAATTCGATTTCACTGGAAATACATATTTTAGAATCCCTGAATCCAAAAAGGTATTTTTAGTAAAAGGTCCGTGTATGTGTGTGTGTCTGTTTCTTTTTTTTTTTTTTGGATAGTGTTTAGCGTACTCTTTTACTACTCGTGGCACCGCAGACGATGACACAGGTGATAAATGGAAGATGGAGCACCAGTGGAATGCAAAGGCAGGGACAATCGGAGAACCCGGAGAAAATCCGCCCCTGCTCAGCTTTCTCACCTGCGGTCGCTTGGGATGTGTGTGTCTATGTGTGTACGTGTCTGTAGGCAGCATAACTCAAAAGTCCGTCAAATACCGATCTTGATATTTAAGTTTAGTATTTTCCAAGGATGTGAAGAAAATCCCCCACGTCCAGCTAACATTTATATGGAACAAATTTAGAACATTTTGATTTTCTAAAAAATAGAAATGCTCTTTAATATAAGACATTTTAATTAAAATCTCTTAAGTTAAACATACTTACATGACAAATAAAATGCATTAGAACATTTTCTGAGAACAGCCTCTGAAAACCTCTTTATTCCGGATGAATTTTGCATAACTGGTAAAACGTAAGAGATAAACAAAAGACTTCGTTTCGTTTCGTAATCGGCTGACCCTCCTCGTATTTGTAGAACTTACACTCCCCTAGCACTTACAAACCAATACCTAGGGGTCAGAAGCCTGTTGGGGAGCCTACGGCACGAAACTACAGAATGGAGAACTTGGTACGAGGGATCGGAATTCTACATGTGGACGCTCGGGACTGGACCCGAGCCCCAAGATGGAAGCGAGCGGTCTAACCACGGCGCCGCGACAAAAAAACTTACTGCACAATATATATATTAACGCTTGCAGTTTTAGAATACTTACACCGTACTCATACGGGAACTTGTCAACTCCTGACACGCGCATAGAAATGGGTTTAAATCCCATTGCAACCACATTTTAAAGCATTTACCTCTCGGTTTAGCCTAATGCCTGCCTTATTTCCCTTGTTCTTGTAAGAACCTAAGTAATAAGACTGTTTCAGGTAATATTTATCTCGATTAGCATGAAGTAGATAAAAGTATAAGCTTATTAACAATAATTTGTTACAGGATGTAGAGAAAGTCTTGTGAATGGAACGCAACAAATTTTTATTTAGAGTTAACCATTTTCAAGATATTCCTGGTTATTGGTTTCAATTTTAAACTACTTCAACATTTTTTCAAACAGAACCATGCTAAGCAAACCGAAGCTTAGTTGTTTCAGACAGCGACCAGCTTTTAAAACATTTGATTATCGCTTTAGCGTAATGCATTTCCTTATTTCCTTACTACTTACAAGGAGGAAGTAATTATTCTGCTAATATATAACTTGATTAGTATGCTGTGGATAAAAGAATGAATAGTTTGCATATGTAATACCTACAGAAGGTTATATGAATGAAACACATGAGTTTTTTTGTTTTGTTTTATTGGTATTTTTTGTTTTTTGTTTTTAGTTTTTTTTTGTTTTGTTTAGACCTAATGTTTCCGAAATATTATTTTTTATTGGTTTAAATTTTAAATCATTTAATACCTTTTCAAATCGGAAGTCATCTTTCGTTTCATCTCTCTCTCTCTTTTTTTTTTTTTTATTGTTTCATTTGTTTTCCTTTAACTTCAATGGTCATATCGGGGGCTTTGACTTGTGAAACTGTAGGTTCAGAACATTAGGATAATCAATTTTATGTTACTAAGCACACAGACATTTACTCTCATATTCATACTACCAGACTCTATGGGGGATAGGGAATAATTCTGGTTAAGGAAAAATCAAACCTGGGTGAGAAGTCAGCTCGCTGACCGCTCGACCACGGATGCAATCATCCCTCTTTTGTTTTTTTACCAGGCCATACAAAGCGAAACGAACTTCAATTGTTCACACGAGACTGACTTTTTATAAGCTTTCCCTATCTCTTAGGTCTGGTGTATTGTGTTGTTTCCCTTTTCTTTTGAATTAACTAATATAACCATTTCTCTACTGCTTATCTCGAGAACAATGATGGAAATAAAAGAGTAATATGTTGTAATAATTGTTTGCAGAGAAAGCCATGTGGGTGGATCACGCCAGATTTTTAGTCGTGAAGATTATCCAGAAACTAACCAACGAATTGGTATAACTAAATAAAAACAAAATATATCATTACAAAACACCCCCACTCCCAATTACTCTTTACATGCAAACATTTTCGAAATTTTTGATTTTCTCAAAAATGGCTCTAACGAGTTTGATTAAAATCTATTATATATAAGATCTTTTAATGACAAATAAAATGTATATCTTCAATTTTGGGAATAGCCTCTGAAAACAGCTTTATTCTGCATGAATTTTGCATAGCTGGTAAACCGTATGAGATAGACAAAAACTTAGGTAGAGCTCGTTAAAACCCACAATTTATATCACATACATTTTTGTCGTGGAGTTGAGCGTCTTTGAGATATTTCTTATTATTTGTGTCAACTTTAAAATACTTATACTTTTCTCATATGGAAAATTTTCAACTCCTGTTCTTGCAAACAAGGTGCTTGAATCACTTAGCAACAAGCTTTTAAAATCTTTTACTATCGACTTAGCCTATGGTTCTGCAAGTAATAAGACAATTCTACAAATTTTTTCTCGATTAGCATGGAGTAAATAGAAGCATAAGCTTTTTAACAATAATTTATTGCAGAGATGTAGAAAATCTCATGTGAATGGAACACAAGATTAGTTATGCATCAGTTTTATTGAATATCCATTCACAATGAATAGGCCTTCAGAGATTATACCCAGATAGTGCCAATGATATTTTCGTCTATTCTGTATACTACTAATTTCAATTGTTTTACTTAGCTTCTGGCTTTTAAAAGATCTGGCTATGACTTTAGCTTAGTGTATTTCCTCATTTTCCTGCTACTTAAAAAGAAAGTAATAATACTAATTCTGGTAATGTTTATCTTGATTAACATGACGTAGATAAAAGAATAATCTTTTTGTACGGAACAATTAGAGGAAGTCATGATAATTGTATTTTTAGCTGCAGAGTGCGCATTTTCCTTAATTCTTCCTCATTATTATCTCCTTAAATTTAACAACCAATTGTTCTAAACCATTAAACGCATTCTCTGTGTAGTCATATTTTTCAATACAATATTTTATATCCAACATTGTTTTAAATTATTTCCATATATTCAATTAAGTTTTAGTTTGACTAGAAAATATATCTTTAATTTTGAATATCAAGAATACCAATTTTTCAATGGCTCGCCAAACTCCGAAAATATTTTTACAAACGTTTCTCAGTCTTATTTAAACCATATTGGTATGGCTTTTTCTGGACTTTCAGTTATGATGTAAGGTATTTTACTTATATAAACTATTAATTTGAAACATATACTCCAATTCTATTTCCTTTAAAACCAGTTCTTCCTAATTCTCTTTGTACCTTGACATTGAAACTCTGAAGAAGTCACGCTGATAACCTAGTAGTTGAGCGCCCTTAAGGCCCCCCCCCCATTCTGAAGAAGTCACGATTTGTTTATACAACTCCAGTCTGGTGTCTAAGAGCGTGTCGTTATGTGATGACTTTGAATTTATGCTTTTTTGAGTGACAGGAAAGGAATTCCAGTTAAGATTAATATAACTATTTAAAATTCTAACATTTAACATTAACAGGGAATATCTGGACATGCAGATGTGCCTTAACGAGATATACAGTTTGTATTAAATGTCATGACACCCCATATGCGCGAGAGAGGAGAATTGGTGATCTCTTATTATGAAACTGGGTTATCTGTGTTATTGCGCATCAGCAATGCTTCAGAATGGAGGATCGTTACGAAGCTTTACATAAGCTGTTCATCTTTGTAAACAGATTTTGATTACAAGTAATACGAAAGTAACTCAGACTCTGAGTTGTTTGTTATGCATTATTTTTGTTGTTAATCCTTGATGAATTAGCCGTCTTTAAATTGGCACATACACATTCATATTCATCCTGTCTTACATAATTTCAGAATTTGGAAGGGTGGGAAATAATTTTGAATAGTGAAAAATTCCCACACTCAGCCCGGAATCAAACCAAAAACCTCTCGCGCAGTTGGTAGGTGATCTACTAATTAAGCTACGTGTCAGCCTCTATGGCTCTTTTTTACTTTCTCTATACGTACTATGCACATAGTGTATAGAGAAGGTATTGCATTTTACCCAAAAATTCAATACCGAGATTTCAACGGAAATACGTGTTTTGAGACCACCTGAATCCAAAAAAAGCATTTTTAGAAAAATGTCCGTGTGTGTGTCTGTCTGTGTGTCTGTGGGCAGCATAGCTCAAAAACGAAAATACCACTAAATGCCAAACTAGGTATTTAAGTTCAGTATATTACAAGGATGCGACACGAAGCTTTTCAAGAAAATCCCCCCAATCCCAACTACCCTTCACATGGAAAATTTTTCGAAAATGTTGATTTTCTAAAAAATTGCTCTAACGATTTTGATTAAAATATCGTATATTAAAGCTATTTACCTGACAAATAAAATGTATATCTTGAATTTTCTGGGAATAGCCTATGAAGACTACTTTATTCTGGATGAATTTTACAGAATCTTGCATAACTGTTAAACCGTAAGAGACGGAGAAAGACCTACCGCACAAAAAATGTAGAACACATTAAAACACACAATTTATGTTATTTACATTTTTACGTGGTGTTGATCGTTTTTTAGATATTCCTTGTTTTTTGTTTCAGCCTTAAAAAACTTATACTTTTCTCATACAGGAATTTGTCAACTCCTGTCCATACAAACAAAGGAACTTTTGCTATCACTTTAACCTATGTTACTCCCTTATTTCGCTTGTACTTACAGGGAAGCAAGTAATAATTTTTTCTCACTTAGCATGAAGTAAATAGAAGCAAAACTTTTTAACAATAATTTGTTGCGGAGATATAGAGAAAGTCATGTCAATGTATTACATCAATTTTTCTTTCTTGTGTGGCACTTTGCAATCATTCTGTGTTACAAACACTGCAAGCTACAGTCGTACCATACCGCATAGAAATAATAATATTGAAAAAGCGAGATTCTTGGAAATCGGGTCATATTTTTTCAAAGGAAACGGCACATATTTCCGTGACAGACTTATAGGAGGCAGAGCGCCACATGGTGCACCGCTTATAAATCACAGAAAAGCAATAGCGTGGCCTCGCTTAATTCTGTCGTAGCGGAATGTCACTAGAAAATGGCCATGTTTAACAGCAAACAACTTGGCCGTTTCATAACTCTTGAGCTAAGACTGAAACAAAGCAATGCGATTCTCCGTTTCCTGCGGTTTCGTCGTGAATCGTTATTCTGTTCGCAACTTATTCGTTTTCTTCTCTTTCTATCTTCTCGTTCTTTTTACTTACACATACTACATTCATAAACATTATGGAATGTATAAGTAACACAAAAACAAGTTACATAAGACTTGAATAGCCCTGGTCGTCAGTGCGATACGAAGTTCTTTTTATTTACACGTCATACTACACCCAAAAACTACCTGGAATGTATAAATAACACAGAAACAGGTTACATAAGACCTGAATAGCCGTAATCGTTAGTGCGATATGAAGTTCTTTTTACTTACACATACTACATTCAAAAAACTTCCGGAGTGTATAAATAACACAAAAAAAAGTTAAACAAAGCTTGAACAGCCAAATTTGTTATTGTGATATGAAGTTCTTTTTACTTATATATATACTACATTCAAAAACCTCCCGGAATGTATAAAAACACAGAAACAAATTACATACAACTTGAATATCCAAATCTGTTAGTGCGATACGAAGTTCTTGTTATTTATACACACTACATTCAAAACTTTCCGGAATGTATAAATAACACAGGAGCAAGTTACATAAGACTTAATCGTTAGTGCGATACGAGTTCTTCTTACTTATACATACTCTACATAAAAAAAAAACTCCGTAATGTATAAATACACAAAAACAAGTTACATAAGATTTGAATAGCCGTGGTCGTTAGTGCGATACGAAGTGGATAGGCCGTCCATTCAAAGTCGAACGTGAGTTCGAATCCCTGCGATTGCAGTTAAATGTGCCTGTAGTAAAGAATGGGGAGGGCTCAAGTAAAATAACCGGTGTGATGCACGTTTGAGTGCTCACGGGGTTACAGTTGATTGCAGTTGTATGGATTCTGCATTTTAACATTTAAAAAGACACTACAGCTTTATTGCAAAAGTATTAACATTTTTACATAATAAAACAGCCATAAATAGCCTAATTTTATTGCTGAAGGTTAGTGTATTACGAAACTAGAAAAAGCACACTAATAATACTGAAACCTTTTATTAATTTTCTTTGTTGCCAAATGACAATACTATGCAATCTAGGGTTAATGTGTCGTAACAGTGTCACTAGAAATGGCCATGTTTAAAATGGCGTTTCGTAATTCTAGAGCTAAGACTGAAACAAAGCAATGCGATTCTGCAATTCCCGCGGTTTCACGGCGAATCGTTATTCTTGCAGCCTACTCATTTTCCTCTCTTCCCATCTTCTGGTGCCGTTCTTTTTACTTATACAGCGTGTTCCAGAAATCGACCACACAAATTGGTAGGATTGTAGAGGGATCCTAGATAAACAGTTTGAAAAGGGGAACCTATTGTCATTTTTACTATCTCTACACGTACTATGTACATAGCGTATAGAAAAGGTATTGTATTGCACCCAAAAATTCCATACCGAGATTTCACCGGAAATACATGTTTTGGGTCCCTATGAATAAAAAAAAAAACATTTTGTGTGTGTGTTTGTGGACAGCATATCTCAACAACGAAAAGACCGTTAAATACCAAACTTTGTATTTAGGTTTGGTATCTTCCAAGAATGCGACACGAAGATTTTCAAAAAAAATTCCCCCACCCCCAACTACCATTTACATGGAAATTTTTTTCGAAAATTTTGATTTCCTCAAAAATGGCATTAACAATTTTGATTAAAATATAGTATATTAAAGATATTTACCTGACAAATAACATGTTTATCTTGAATTTTCTGGGAGTAGCCTCTGAGGACTACTTTATTCTGGATGAATTTTACGACATTTTGCACAACTGCTAAACCGTAAGAAATGGCCAAAACTGACCACAAAAAGTGTAGAGCACTTTAAAACACACAATTTATGTTATATACATGTTTTTCGAGGAGTTGATCGTTTTTGAGATATTCCTTGGGTTTGGTTTCAGCTTTGAAAAACGTACTTTTCTCATACAGGCGTTTGTCAACTCGTGTCCATACAAACAAAGGAACTTCAGTCACCTAGTAACCCGCTTTTGACGTCACTTTAACCTATGATACTCCCATATTTCGGTTCTACTTTTAAGGAAGCAAGTAATAAGACTATTTCTGCTGTTTTTTTTTCTCGATTAGTATGAAGTAAATAGAAGAATAAGCTTATAACAATAATTTGTTACACAGAAGTAGAGAAAGCCATGTGAATGGAACACATCAGATTTTTTGTCAAGGTTATGCATGTTTTCTGGATCGCAAATCAATGCCGGAAAAATTAAAAAAATGTGGACGTGTGTGTCCTATTTTCATTCAGAATGCCTCATTTGTATGTTAATAGTCAAAGGAATACAGTATTGGTTCACAATCAATACGGCATTTAAAGTTATTGGACATCTAACTTGGGTTTCAACTCCCTCGGCATCTTAAACTAGTGCCCACACACTAACTATAATTACTTTAATACATTTTATGCTGAAGCAAAGCGTTTAGAGCCATAGTCCATAGATACCCACCTCCGAAATGTTATATTACTTGCTTGCTTGTATGTAGAAGGGAAACTCGGGAATGCATTCGATTAAATCGAAGGTCAAACATTTTAAAAACTAATTACTATGTGGTTGAAATTCGTTTTATTTGTATGGGCAGGAGTTGAAAAATTTCCATATTATAAAAAGTTAAGTATTTTAAAACTAAAACTAATAACAAGCAATGCCTCAGAATTTGCTAAAACACTAAAAATTGTAAATGACATAAATTGTGTGTTTTAATGAACTTTACATTTTTGTGTAGTAACTTTTTTGTTTTCTCTTACAGTTTAGCAATTATGTAAGAGCCATTTAGTGTAAAAAGGTGTTCATGGGATATTACTAGTGAATATAAAAATATATATTTAGTTGCCATTTTGAATATCCTTAATATAGGGTATTTTTATCAAATTCGTTAGAGCCATTTTTGAGTAAATCATAATTATCAAAAATTATTTGCATATAAGGGGAAGTTTGCAGAGGGGGATGCTATTAAAAATGTTGGTATGACATCCTTGGAAGATGCTGAAGTTAATACCATGTTTGGTATTTAGGGAACTCTTTGTTTTTGAGTTATCTTATTCACAGACACACACGCACATTTTTATAAACTGCTTCTTTTGGATGCAAAGGACTCTAAAACGTGTATAGAATTTTTGGGCAGAATGGAATACCTTTTCTACATATGTACTCTGTACTAAGTAGATAATTTAAATATTGCATTATACTAAGACTGATGACGCTCCAGTTTAAATGAAGAACCAATGCCATTCCTCACTAAAATTAGCTAACTCCACAACTGGTATTCTTTACATGGCGAACAACACTCTTAATAGCACTTTCATGTGGAATGGGGAGACATCATACCTCCCCTTCGTTTACCAGCTCCCAAGAGCTTTACTATATCACGGGGGACGACTTACCTATAGGGATTTATAACAAATATTCTTCGGTCAGGAAAAGGCAAAGGCAGAAAACTGCTTGCCCGTTCCCAGGTCAGTTACCGTTTCCGAGTCAGTTACGCATGTCGGGACTTTGCGTTAGCTACCGTGCAGCCACATGACCCCTTTACCTGTTCGTTATATTGTCTCAAAAGATGCTGACCAAACAATAGGTGAGCACGCATTCGAGAAGTCTCGAGTTCGGTGCTTTTAGACGTCCAATCTTAAGTTTATTTCGTTGTATGACGGGTCGGTGGGAAAATTCTAGGGTCATTCCCCTTTATAACGAATTCCATGTTCATCATTTTTGTACCTATCATTTTCTTTTATATCTGTTTGAGTATACGACGGCGGTTGGTTGGGATGACGGTGAAATTTGTATTCCAGAAAGATTTTTCCCTGCAGTGGTTCTCTTCCTGGGAGATTACAAAGGAGCCCACATTTGGGCGGAGCGTATGCAGAACTAGCATCTTGTTGCAAGTGTGTGGAATCCCACCTTTCCTAGCGCCACCACCTCGTCGGGATCTGGTCGTTCTTCGGATCTCCTTTTCACCCCTTCTTCTAAGATATCACGTGCGAAACAAAAAGGACTCGATATTTACTACTTCGGTGCTATGATCCTGTTACTTAAGGCTCCTCCTCTGTTTCTTCCAATTAAAAATGACAATAGAATTGACGAAGGGAACATCTAGCGTCGCGATCCCAATGGAGGCCGCGCCGTGACCGAGTGGCTAGGCTGGCCCCACAGCCAGGTCGGTAAGGCGTCTGTCTACCAAACAAGGGGTCCTGGGTTTGATTCCCAGCTGGCGTATGGCATTTTTCTCCAAACAAGATCAATGCAATTCTCTCAGAGTCTGGATATGTGTGCGCGATTGTGCCTGAAAAAACATAAAAAAAAAAGAGTAATAAAAAAAAAAGTGGTTAGACCACTCGCCTCTCACCTAGAAGGCCCGAGTTCGATCCCAAGCAACCGCATGTGAGATTTGTGATGGACAGCGGCGCAGGGGCAGGAATTCTGTGTGTTCTCCGCTTTCACCCGCCATCGCATTCCACCGGTGTTGCATCTCCACTTCATGTATCACCAGTGTCTGTTCACCTGCGGTGCCAAACGTAGTAAAAGCGGGCGTTAAACGCTACCAAAGATAAACCAATGTAGTTCTTATGCCTACAGACCCAGGAGAAACGGATGAAGAATCGAAGGAGACGTATGGGCTGCAGTCCCGCCCAAACGACAGACACACGCAGAGTTCACTTACAGTCCCTGGTTTAACCAACCCGACTTGAAGAGGGTCGCTTCGAACGTCCCTATAGTGCAGACTGTTGCAACTCTGCTCCTCTGAGGTGAAGTAATCGCGTACTCAACCACAAGCTTCTGAGCCAAGCTAGAAGGGAGAGTGATAGTAATACGTCAATGGGCAAAGGCCAGTCATACCATAATACTTGCGTTTGCGTTCCAGCACATTCTTCAGCCGTAATTATAAGTTTCCCTCAATGAAGAAGTGTATTGCATACTGCTGGCATACTCCTTGAGTAAGTGAGTAACATCTTATTTTGCGCCCAACCAAGCTGGAGCAATCTGCTCTAGAGCGACGGAAAAGACGACCAGTAGAGGAGTCTCGACAGGCTTTCCAGGGTAAGGCTGAGAAAAGTTCAAATGTATGTCTCCGCAACATCTGGCCACCAAGCCAAAACCGCAGACGCATAGTCAACCTGAAATATCAAAGAGGGAAATTAATTAATGAAATGGGAGAGAGAAACACCGTTATAGAATTCACCACTTCACGATTCGGTATGGTCAATGAAGCAAAACCACGAAAATCTAAAGGTTAGAGTGGACGGCCCCCAGGAACCGAACCAGAACCTCCCGATTACGAGCCTCCACGTTACCGGGTATCATCTGGATCGGTCAAACATTCCTAACTCCTGTACCAGATGGTCCACTAAAGAAATATTTTATTTCTAATAGTTTGCCTTCTTCTAAACTCTTATCTGGTTAATGCCAGGAATATTCCATCTTCTTCATCGTGATATGAAGCAGGCATATCCAAAGCAACCTTTTGCGAGATAATGACGTAAGAACTCGTTTCTGCTGGCTCATATCAAAATGGAGAACAGTTGGTGAACCACACGTACTATCATATACACGTACAGAACTTCGTAGTGAAAGGAATGTTTTTAAGCAAACAAACAGAAAATCACCTCCGAAACGCAGGAAATATCATTTTCATATCCTTTTCAGGGGTTACATACGAACTGCAAACGTAATAACTTGATCAGCAAAATTGTACGAACATAAAATGTTCAAAAGATGGGAGATATTTATATAATTGTCTAAGATTTAATTTTTGAAATTGCTATTATTGGATCACATTTAATGGAAATGTTGAATTCCATATACATTTGCTAGCAAAGCTGCTCTAAAATTAATAATATTAAAGTGTTGTCACATTACGCTTATTGAAAGATTCTCCAATAAACAAATTAGATTGCAAAGTGAAAAGCGATTTGAAAAATCTCGTCCTTGCTTTATGACACATTAGAGTGTATCTATAACATACGTTCTAATAATACAAATTCTGACGAGGTATTTAGCCAAGTCACTGCCTCATACGTATAAAATTACTTTGTATTTAGCATAAAAAAGTATACAACAGACAGGAATATGTCTAAGCAAACTTAAAAATGCGAAGTATTGTTTTACTGTAAACAAGGTATGACGTCATCGAAAGACAACATTACGAGATGTAAGACAATGTTCAAAATTAATTTGCTGAGATGCTATATTTATTTATAATTCAAATATTCTTCAAGAATAATAATTAACTGACAAAAAGTGTAAACAGGGCGAAGAAGCATTGCCAGAGATATTTCGTAAGAAGTATGAACAAGAAAACAACGCATCGCAACCGAATGTTCCCTACACTTTTTTCAGCAACATCTCGTGCTGAATAATTTTGTAACTATTTATATTTCAATAAGTTGATTATTGTTACTATTGTTAATGCATATAATTGTAACAGAACTCTTGCAAATCAATTTGTAATGTATTTAAAACGTACCATGTGATTTCTATAAAATCTTTTGTATGTAACTTGTGCTAAAGATGAGATCAAACAACGATGCTAATGTAGTAAGAAGATTAATCTTCGACATCTTCCGGAAAAGATAGCACACAACAAGATGGAAATAATTAGTAGAGAGTAATATATGTCGGATACAATGCTATTGTGACTATAATATATGATAATTATTATTGGAGAATCAGTAGCACATTAAACACTGTAAGTATTGCTTTAAGAATTACTTGTGAAAGGGAAATATACGAATATATAAATAAAAATAATTTAGAGTAAAAAAAAAAAAAAAAAAAAAAAAAAAAAAAAAAAAAAAAAGACACCATATCAAAATTTCAATAAAAGATTAATTTCATTAGCTTATTTACACTTCTAAAATATTTCCGTCCTACAACATATTATTACTGAGAATAAGAAAACATACTCACCAACTAGCAGTTAGCTGATTACTAGAGCTCGGTTTTGGGTTTCGAAGCGCACACATTACGAATACACAGAGTAGTAGAGCGGTTTGTAGCGTAAATATGCACACGTTGATGTATAATCTGTTCCAAAAGTAGCTCATTACATGTAAAAGTCTGTTTTTCTCAAAAATGGCTAAGTATTTTCATTAAGATGCCGTCTATAAAAGATATTCATATCGCAAGTTAAAGTATAATTTGAATTTTCTGCAAATAGCCTCGAAAGATTACTCTAGATAAGTTTTGCAAATATTTGCACAACGGTTAAGAGATAAACAAAACACAAAAATTAATACACAACATTGTATATCTGGTTAAAAGACATAATTTGTGTCATATACGTTTTTATTGTAGATTTAACTGTATTTGAGGTTATTGGTGACTACTCAAACAGGACCAGGCAAAGTAAACCGAACCTCAATTATTTCATATAGTGACCAGCTTTTAAAAGATTTAACTGTATTCGCTTATTTGCTTCTACTTACAAAGAAGCAAGTAATAAGGCAAATTCAATGATTATCTTGATTTGCATGATGAAGATAGAAGAAAATTCTTTGTAAGAAAAGGTACCTTTTATTTGGAACAGGTAGAGAAAGTTATGTCTACGGAATACATCAGAATTTTTTAATGGAGGGTAAAAAGCGCAAAATACAGGATAGGCAAAATGTCTCTACCCACTGAAGTAAACAATAGATCAACTGTTAGGTATTAAAATAACATTATTTTCAACTTTTTCACAGTTCACTGTTACATGATTAGGTTCCAAAACATTTGTGTGCATCCCATCAGTATTAACGCACAGTTGCACTCGGCGCCAAATGCATTTATTTATCCTCTTCAACATATCTGGTGTGATTGTTTTAAAGACAGCACGAACTGGTTCCTTCAGGTCATCATTTGTGGTATACCGCACCTTATCTTTAATAATACCATACAGTGTATGTTTATGAAGAAATCGAGAATAATCCACCTCATGTGATGATTTGGACAGGAGTGACCGGTAATTTTCTGTTTGGCTCGTATTCTTTTGATGCCTCTGTAAATCAAGAAACTTATTTGAAGATGCTAAACGAGTGGTTATTCCCACAGCTAAGATCCAGAGGACTAATGGAAACAGTTACGTTTCAACAGGACGGTGTTACACCGCATTGTGTATTGTCATTTCGAAGGAGCCTTAACCAAGTCCTTTCCAAACCGCTGGATTGGTTGAGGATCAGTTAATGCTCCTGCCGCATTGTCTTGGCCCGCAAGAATCGCTGACCTCACCAAACCGGACAGCGTACTCTGGGGTATTATTAAAGAAGAGGTGCGAAACATCGATACACCACAAATGATGACCTGAAGGAAATAGTGCGTGCGTGCTGCCTTTACAAGAATTACACCAGATAGATATGTGAAGAGGATGAATAAACGAACTTGATGCCAAATCCAACCGTGCGTTGACACTGATGAGATGCACACAAATGTTTTGGAACCTAATCATGTAATATTGTGAACTGTGAAAAAGTTGAAAATAGTGTTATTTTAATACCTAACAGTTGATTTATTATTTACCCCAGTGGGTACGGACTTTTCGCTCACCCTGTAACTTGTCTTCAAGTATAAAATATGTTTTGGGTAGTGGAGTAGAGATTCATTTAATAAGTTGTTTTCCTACTTCATTCCTTCAAGGGGGATACTGAGTTGTTATATACTACAAACAACTTAATACGCTAATTGCATGAAACTTGTGTTAGAGATTCAAAACAAACATTAATGAACTACTTCGTTACATTAATTGAATGACTGTCTTAAAAATATTAGCATTGTAAAATACCGTTCCTCAAGATAAGTATTTTAAATAATATTTACATTAAACCTAGAAACATGTTAATATTTACTCTCCAATTAGAGTTGAGTGCTCTATACAGCTATATTTTTGGATCCTTAAGAACAAACAAAAGCATTTCATAGGTTGGAAATAAAACTACTACTGCTCCAGGACTTGGTTTGTGTTCTAAAGTAATTGCTACTACAAAAGCAAAGAAAAAGATAGATTATTATTTGAGTATGCATTATGTATTTAATTTCTTAAGCCTGTGTTTCTTGTTTCATTTTACTTTTACTCTTTGGAAAATTTAATTCCCCTTGACATGTTTTAATTAACTGCATTTCTATGTTTCGTTGTACAAAAGCGTGCACGAGATAATGAATTTTTATAAATTCATTACATAATTATTAAGTGCACCCATAAAATAATAAAGAAAGAAAATTGCAGTGTAGACTTACACTATACGTATAAGTTTCAAGTTTGCCAATTATATACACGCTTATATGCCCAAATTTGTTTCAATATTATGCCATTTCTGTTGCAAATGGGAAATTTTCCTTAGCTGGTACATTAGTTAATAATAAAAATTCCCAAGACACTATACTTTTATTACACACGAAAGCAAATTATAAATCATTTCAGTGCGTTTAGAGTTTGTTCCTTCAGAATAATTTCATAATCCACCAGTGTCAGTGTCGTAAGCCATGTACACGTTTTAAGTTGATGTTGAACTCAGCATTAAAGGAAGGTGGAGTAAGAGAAACATTATTGAGCCAGGTGGCTCAGATGTTTTGTTTGGGACTGGCGGTCGGGAGGCCCGGGTCCACGTACATTGCCCTTGGGGTTTTCCGTGGGTTTTCCGGGGCCGCTTAGGCGAATGGGGTGCTATATATCTCCCACTGTTTCTTTCGCTTCATTCCTTCGTTTCATTGGCCTTCTTCATCTTTCAGGTCGGCACAGGTTTGGCTCGAGGCTTACAGGCAGTGCTCCGAGTTAGCTGGTTGTATATGCTTCCTTCCGGCCTCCCGGCACCGTGTAGCCTCCGTGACGTATCAGGGCTGTATCTAGTGAATGTTAGTGACTTCAGTGCGTCTCTGCAATTATCTCCGTCATTTTCTATGTGCTGACTCCGAGGCTTCCCCTCCTCCCCTCTGGTAGGCCGTAATATATAAGTACTAGGTCGTAATTGCCGAGGTGTTCTACTACGTTCTCATGCTCCAACCTCTAACCTCATGGACAAACATTAAGTGGAGGTGTACCATATTTTGGCACTCCCTTATTTTCTCCATCTCTCGTTTTAGTGAGTATGCTAAACATCCGTCAATGACTCTGGTCATATCGCATTAGTGTGTAGAAAATATAAGTGAGCACATTCTCCTTATGCAGTGCGAGGCGCTTTGGTTACAAGTTTACAACGATATGCTTTCCTCCCTGGAGTGAGTTGTGGCAACAGGTGGACAAGAAGCGACAGGAGAAAGTGGCGGGAACTTCAAGCGATAACTTCGGTCTCAGCGAGAGATTAGGTGCAGATCCAATGTTCAGTTTTAGCTTTTCAGAAAATTCATCATATGTCCCTCTTAACTTAGTTATAAATTGAAAAAAAAAGAATTAAATTCACTGAGCATACGTTGTTGTATATGAGACTGTGGAGTAGAAAGAAGAAATTAGTAATTGATTGTGAAACATAAATTATTATTCATCTCTCTTCTCTTAATTTATATATAGGTACTAAATTAAAATCTCCTCATAAAACATTTATGTAACCTATTATTATAAACGCTTCGCTTGTTTATATTGTCAATGAAATATCTTACTTTGAGTATGTGTCGTAAACAATGTTAGAAAAAATGTTAGTCAAACTAACTAATTTTAATCCGAATATATTGATTGATAACACCAAGGAAAATATTTAGTAAATTATCAACTAAGCGATTATAATATTTCTATTCCGTTGTTCCTAGTAAAACGATCTCTTCTTATAGGTGTTTAAATTAAAGCATAGCTTATAGTATCTACTCATCAGGGTCATTATACACAGCATCAATGAAAGTGCTAGAACAGGTAAGGAGTCTGAACCAGAAGGTTTAGTATTTCTTTCTCAACATAGGCTACAGGAGGTGTAATCGGCATAATATGCATTCGACTGTATTGTGCATGAATAGAAACATTTTGGAATTACTTAAAAGATAATTTGTATAATTTATTATAATGTTGAAAATAATTGTATTTATTTATATGCAATTATTTACTATAATTTAATTACTATAATTTAAAATGACGGAAAAAATGAAAGGGAATTAAAACGAAATAGAACTGCAAACTTAGTATTATATACAATATATAGAGTGCTCTGATGATTAAGAATCTTATGATCCCTTCCCCCTCCTCCACTCTTCATGATAAGTGACCTCCTTTACCCCATCTTTGACAAAATAGGCCCAATTTATGAATCGCAGCGTCGTGCGTTACAGCCAAGCGGGCCTTCATTCCCCCATTGCAGGTGTGGGGGAAACAGCTCAAACGGCACTGCGTTGAAAGCACCTTTACCTCATTCACCACCCATCCCCTTCTTCACTTGTGCTTCGGACACGTCTAATTCAGTGGCGGGTTTGGCTTAGAATTTGGGATGCCAATTTTAGGAGGAGTGGCAGAAAAAAAAGCGATTGAGTTGCTCCACTTTGGAGCCAAATGTATACTTTTTAGTAAATAATAAAATACTCCGAAGTATATCAACAGCAACAAAATTAAAACCATCAGTATAAATCTGCACTATAATTTATATAAATTATTGTTTAATGTGTTTAAAACTACAACGTGGTCTATTTAATGATTTAAAAAAAGTTACATTGGTCATATATCTTAAAAATATATTTTGAATGAAAATGGAGCTTTGTTATTTCTTTATTACACAGAAACAATTTATTATGCTCATCACATTCTACTTTAAGCTTTTATTATGCACTTAGGTTAACCAATAATAATAAACTTGAGGATTACAGCTTACTCAACCACTGTAGGTGAATCTATACACAAAATCATTGAAATACAAGAGCATAAATTAATAATGAGCAGAGAGGAACAAATATACCACTGCAGATGGCTTGTGAAATAAATGCATTACACTTCGTCACTCAGTAACAGTGAGTAAGTATGTTCCCTCCTACTTTTCCGGCAATTCCTGTGCCTGCCCTATTGGAAGCATAGAGACTATGGTGTAAATATTGCTTTCTTAATATTTCTGTTTCTTTGCATTCTGCCAGAATACGACAGCATGTTTTCCATTCCCCAAAGACTGGACAAATTATCACTCCGGGGTCACCCAGTAATTTGTGGCATTTTCAGGTGCCTAATCTTGACCACGATAAACCGTTTCTTTTTCCTTGTGTACAATCATCTTGAACATATCTCCTTAAGCTGCGAGAAGCTTAGCGGCATACTGTGATTCCAAATATTGTCTGCCAAAATATTTCTGGCCTCTATAAATTATCTTCCACCGGATCTCTTATACGTAGTCAACTGTAACCCATTCCAATTTCTTCTATGCCATTGCGCAATTTCTCTGCCAAACACTTATCCCATTCTTACTATACGTGCTTCCTAAAACACCCATACTTAGAAGTGTCTACTCTACTAGTACTATGCGTAACCAGTTTTTAAATGTATTTATTTTTAAGCGTGTGCTTTCATTGCATCAGATGAATTCTTCAAGAGCTAAACAATTTACCCTACCCCTTGCTACCTTGAATTTAAGTTTCAGTAGGAATCGTTAGGATAGGTAAAACAATTACGAATGGAATTCAACACTTTCGCCTGGAATACCTTTTGTATCTATACCCTATGCGGAAGGATTAGCCAAAAGGAGACAGATGGCGGCCGACCTGAGGAGTCATGGCAGAGCAGAGGGTAGGATCCCTACTATTTAAATATTGAAGCTCCCGGGCGCTGGCTGGTCCCTACTTCTTTGGGCTTAGATATCAACTACCTCCCAGTGGAGTTCGGAGACCGAGGTCGAAAGCGACAGACAGTATTCTTTTTCCCTACCACGGCGAGACAAACTGATGAAGGAAATGAGAAGTGAAGTGAAATGGAGGAACAAGAATTTCGGGGCATATACGGATCTCCATTTTCTTGAAGATCAAGTTTTTTAGTAAATGAAACAAACCAAAACAAAAATTATCTGTCTTGTATAGTTTGGTAAATAAAAATATTACCACATTCTGGTTCGAGCAGCTCAAGCCTTCAACTGCTTCCACACTATACTCTTTACTGTCGGCCGCCGTTCAGAGATGGTACGATTGGCAGGGATGGAGGGACAGTTTGGCATCACCGCTACATCATTGTTACAATAGGCGCATGTATGACTGAAAGTATGAATAATTGTTTTCGCAAGTAAGTGGCAAGGGATTTAGCAGAAAAGAATTTAAGTGTTGAAGGTCCCGACATTATTGTTAAAGTTCTCAGTATAAATGCTCTTACAATAAACTATACACTGTGATTTTTTGTGTTCACACACTACCACTTATAATGCCCTTTCTCCCTCCATTAATATACACCTCAGGGTGCGCATGCGTGTCTGTCACATGGACATGTGGGAGAAGGGAGTGTCAGTTGCGCCCACAACGTTCTGCGCAGCTTTTTCATTACCCTGACAGTGTATAGACTGGCCACGACATAGAACCGGCGACCAGCCGAATGCTGACCACATACGAAACCGCCTGAACCATTCCGCTTGGAATAGAAAGGGTTGCTGCTCTTGATATTACTATCATTCCAAATATTCCCTAGAATTTAGAGAGCATTAATTAATTTAAATTGATAACCAAATTTACACAACTATTGAAATATGTGAGAAAAGTAGTCGCCAGCACCAAAATCAAGTTATTATAACATCGGTTCTGTTTCTCAAACCCAATATTAGGTAGCATTTGATCTGCATTGCAAAGCGCTAATCTTCAAACGATACCTTTAATAGACATCCCCCACAAACCACTGGCTGTGTATGTATTTTTACGACGGAGACACCGAATTGACTCACGCTACATGACGTCATCATCGCCCCACCATTAATAACACTCGCTTTCCGTTGCTATTTTCATGCTATGTTGCATGACTAGCACCGCTCTGTAGACAGTGTTAACATTAATGTGGTATGTGACGCATGCTGCAACGCCACTGTGATTTTACAGTGGTGGAATGGCTCTAAATCACCATACACTGAGCTGTTAGAATGACGTAGTTTATTCCGCCGCAAACAACAGCGTCCATTAACTCCTGAAGGTATCACGTGCTTCGCGCGTGTAGGCTATCACCAAGTTTAGCAGCGACAAACTGCTTATTTCCTGCGTTTCATTTAAGCTAATTTAGAGCCATTTTGTTTAATACTGTATCACTAAAATTACATGTGCTTACATGTCTCCAACGCAGCCAAACTTTATCTAACATGATGCGTACAGAAGTTCAGGATGTAAAATAATATTTTTGAATTTATTGATATGTAAGTTAATGATTCTGAACACATATATGGTAATGTAATCTAAATTTACTATTCATTTATTAATCGCCATGCCAGCAAGCACTGTAAGTACTTACAGTAAGATTTTGAGAGGTCATTAATACTTACAGTACAATTAGAAAATAACGTAACACTCAAGACATGTGCTACTTCAAGTAAAACAGCTATTGTAAAAGTCATTAACAAAAGAAGTGTACCTATCAGTAGACATTATCTATATAATTTAGATATAGCCTTTTATTTATTCACACTGACAATTCATTTTTTCTTAATTTTCAATAATTGTGATTTATTCTTGTTTTTAACAGTTTTTACAAGTATTTCAAAAATAATTAGCTAACCACGAACTGTAACTTACTTATCGTTCTTAGTACGCAATATACTATTACATTGTAATTATGAGCAATGTTACAGTTTATGCTCAAATTTACTAACTATGCAAATGTAAAACCAACCAACATAGGAGAAGAATTTTTTTTTTTTCAATTTTAAAAGGAACTAGGAGCATTCCATTTTTACGGCTTCTCTATTATTTTGCAACAATATATTTTTAAAATATCTGACCTTCTCTAATCTGTGTAACAAATTATTGTTAAAAAATATATTCTTCTATCTACTGCATGATAATTCAGATAAGCATAAGCAGAAATTGTCTTAATTACGTGCTTCATTGTAAGTATAGAAAGTAAGGGATAACATTAGGCTAAAATGATAGTCAAATCTTTTAAAACTGGTTGTCATGTTGTTCAAATCCATTTCTATGCATGACCTGGAGTTTACAACTTCCGCGTGAGAAAGGTTCAAGTATTTTAAATCAAAACAAATAACTTGAAATATCTTAGGAATGCTCAATCCCATGAATAAAAATGTATATGACATAATTGTGTGTGTTTAACGAGATCAACATGTTTTTATGCAGTAAGTTTTTGTCCATGTCTTACGGATTAATAGTTTTGCAAAATTCAGCAAAGTTTATCCGAAATAAAGAGGTCTTTAGAGGTTAGTCCCATAAAATTAAAGATATACATTTATTTTTCATGTAAATATTTTCAATATACAGTATTTTAATCAAAATCGTTGGAGTCATTTTTGAAAAAATTAACATTTTCGAAGCTTTCTTCATATAAAGGGTAGTTTGGGGTGTCTCATCGCTGGAAGATACTAAACTTAAATATCAAGTTTGGCATTTCATCAAATTTTCGTTTTTGAGAACACTGACACACAGACGCACACACACACACACACACACACACACACACACACACTCACGCGCTCGCGCGGAAGTTATTCTAAAATGCTTTTTTCTGTATACAGGGCACCCTAAAACATATATTTCCGGTGAAATCTCGGTATCGAATTTTTGAGTGAAATGTAAAACCTTCTCTGTACATTATGTATATAGCACGTGCAGAGAAAGTAAAAATCTGCTGTGTTACATTCACATCACCTTCTGTATATCTAGGTAAAAATTATTGTTAAAAAGCTCATACTTCTATCTACTTCATGCTAATCGAGAAATGGACTTAATATTTGCTTTCTTGTAAGTAAAAGGAAAATAAATTAATACAAAAAGCTAAAGTGAAATTCAAATATTTTTAAAGCTGATTGCCATGCCGATGAAATCCGTTTCTTTGCATTCCTAGGAGTTGGTAAATTCCCGTATATGAAAAGTTTAAGTATTTTAAAGTTTAAACCAATAACAAGGATTATATAAAATATTATCAACTCACAAAACAAATGTATAGAGCATAAATTGTGTGTTTTGCTACATCCACATTTTGGCGTTGTAAGATTTTATCTATATATTACGGTTTACGAGTTGTACAAAATTCAGCAAACTTCATCCAGAATAAAGAAGTCTTCTGAGTCTATTCGTAGAATATTCAAGAAATAATTTTTTTCCAAGTAAAGGGTGGTTTGGGTGGGGACATTTTCCTCAAAATCTTCGTTTTGCATCCTCGGAGGAAACTAAACTTAAATATATAGTTTGGTATTTTGCACACTTTTGTTTTTTAATTTATCGTGTTCACAGATACCCGAACTCATATACGCAATCACACGGACCTTTCTCAAAAAATGCTAGTATCCAAATTTTGGGCGAAATAAAATACCTTATCTTTACACTATGTACAGAGCAGGTAAACATGCTATATATAAATATATATATATATATATATATATATATATATATATATATATATATAGAGGTTCCCTAAGTCCAAAAGAAGAATCATTTTCGAAACCAAAAATCCGCCCATGAGCATTTGTGTATGTCCGTGTATTTATGTTTCTGTGAGCGCGATAACTCAAACAGAAAAAGTTGGTAAAACACAAGAGTTGGTATTTAAGTTTAGTATCTTCCAAGAATGTGACATGAATGTTTTCGAGAAAATATCACCCAATTACACTTTACAAAGAAAAGATGTCGAACATTTTGATTTTCTCAAAACTAGCTTTACGATTTTGACTAAAATACTGTGTATGAAAGATATTTATATGACTTATAAACTATATATCTTGAATTTTCTGGGAATAAAGAGCCTCTGAAGACTTATGGATAAACTTTACTGATTTTTATATAAATGGTAAACCGTAAGAGATATAAAAAGGCTTATTAACACTCACAAAAAATGTAGATCTAGTTTAAACACATAATAAGTGACAATTACGTTTTTTCTCGTAAATTTGACTATTTTTGAGATATTTACTTATTATTGATTTCAGTTTTAAAACACTTAAAAACTTTTCACATACAGAAATGTGTATACTCCTGGCAATGCAAAGAAATGGATTTAAATCATATGGCAACCAGGTTTTAAAAAGTTTAAAAGATTCCTTATTTCCCTTCGACTCACAAGAAAGGAAGTAATAAGATTATTTCTGCTAATGTTTAATCGATTAGCATGAACAATAAGCTTTCTAACAATAACCGAAAAGTGGAGAAAGTCATGTGAATGGAACACATACATATTTTTCACAAATGTGTCTATTAATATGATTAAAACACCGTATATTAAAGATATTTAGATGACAAATAAAATGCATAACTGGAATTTCCTGGGAATAGGCTTAGAAGACATATAAAGTCTGGATGAGGTTTGTATCTCTTACAATAAACCGTAAGAGATAGAAGAAATACATACTGCATAAAAATTAATATAGTTAAAACGCACACTTTATATCATAAATATTTATTTTATAGAGTTAACAATTTTCGAGATATTCCTCTTTGTTGCTTTCAATTTTAAATACTTAAGCTTTTTTCATACAGGAATTTGTCAACTCCTGGGCATCCCAAGCAAAAAATCTAAATAACGTTAACAACCAGCATTTAAAGATTTTCACCTAGTGTATTCATTAATTTCCCTTTTTCTTTAAAGACCTAAGTAATGAGACCATTTCTGTCTGTGTTTATCTCGTTTTCATAAAGTAGATAGAAGAATAATATTTTTAAGAATCATTTGCTATAGAGATGTAGTGGAAGTCGTGTTAGTCGAACATTTAAGATTTTATATTAAAAATATAGGAATTCTGAACTTTAAGAAAATACACTATTTTTCCACCTTTTAATTTTTTGGTGCACTTAAATTCAATTAAATAAAGGCTATTAATCGATAGCTATATGTCTATTAATACGAATTTTAAATTTTTCAAAATGCTCCTCTCGATTAACTTTTACCTAATTTGTTTCAACAATTTCATATTGCTCCGCAACGGTACATTTAAGAAAATAATCATACGCTTGGACAAAAAAATTCTCCAATTTAGAAGAATAAATTGTTAAATTATAAAAAAAGCATGAGTTTTGGAGGAAAAAGAAAAGTAATATGTTTCTTTCTAAAATTAGAAATGATATAAAATAAAATCACACAGATGTATTTTTACTTTTTCTACACGTACTATGTGCATAGTGAATAGAGAAGGTATTGTATTGCACCCAAAATTCAATTTCGAGATTTCATCGGAAATACATGTTTTGGGTCCCCCTGAATCCCAAATAAAACATTTTTTGGAAAAAAAGTTCGTGAATGCGTGTGTGTGTGTTTGTGTGAGTGTCTGTGGACAGCATACCTCAAAAACGAAAAGACAGCTAAATACCAAACTTGAAATTTAAGTTTGGTATCTTCCAAGGATGCAACTCGAAGATTTTCAAGAAAATCCCCCTCCCCCAACTTTTTACGAAAATTTTGACTTTCTCAAAAATGGCTCTTACGATTTTAATTAAAATACTGTATATTAAAGATATTTACCTGACAAATAATATGTATATCTTGAATTTTCTGGAAATAGCCTCTGAAGACTACTTTATTCTGGATGAATTTTACAAAATTTTGCATAAGAGCTAAACCGTAAGAAATGGACAAAAACTTTCCAAACAGAAAATGTAGATCACATTAAAACACACAATTTATGTTAGATAGTTTTTTTCGAGGAGTTGATCGTTTTTGAGATATTCCTTGTTTTTGGTTTCAGGAATGTGTCAACTCGTGTCCTTACAAAGGACCTTCAGTGACATAGGAACCAGCTTTTGACTTCACTTTAACCTATGATACTCCCATAATTCGCTTCTACTTACAAGGAAGCAAGTAATTAGACTATTTCTGCTGATTTTTTCTCGATTAGCTTGAAGTAAATAGAAGAATAAGCTTTTTAACAATAATTTGTTACACATAAGTAGAGAAAGTGATGTGAATGGAACACATCAGATTTTTAACTCATATACTGTAAAACGTGACGGTTTTATGTAAGTATTTTTAAAAACACATCACGTAGTCTACTTTTTTTTTTAACAATGATTTGAGATGGCAGAAAAATGTTATATATATATATACGAGCACACTTTAATGAAGATACATCAGACAAATGTATTTTTAACTCACAGTCAATCTTGAAGCTTTTTATGTAAAGTAATATTGAAAATGCATCACGTGGCCTATTTTCATTTGAACAATGAATTGAGATAAAAAAAGTTGTGATATACAAACATGCGCCTTTAATGTAGATACATGGCAAAAATACACTTTTATGGTGTATAATAATAATAACCGGTAACAATTTCAACTATATTTACATACTGCGAATTTTACAAATTTCAGAGACGCATTACCGTAATAGATAAGATTAGTTGCTTTAATTTTAAAAAATAATGTGATGTATTCCATTCACATGATTTTTTCTATCGATTTTGCAGCACAATATCCTGACAAAAGCACATATGCTTATATATTGCATACTAATGCAAACATCAATAGAAATTACCTTATTACTTATTTCCTTGTAAATACATTGAAAATAAGGGGATACACCAGGTTAAAATAATAGTCAAATATTTTCAAGGCTGGTTGCTATGATCATGCTTGAACAGGGATAAAATAATAATAGTATTAGTAATAATGCTAATAATAAAAATAAATAATAAAGGATAACGTACTGCTCATTTGATAACGTTTTAAGCTTAGATCTATTTTCTGAGTTTATATATGGTATACTATGTACATAGTTTGCAGAGAAGGCTTTGTAATGGCACTTATTATTTGGAAAAGAAATTTCACTATCACAACGTATTTCCAGATCTCTGAATGTGAAAAAGGGGGAAAAATATATTTTTTATGAAAAAAAATTCCGTGCGTATTTGTAAACAGTATAACTCAAAACCGAAACGTCAGTTGAATATGCACACTAAATTTAAACTTAATTTTACCATATTTCAAGTATGCGATATGATGGTATTTAAGGAAATCCATCCAACTAAAAATTCCCTTTGTATGGAACATTTTTACAAACATGTTGATTTTATTAAAATGACTAACGACTTTAATTAAAATACCACATACTTAAGATATCTTGGATAAGAAAATATATTAACGTATAGTATTTTAATTAAAATCGTTCGATAATTTGTGAGGTTTGAGGTGTGATGATTTTAAAATTTTCATGTCGCAAACTTAGAAGATGCTGAAAATAATTATCAAGTTTGGTACTTAAAGAATGTTATTACTTTCTCTATACGCACTATGTACATAGTGTATAGAGAAGGTATTGCACTCCACCCAAAAGTTCGATACCGAGATTTCACCGGAAATATATGTTTTAGGGTCCCCAATATCTAAAAAAAGCATTTTCACAAAAAGGTCCGTGTGTGTGTGTGTGTGTGTGTGTGTGTGTGTGTGTGTCCGTGTGTCAGTGTGTCCGTGTGTCTGTGAACACACACTGAAAAACGAAAAGTAGGTAAAATACCAAACTTGGTATTTAAGTTTAGTATGTTCCAGGGATGTGACACGAAGATTATGAGAAAAATCCCCCCACCCCAAACTACCCTTTAAATCGAACTTTTTTCGAAAATTTTGATTTTTCTCAAAAATGAATCTAACGATTTTGATTAAAATTTCGTATATTAAAGATATTTATCTGACAAATAAAATGTATATCTTGAATTTTCTAGGAATAGCCTCTGAAGAGTAGTTTATTCCGGATGAATTTTACTGAATTTTGAATAATTGCTAAACCGTAAGAGATGGGAAAAAACTTACTAAACAAAAAATGTAGAGCACGTTAAAACACACAATTTATGTTATATACATTTTTTTCGTGAGTTCGTCGTTTTTGAGACATTCCTGGTTTTTGGTTTCTGCTATGAAAAACTTATACTTTCCTCATACAGGAACTTGTCAACGACTATCCATATAAACAAAGGAACTTCATTGACATAGCAACCAGCTTTTGACTATCATTTTAACCTATGGTAGTCCCTTATTTCGCTTCTACTTACAAGGAAGCAAGTAATAAGACTATTTCCGTTCATTTTTTCTGATTAGCATAAAGTAAATAGAAGTATAAGCTTTTTAAGAATAATTTGTTGCAGGGATATAGAGAAAGTCATGTGAATGGTACACATCAGATTTTTTTTAAGCTATGCTGCTGCAGACACGTTTGCACAGACACATACGCACATGAGCGCGCATTCCTTTTTCTATTTTTTTCAGAGGACCCAAATAGAATTTTTGGATGGAACGCAATACTTTCTCTAATTAATATCTACTTAATATGTACGTGGCAGAGATGGTAAAAGTCAAATGTGCTTCATTCTCATGCCTTCATGAACTAAGAATAGTTTTCCAAATTATTCATTCATATATACATTTCTATATTTTCCTAATCGAAATTATTACTATTTCACATTGACAAACTTCATTTTACATAAAATAAAATTTAATGGGATAGCCAGATATTCAAAATAGCTGATCACTAATATTGTTTTGACGAGAGAAAAACGAATAGCGACTTACCATTTTATGCAAATATAAACATTTGAAAATTCAAAACATAAATAAGTAAATAAGGATAAAGAAAATTTGAAAATGCCTAATGTCAAAAAATATATTTGAAATAAATTGTGTGCTTTAACAATATCTGCATTGTTTGTACTAATGTTTAGGTTACGTGTTTTTCAGATTATGTAAAATTTGTTCAGACCGTTGTGGCTTTTAAAGGATATTCGCCCGTAATTCAACACATAGGTTTTATTTTCCGTGAAAATATAATGCATATGATATTTTAAGCCAATTAAAATTAAGCTTAAAGCTACTTCTGTATAAAATAAGAACTGAAGCTTTCCTGGCGACGTATTAATTCAAAATCTTCTCGGACTTCTAGCCAGGTAATAACTTGGCTTGACACCAACGTTTCGAAGAAGTGCATCTTCCTCGTCTTCAGGGTGAACTGATGGTTTGAGCTTGCGGAGACTGGTATTTATAAGAGCTGGGATGAAGCTAACATCTGATTGGTTCGCGTGATATGCACTTCTTCGAAACGTTGGTGTCAAGCCACGTTTTTACCTGGCTAGAAGCCCGAGAAGATTTTGAATTACTTCTGTATAAATTAAAAATAAGAAAATTGTTCACGTAAAGGGACTAATTTTCCTGAAAATCTTCGTAATGCATCCTTGAAGGACTCTAACTTCTATGCTTACCGATTTTTCGTTTTTGAATTTTTGTGTTCTCAGACACACAACACATACACGGACTATTTTCTAAAAACTATTTTGGGAGCTTTGAGTTGTCTCAAAATATATATTTCCATGAACTCACGACATTGAATTTATTGGTAAAATTCAGTATGTGTCCGGTTTAATATATGGAGCAAAGAAACTAAAAAACTGATATGTTTCATTCACATGACTTTCTCTACATCTCTGTATCAAATTATTCTTAAAAAGCTTGTTCTTCTATTTACTTCATACTAATCGATATAAATACTGGCAGAATTTGTCTTATTGCTTGCTTCCTTGTAAGTAGAAAGTAAATAATAGAGTACATTAGGCTAAAGGGATAGTCAAATATTTTAAAAACTACTTGCTCTGAGGTTGAAAGTCGTTTCTTTGTGTGACCAGCAGTTGACAAATTCCCGTATGAGAAAAGTATAAGTATTTTAAACTTGAAATCAACAACAAGGAATCTCATAAGAAACGGCTGTACAATAAAAATGTACATGAAGTAAACTATGTGTTTTAAAGAGATCTTCATTCTTGTTTTAAGTTTTTGTCTATTAGTTGCGATTTACCAGCTATGCGAATTTCAGCAAAATTCATCCAGAATAAAGAGACCTTCAAAATCTATTCCCAGAAAATTCAAGATATGCATTTTGTTTGGCATGCAAATATCTTTAATGTATGATATTTTAATCAAAATCGTAGAATCATTTTTGAGAAAATCAAAATGTCCGAAACATGTTCTATGTCTTTTACATGTAGTTTGGGGTGGGGGATTTTGTTGGAAATCTTAGTGTCGCACTCTTAACACATACTGAATCTAAATATTAGCGGACATTTTGTTTTTGAGCTATGCTGTCCACACACACACACACACACATACATACTGACCTATTTATATATTATTTTATTCAGGGAGTATCAACATATCGGTATCAAATTTTTGGGTGGAATACAATACCTTCTTTATACACTAGTTCATAGTAGGTGTAGAGAGAGAGAAAAAAAAAAAAAAAGCTTGTTTCACACTAATACTTCAAAAAATCTAGCAGTTTTATTTTAGTCCTACAGCAATAACTTCTAATTATGCTATGTCCATCTACACTAGTTTTTTGACCTGATAATACTCGTATTTGTTGCTGTACCAAAGTTGAAACGCTTTACATTTCTCTATAACTAACGTTCATCCCAGAAACTTTACAAAATACAACCATCAGTAAAACAAAATTGCTTTCCTCAAGTTGCTAATGAGCTCTCGTAACTTTGCTCTGCAGGAGGACTTCACTTTTAGAGTGTTAAAACTGTGCTGACACTTTTAAGTAACTTTCTGAAAATCGTTAGTTTCCGTTAATGACCAGCCTGCAGAAAGTCGAGGCATTTCAACAGTAGATATTGAAAAGTTATGACGCAACACAGAACTCTCATCTTCAAGACAATGTGTCAAGATCCACGTGTGTTTTATAAGTAAATACTTATCTATTTATTATTTATATTTCTTTATTTTCTCACCCTTTTTGTTGGTTGGTCATATCGGGCGATGAATAAAATTGGCGAAATGATGCTCAAATGATTTCGGAGTCCATGGAGCTGAAAGTTACTTGACATTCATCTACTCAGAATAAGGGAAAATTCCGATAAAAACTATATCCGGGTAACTCACCGTAAGCGTGCAGCCCTCAGGACTGCGGAATGTAAGGCAGACACTACCATCACACTACCAGGCGAGCTAAATATATATTATTTTGATTAAAATAAGAACTGAAGCTTTCCTGGCGACGTATTAATTCAAAATCTAGCCAGAAGCTGGAAGCCCGAGAAGATTTTGAATTAATTATTTTGATTGTTGATGATATTCATGACCTTTATAATTCTTGAGACTTGCACCTTCTAAGGTTCATTCTCGTAGATAGTATGCTGCTTAATTGGTATACGGCGCCCTCAGTGGTGCAAACGTAGCCATTCTAACACGAATACCCAATAATCAAGAGTTCAAACCCGGTGGCGGACGATGGATATTTTTGGGCGTAAAAATACTTAACATGGCTTCCTTCGGAAGGGGAGTAATTCTCGTTGGTCCCTGTCGTAAATTTACGGTCATAAAAGAGTCTCAAGCAAAAGAGACTTCTGACCAAAATTAAGTGGTCTTTCACGCCCAATACAGAACAAGATACTGAGAACCATAGCAGTTAAAGAGTGACCATAAATAAAACTCCTTTTCTTAACTGGTATATGCTGTGCGGCTTTCTGCTGAAAAGAAAACATTGCACAGCAATAACATTTCAAGAAAATCAGGTGCCTGGATTGAAATGTGATTGACATAGCAAGTTCTGCAAGGTGATATACGAGTTGTGGTCATACATTTTTAATTGTTAACTTCAAAAATATTATGTATTCCATTCACGTGTCTTTCTCTATATATTTGTAACAAATTATTGTTAAAAATCCTATATTTCTCTATACTTTATACTAATCCAGATTAGAATAATCAGAAAATTTACAAATATAACTGTAATGTGTCTTTATTACTTGATTCCTTGGAAACAGAAGGGAAAATATGGGGAACAACAGGCTAAAGCGATGGCCAAATATTTTAAAAGCTTCTTGCCATGTGTTTGAAATCCATTTCTATACATTGACTGAAGTTTAAAAATTCCCGTATGAGAAAAGTTTTAAGTATTTTAATATATGAAATAAATTGTGTGTTTTAACGGGATCTACATTTTTTTCTGTAGTAAGTTTTTGTCCATCTCTTACGGTTTACCAGTTATGCAACATTCAGCAAATTTCATTCAGAATAAAGAGGTCTTCAGAGGCTGTTCATAGAAAATCCCAGATATATATTTTTATCATGTAAACAAACATCTTTAGCATACAGTATTTTAATGCAAATCATAGTGCAATTTTTTGAGAAAATAACATTTTTCGATTTTTTTCCATGTAAAGGATAGTTTTGGGTGAGAGATTTCTCCCAAAATCTTCGTCTCGCATCTCTGGAACATATTAAACTTAAATACAAAGTTATATATTTTACCGACTTTTCGCTTTTGAGTTATCGTGTTCAGAGACACAAGGATACACATGGGCCTTTTTATAAAAATGCTTTTTGGGAGGATTCAGGGGATCCTAAAATGTGTATTTCCGGTGAAATCCTGGTATCCAATATTTGGGTGCATTACAATACCTACTTTCTTTATACCTATGTGCATAGTAAACATAGAGAAAGTAAAAATTCACAATGCGACCTTGAAACTTGTGGTAAGGTTAGTTCTTCCACATTTTTCCAACGATAGATGACTTGACGAAGGCCTTTGACTTCGTTCTGACTGTTCAGAAAACATTCCACCTTATAAACCATCTCGTCAGCATTCTGAAATGCCTGTCATACAATGATGTCCTAATTGGAGGAAAAGCGGAAGAATTTACTGCTTACTATGTCATTAGAATGCGGAGGATGAGGCAAAATTCGTTAGCTTAAAGAATCAGACTGTGTAACTGTCCCGCGAGGAATAAGGGCGGGCGTTGTCGTGGAGCAACATCCCTTGGAAAGCTGCCCGCGACGCTTCATCCTGAGAGCCTCCCGTAACCTCGTCAGGAGAAATTGGCAATATGCTCCTGTGATAGCTTGTCCCTTAAGAGCGTAATCTGCTAGGACCACTCTAATCCCAACAAATCTGAGGTGTTCTATTTACATGACTTTCTCTAGCTGTCCCACAAACAAACTTTCCTTCAAAAGATTATTCTTTTATCTAGCCATGCTAATTGAAATTAGCATAACAGAAATAGTGTTATTACTTGGTTCCTCGTAAGCTGAAAGGCAATAAGGGAATACACAGGTTAAAACGATAATCAAGTCTTTTAAAAGCTGGTTCTATGTGAGACGTTTGAAGTTCGGTTCGTTTTGCATGGTTCTGCAGTAAAACAAGAGACATGAAACGAAAGATCACTTCCCATTTGAAAAAGGTTTATTAAAATTAAAACCAATAACAAAGAATATCCCAGAAGCGGTACACTCTATATAAAGGAACGTATATGACAAATGATGTGTTTCAACGAAATCTGCATTTTTGTGTAGTAGGCTGTTGTCTATCTCTTAGGGTTTACAGTTATGCGAAATTCAGCAAAATTCATTCAGAATAAAGAGATCTTCAGAGGCTATTCTTATAAACTTCAAGATATACATTATATTGGTCATATGAATATTTTTAATATACAGTATTTTAATTAAAATCTATGTAGAGAGTAGTTTTGGGTGGGAGATGTTTTTGAACATCTTCGTGCCGTATTCTTGGAAGATATTAAAATAAATAAGAAAGGATGGTATTTAACGGTTTTTTCATTTTCGAGGTATGCTGCCCACAGGCACACAGACACATACACATAGACTTACTTTTTCTTTTTGGACTCAGTGGACCTCAAAACATATTTCTGGTGGAATCTCAACATTGAATTTTTGGGTGGAGTGCAGTACTTTCTCTAGCTACTATGTATATGGTCTGTACATACGTGCTAGGGAAAGTAAAACACTCAGCATCATCTTGCCCAACGATGGTTGGGTTTTCATCTTCTTTGGGGGTGGTAATTGTTTCCACTGCTTGCTTTGCTCCTTTGTTTGGGGGTCATGGCAATAGAGCCAGCACATGTCCTTGGTTAAGAGAGCTAAACGTCATTTGAGTCAGCATGACAAAGCTGCAACATTTCCTCTGCTGAGGCAGCAGGTTTGCGACCAGGTGTGAGAAGTCGTGGAACCCAGCGGGTCATTTTCAAATTTCGTGCATACGTTCAGAAGTTATACATGACTGATTTTCACAATCGCCTCGATTATGATAAAGCAGTATTCAAGCATCAGGATCTCCACGTCACTTGCAATTCTCGGATCTTCACAGAAAGATGGTCTGCCACTTTGTAATTTGTCATTCAGATTTGTTTACGCCACTTAATCACCGTGTCATATGATAGTGCATTGTTGCCATACACTTCCACTAACTCAGCATGGATTGTTGCAGCACCATACAGCACTTTATCAAGCGTCATTTTGTTTTGGCCTACTAGATCCTGTAGCCCGGAGATTTCAAATGTTACCAGAATGAAAAAAAAATCTTAACTTCCAGGTAATAATTAAGCCTTTATGACCTCCTCTCGATAGTATTACTTTAATTACGCACTTAAATCAATGACAGCGCTCTGCCGTGGTGCGGGGGAAAACTGTATGAAAATTATACGGTTTGGGATTAGACAGACAAGTGCTTGCTTACAAAAGTACAAAAATAGTATGCTCTCTGTCTAAATACCATATTTAACATAAGCCAGATAGAACGAAAGTGCTTCTATTTTACTTTCTCTAGCATGTATGTACAATGTAAATATTAGATAGAGAAGATATTGTGTTCCAACCAAAAATGCGATAACGAGATTTCACCGGAAATATATGTTTTAGGATCCTATAAATCCTTCCCCTCCCTAAATCAATATTTTGGAATAAGATTCGTTTATTTTAAGTTTGTGTTTGTGTACGGGTGGGTGTGTAAGTCTATGGACAACATAGCTCAAAAGTCGATTAAATAACAAAGTTGGCATTTAAGTTGAGTATCATCCAAAGATGAAGCACCAATTTTTTCTGAAAAATCCCAAACCCCAGCTACACTTTAGATGCAAAATTTTTCGAAATTTTTGACTCTCTCAAAAATTACTCTAAAGATTTTGATTAGAATACCACATGATTAATGTATTTTTATAACAAAATGTATATCTTGAATTTTATAGCTTCTGAAGACCTCTTATATCTTGATGACTTCTGTATCACTTTTATATAACTGGTAAACTGTAAGATATAGACAAAAACTTACAAGACAAAAATATAGATCACGTTAAAATACGGAGTTTGTGTTAAATGCATTTTTACTTTCTCTACACCTACTATGTACTTAGCGTATAGAGAAGGTATTGCAGTGCACTCAAAAATTCAATACCGAGATTTCACCGAAAATATATCCACTGAATAAAAAAAAAATCATTCTTAGAAAAATGTCAGTATGTGTATGTGTGTGCTTATGGGCAGCATATCTAAAACGAAAAGTCCATTAAATACAATTGTTTCACTTAACCTAGTGTATTCCCGTATTTCCCTTCTACTAACAAGGAAGCAAGTAATAAGACAATTTCTGTTAATGTTTACGCAACTTATGCAAGTCATCCACAATGAAGTGGTCTTCAGAGGATATTTCCAGAAAATTAAAGATATACCTTTCATTTATTATGAAACTATTTTAAACATATATTATTTTAATAAAAATCGTGACATCCATTTTTTAGAAAATCAAACTTTTTGAAAAACGTTCCATGAAAAGGGTAGATGACGGCGGGGGGGGGCGGATATTTTCCTGAAAATGTTCATGTCGTATCCTTGGAATATACAGAAATTGAATATCAATTTTGGTATTTTATCAACTTTTTATTTTTTAGCTATGATACTCACACACATACACACAGACCAGGAATATGTTTCTAATATGCTGTTTTTGGATTCCTTTGTATTTCTGGTGAAATTTGGATATCGAATTTTCGGATGGAATACAATACTTTCTTCTATGCATTATGTGCATTATACATACGTGCTAGAGAAAGTGTAAAGGAAATAAATATCCAAGTAAGATTTAAGCGGTAAATTTATTTCTATTATATTCCTTGTCTAGAATAACACTATATGAAATCTGGAAATTCGGCTTTCAAGCTCAGCAGTATAGAGAGAATATATTCAGAAAACAATATTGTTGAAGAAGTTTGTCTCTCTTCCTCTGAGAAATTGCTCCACCAAGCATCGGAAGTGTATTCCTTTCCACCCTGTATTTTGACAGAGAACTAGAGCTGTATTTTGAAGAGAAGGCGTCAGAAAAGGAACAAAACTCCGCCGAGTCTGCTGACAATTTACAATAATGGTAATAATGGCGATAAAGCGATAACTACGCTATAAATCCCTTTAGCATTTAATCGCTGCAGACAAATTGCTTGAAGTAGGCCAAGTATGCAAAAACTTTGTCAAGCGCTTTCGAAGTTTTACACTTCGTACACGAAGGAAGAAAATTATGTGTTATTTGTTCAGCCCTTATTTGGAAGGTTCGAAAGGAGTCAGAAGAAGTTGAATGAAGGTAGAAGGAAGAAAAACATAAACTTGAGCAAATACCGAGGCAAAAAGAAAGGAAACCAGCCTGTAGAAGGAAAGGCACTTACAGAAGTTGGAAGGAATGACTGAAAGAAAGAAATTTAAGCTATGGCAAAAAGTAAAAGCGTGACGGAAAAGAAAGAATGGAAGCGGGCATGACAGAGAGGAAACGGAAAATATGAAAACTAGAACAGCATTGCCCAACTTCACTGAATTTCCTAACTTAGACTCTGTGTACAATAGACATTTAAGTGATACCATGGTGAAACACTCCGGACTTGCAATTGACGAACAAGACCTAACAGGCACAGCTGAGTATGGTGAAATAAATTTAGTAATTTGGTATTTTCCGTTTCCACTCTTTAAGTTTTAATCCACATTGACGTGCAGAAATTTGGCTCGTTCGTCGAGAATGCTTCTGTTTAGTGTGTATATACTTTTTTGCTTTCTCTACACGAACTATGTATATTCCACTCAAAAATTTCATACCAAGATTTCCCCGGAAAGTCTTGTTTTAAGGTCCTCTAATAAAATGTCTGATGTGTTCCATTTATATAACTTTCTCTAGGTGTTCCACAACGAAAATTTTTTCACAAAAGGTTATTCCTTTATCTACATCATGATAATTTTCATAAACTTTAGCAGAAATGGTCTTAAACCTGACTCCTTGTAAGAATTGGTGGTGGTAGTAGTGTTGGTGGAGGTGGTGGTATTTATTAAGTTTACAATAATGCAATATTTGCGTCATACTGTACCATGGGTCGGGTGACCGTGCATACTGTCTAAAAATACTTGAATTTAAAATATCACCCACATTACTATTTTATATATCTTTACAACATTGGAAATACACGCACACACACAGACAGAAACACACGCTCGTGCGCTACGACAACGGAACCACAGAACAATAAAAGAAAGACTCCTCTGATACCACACACACACACACATACACACCCACACACTTGCACTTACAACTACACCACGTATTCACACATATAGATTATTCAAAACACCAAATAAGTCTATAAAATATTTACATAATTACCTTATCTTTTAGTGGAAGGGAAGCAAGGGAAGGCTTTATGCTAAAGCGATAGTCAAATTTTTTAAAAGTCGGCCCCTATATGAAACAATTAAGGTTCAGTTTGCCTTAATAGTCCCATTTGAGAAAAGTTAAATACAAATTGAAACCAATAACAATGAATATCTCGAAAACGGTCAGCTTCACAAGACAAATGCATATGACATAAATTATTTGTCTTGACGGTTTAACCGTTTTGCAAAATTCTGCAAAACTCAACCACACTAGAGCTCTTCATAGGCTATTCACAAAAATTCAAAATATACACTTTATTTGTGATGTGAATATCAATAATATACGGTATTTCAATAAAAATCCCTACAGCCATTTTTGAAAAAATAAAAAGTTTCGAAAAATGTTCCATGTAAAGAGCAGTTGGTGCTGGGGAGATTTCCATGTGGCAACCTCGGAAGACACTGAACTTAAATATCAAGTTTGGTATTTAACCGACCTTTTGTTTTTGAGATATGCTGTCCATAGAGACACACACACATAGGCAGACACACACACGGAACTTTTTTTAAAAGTGTTTTTTTCGGACCCAGGGGACCTCAAAACATATATTTTGGTAAAATCTCGGCATGCAATTAATTGGTGGAAACAATACCTTTTTAATTCCTCTAGTACGTCAGTACCTACAATTTACATAGTAGCTAGGGAAGGTATTGCATTCCACCCAAAATTTGGATGCCGAGATTTCACCGTAAATTTGTTTTGAGGTCCCATGAGTCCAAAAAATCATTTTTAGGAAAAAGGCCGTGTGTCTGTATGTGTGTGTTGTGTGTGCTTGTGAACAGAATAGCCCAAAAATGAAAAGATCCCAAAGTACCAAACTTGGTATTTATGTTTAAGTTGTTCCAAGGATGCAACACGATAATTTAAAAGAAAATCCCACCACTGCAAACTATCATTTATATGGAAAAAATGCTGGACATTTTGTTTTTCTCAAAAATGACCTTAATGATTTTGATTAAAGTACTGTATATTACAGATATTTATTTCGCATAAAATGTATATTTTTATTTTCTGAGAATACCCTCTGAGGACTTCTTTATTCTGAATGAATTTGTCAAAATTTTATGTAAATGTTAAACCGTAAGAGATAGACAAAGACTTACTACATAAAAATGTAGATCGCCATATAATTTATGACATATCCTTCGTTTTTCTTAACGTTTTCCGGATATTGATTGTTATTGGTTTTAATTTTTAACTACCTAGCTTTTCTGAAATAGGAAACCATTTTTCTCTCGTTTTACCGCTGGCCATGCAAAACTAATCGAATCTCAATGTTTCATATAGAAATCATGTTTTAAAAGCTTTGAATATCCTTTAGCCTGCTAGATTCCCTTATTTCCATTCTAATTACAAAGAATTAAGAATATTACTCGATTAGCAAGAGGTATATAAATGAATACTTTTATAAGGATAGTTTGTATATGGTGCAGCTAAAGACAGTTTTGTGAATGTCACACGTCAGATTTTATTGGAAAAAGATCCGCGCGTGTGTCCGTGTGCCTGTGAACACGATAACTCAAAAACAAAATGTCGCTATTATACCAAACCTGGTATTTAAGTTTAGAATCTTCCGAGGATGCTACACGAATATTTTGAAGAAAATCTCTCCACTCCAAACTTCCCTCTACATGGAAAAATGTAGAAAATTTTGATTTTCTCAAAAGTGGCTCCTACGATTTGATTAAAATAATGTATATTAAATATATTTATAAATAAAATGTATATCTTGAATTTTATGAAAATATTTTCTAAATACCTCTTTATTCTTGATCAATTTTGATGAATTTTGCATAACTGGTAAACCGTAAGGGGCATACAAAATCTTATTACCAAAAAGTCGATCTAGTTAAAACGCACAATTCATACATATAATGGCAAACTCCATCCATATATATATATGGAGTTTGCCATTTTTGAGCTATTGCTTGATATATGTTTTATGCTATAGTACTTAAACTTTTCACATACGGGAATTTGGAAACTCCTGGCAATGCAAAGAAACGGATTTCATCCACGTGGCGACTAGCTTTTAAAACATTTGACTATCGCTATAGCCTAGTGTATTCCTTTTTTCCCCTTCCTTTCAAGTAATAAGATCATTTCCACTAATGTTTATCTCGATTAGCATGAAGCAGATTGAAGAAAATCTTTTTGAAAGTCATTTTTATACGTGTAGAAAGTCCTGTGAATGGAACATATAAGGTTTTTGTATTAAATGTTATAAATCATATGTTTTTATTAATATTCATATATGTGTGGTGGTTGGTGCCCAGTACATCTATGTATAACTTTAGTCTCCTCTGTGGTTTTAGTGGGGATGGTGTTGGTGATGATGATAATGAGGTTGGAAGCGAATTAAGCAACAATGGGAGTGAAATGTTGACTACAATTAGTCAAAAAACAGCAAATAAGGAACTTTTGGACGTCCATACAGAATACACATTTAGCTACCTCAACTTATTTCGGGCTCTACAGCTGTTTTTATAGCGTAAAGTACACCTATTTCCTAGCAAACTATTTTATAAAACAGAGTTTCTCTCAAAATTATATTTCTACAAATTCAAAATATTCCACGCTCCTCAGTTTTTGTTTAAATACAAGTAAAATTTCCCAGAATTTGCAGAAATATATCCTTTGAAATTGCAAAGGACAAAATTATCCGGAAACTAATTGTAATTTTTGAAAATATGTATCTTATAAAAGGCATAGTTTAAATGTTTCTAATGTTTTTAATAAAAGGTAATATTTCAGTAATCGTAGCCACTGAATTATTCCCATTTAGAGCTCTTGTGTGTGGTAACTATGAAATACATTTACATAATAATATTTATGAAATAATCTTACAAAGTATGTATTTGTCCAATTAAAATATAGTTTGGTAACTATTCATATTAGTATAACAACATTGTAAAGAATAAATATTTTAAAAAATGTGTATAGAAATACAGAAATTTGAAATGTTACTGACAATATCCCTCTAATTACCTCAGCTTTTAGTGCGCCACCTAGCTTATTATAACCTATTGAACTAACCCCTTCAATAATTATTTGCCTTACAAGTTGAGCCCATTCTCAGACATCCTTAGTTATATTGAAAATGAAGTGTCTTCTTTCTACAGCTTCGCACTCTTCAGAGGATGAATTGGTCTTTCATGAGATTGCTTGCAGAGGCGACGTATGGTTTCCTCATGGAATATCCCTTTCGTCTTAAGATGCTTTCTGAACACACTGTGTTTGGTGACAAAGCTAATAACTTTCCTTAAGAGTTGCTTAATTAATTTAATGAGCAATCACTTATATTTGTATTAGGTTCTTTGATTGACATCCTATTAATTTTGTTCCTGCAATTCGGAACACGTGTACCTCTGTGGTATAGAGTTGCTCGTAAGGAGCAGCGCTAGGGAGTGTTGGTAAATGTTTATCCACCTATACCTATGACTATTTGTTCCGGGCAAATCTTCCGCCTAATTCTATCCTCCTTGAGTTTGAATTAGCAATAGACTTCTGGCCGTAGAGCTTAAATCCTCCTCTGCCGCTTGCGAGTAAAAACGCTGTTTTGAGACTTGAAACGTAATTATAATCTCTCATAGCTAATATTCATGTATACATTACACATAGTGCGCTTAGAAGTGCAGAGTCGTATGAAAAAACTTTTGCGAATTGCTTTGTAAGTCTTTCTTAAACATGACGTATATTTTATTGATCTAAAAATATTCAAGTATAAAGTGAAGAACTGCTTAACCCTATAATTAACTAAATATTTTTGGAAATTTTAAAATACTAAGCATTTCTCAAATAGAAATTTGTCATACTTTTCTTTGCTCTTGGAAATGCAAGAGAACTGAACTTAAATGCCTTCACATAGAGACCAGGTTTTAAAAGATATGACTATGACTTTAGTTCTATGCACTCCCTTATTTCTGGTATAAATATAAGGAAATAAGTAATAAGATTATTTTTCTAACGTTTATTTTGATTAACACGAACCAGAGAGAAAATTAAGCTTTTGTATAAAATGTTTGTTGTATAAAATGCACAGAATTTATTTATGGAATACACCAGATTTCTAATTTCCATAAAAAACTATGCATAAAGTAAGTATGGAAAATATTGTATTCCACCAAAGCTTTGATGACGAGACTTCACCATAAATATGCGTTTTGGAATCCCCTGAGCCCAAAAAACGCATTTTAGAAAAATTGCATGTGTGCATGTGTGTATGTGTGTGTGTGTGTGTGTGTGTGTGTGTGTGTGTGTGTGGGTTTGTGTGTGCTGTGTGTACAGCATAGTTCAAAAACTACTAAATGACACATTTGGTATAAAATGTATATCTTGTGATCTCTGGGAATATCCTCTGAGGACATCTTCATTTGGATGAATTTTGTATAACCGTTTCCGATGTATTCTTTGTTATTAGTTTCAATTTTAAGGTACCAACGTTTTCAAACAGAAGGTTCTCCTCCGTTTCATCTCGCCTTTATTTTACTCCTGATTGCGTAAATGGAAACGAATTCCTATTGTTTTACATAGCGACTGGATTTTTAAAAGACTTAACTCATTTAGGCTTAGTGTATTACCTTATTTTCCTTTTATGGGACTAATATAACCACGGTGTGTTAGATAAAGGAATAATATTTTGTAACAATAATACTAGTGCATGCAAGTTATTCTAAATTTTACCTCTGAGGACATCAAAACGTTTGTTTACGTTGAAATTTCAGTAAAAGCTTTTGAACATATGGTAGGGAAGTCACTACATTACTTTAAACCAGTGATAGATCTTGGTATTTCAACATGCACCAGCAGTGTATGCTAATCAGAATGACATTGCATTCTTTATCTCCCAAAGCATTACACCATCCTAAACCGTGTTTGCAAGCGACCGGCGTGTTTACATCCAGAAGGCATCTCAGAAACCTGACCTCCTCAACGCAAGTTTGCCGAGAGTGTGATCTCCCATAGATCCTGTGGAAAATAATGTCAGAAATACTTTACTCTACGCATCTTACAAATAACAAGCTACTATCTTCGTAAATTCTTGTCGAATTACGCATCCAATTTGGAACAAAACCATTTATTTTTCGAAATCCGCTGATCAAATAACAAAATGTCATTAGATTTTTTGTTTGTAATGCTTCTATGAAACACATATTAGAAGGAATGTAATAAGTTCCTTTCCACCCGATATAATATTTAAACTAGACGGTAGGGAATGTAAAACTGTGGCGTATATCCGGGTGTTAGCTGTGAGCTTAATGAAGAGTTGGAATTTATGTCCATTTTGGCTTCACAGTATTCTTTTATGCAACCACCGTTTTAACGTTTAAGCTCGCACCTGACCAGCATTTTCATTAGTTTCCATACGCGAGCAGAAATAGAAGAGAGCACTGGCAGAAAACAAAAGCCACCCGGAGTTATAGCGATAAATTGAAGGGTGGAAAATTTCTTCTGGAACGATGTTCGTAACGCCTGGCCTGCCCGCGTGTGTTTAATTGAGCGTTGGAATTTCTTGCCAGTAGATTGGCAGAGAACTATACCGTGGCCTTCGTAAACTAACTGCTCCACTTCTTTGGTACTTAGCCAAGAACAATAGCAGGACCTACCGCAGCTTGATACGAATCATAGCGTCAATAAAAGTGTGGTTATGTCTGCCAGTGGAAGTTTCAACCTGCGTCTTTAAATCGGGAGTGCTGACCAACAGACCATTTCCCAGAACTTTATGTTCCATGTCGGTAGATAAATGTTTGGCAAATTGAGCAAATGATGGTATTATAAATATGTCATTCATTCAGATCACTTTCTTTACCAATTCTGCAAACAAACTATTCTTACAACATATTCTTCTTTTATTTACATCGTGTCAATTGAGGTAAACATTAACAGAAGTTGCTTTTTTATTTGATTCCTTCTAATCAAAAGGGAAAATTGAGCATATATTAGACTAAATCAATAACTAAATGTTTTAAAAGCCGGTCGCTCGCTTTGCACGGCCAGCAGAAAACCAAAAGAGAGGTGAAACGAAAGATGACTTTCCGTTAGAGAAAGCTTAGGTATTTTTAATTTGGAACCAATAACAGTCAATATCTCGGAACCGCTCATCTGAACGTGATTATATAAATGGTTGTTTTATAGATCTTCATTTCTGTCCAATAACTTGTATTTATCACTTTACGCAAAATTCATTCAGAATGAAGACGACTTCAGAGGCTGTTCCCTAGAAAATTCAAGAAGTATACGTTATTTGTGATGTAAATATATTTAATATATATATTATTTTAATCACAACCTTAAGAGCCATTTGTGATAAATCAACATTTCTAAAAAATGTTCCATGTAAAATGAAGTTTGGGTAGTGGGGTTTTCTTTAAATTCTTTGTGTCATACACTTGAAAGATATTAGATTTAAATGCCAAATTTGGTGTTCAACGGTCTTTTCGTTTTTGAGCTATGCTGTCCAGATACACACAAACACATATAAAACGTACACCGGATCTTATTCTAAAGCTGCTTTATTTGGATTCAGAGGACATTAAAACGTGAGTTTCGGTGGAATCTTGCTGTATAATTTTGGGTAGAATACAATATCTTCTCTATCGACTGTGTACATTGTATATATGTGCTACAGGAAGCAAAAATGAGTAGTAGTTCCTTATTTAAGCGCTCATACTTATGTTACTCCTCTCTTACTGAGCAGGATGGCTCATTCGGCTTCGTCTGTGGCCTGTATACGGGAGGTTGCAGGTCGGATCACCATGACCAGCCTATCAGACTCGTGGGTTTTTTCGGGGGTTTCCCGGGTCGTGAGACGAAATAAGTTTAAGTTTTTTTTCTTCTTCTTCTGAATTTTAGTCCTCCATTCTGCTTCCAGTGTGAATTCATTCATCCTTCATTACGTTGGTCTTTTTCAGGGTTGGAAGTGCCAGCGATGGAGCTCGGTGAGGCGAGGTAGGAAAAAGGATTCACAAAATGATTATCGCAGTCCTCTTACTTTTGCTGGTTGCCGCAATAAGGAGCGTTCGTCCCCGCGGTCTGTCTGTCCGCCAGTCGGGGTACGTCAACCTGAAATATGTAGGGGGGTACTTCAATCTGAAATATGTAGGGGGTACTTCAATGTGAAATATGTACCGAATGTATGCAGATTTTGTGGTTTCCAAGCATGCGACACAAGAATTTTCGAAAACAATTTGAACATTTTGCGAAACTTTTGCGTTTTGAGTTTTCTAAAGAATTTTTTTTTCAAAATACCACTTATTAAATATGTTTATATAGCAATACAATTTAAATCTTGAATTATTTGTGAAATGCCTCTGAAGCACCATTAATTGTGGAACAGTTTTACATAATTGCTAAATCGTACTACATAAAGGTGGTTCTCCATAAGCACACACTTTATGTCATATACATTTTTTGGAAACAGTCAACCAATCAAAAAATGTATATTTATGATACACATTATACCTTTCAACGAGTGCTACATTTTTTGTGTTAAGATTTTGTCAATCTCTTATGGTTTATTGGTTATGCTATACTCAGCTAAATTCATCCAGAATGAAGAGGTCTTCAGAGGCTATTCCAAGAATTCAAAATAGGTATACATTTTATTTGTGATGTAAGTATCTTAATTTATGGTATTTTAATCAAAATGTTAGGGCAATTTTTGACCAAACCAAAATTATCAAAAATTCTTGAATGTAAACGTAGTTTGGAGTAAGACAATTTTATTGAAAGTATTTGTGGCGCATCCTTGGAAGATATTTAACTTAAATACCAAGTTGGGCATTTGATGGTATTTTTACTTTCTCCATACGCACTATGTACATAGTGTATAGAGAAAGTATTGCACTCCACCCAAAAATTCGATACCGAGATTTCACCGGAAATATATGTTTTAGGATCCCCAATATCCAAAAAAAGCATTTTCACAAAAAGGTCCGTGTGTGTGTAAGTGTGTGTGTGTGTGTGTGTGTGTGTCCGTGTGTCCGTGTGTCCCTGTGTCTGTGAACACGATAACTCAAAAACGAAAAGTCGGTAAAATACCAAGCTTGGTACTTAAGTTTAGTATCTTCCAGGGATGCGACACGAAGATTTTGAGAAAAATCCCCCACCCCCAACTACCCTTTACATGGAACTTTTTTCGAAATTTTTGATTTTCTCAAAAGTGGCTCTAACGATTTTGATTAAAATTTCGTATATTAAACATATTTACCTGACAAATAAAATGTATATTTTGAATTTTCTGGGAATAGCCTCTGAAGAGTAGTTTATTCAGGATGAATTTTACTAAATTTTGAATAACTGCTAAACCGTAAGAGATGGACAAAAACTTACTACACAAAAAATTTAGAGCACATTAAAACACACAATTTATGTTATTATAATTTTTTTCGTGGAGTTCCTCGTTTTTTAGACATTACTTATTTTTGGTTTCTGCTATGAAAAACAAACTTTTCTCATACAGGAACTTGTCAACTCCTATTCATATAAACAAAGGAACTTCATTGACATAGCAACCAGCTTTTGACTATCACTTTAACCTACGGTTGTCCTTTATTTCGCTTCTACTTACAAGGAAGCGAGTAATTAGACTATTTCTGCTATTTTTTTCTGATTAGCATAAAGTAAATAGAAGTATAAGCTTTTTAAGAATTATTTGTTGCAGGGATATGGAGAAAGTCATGTGAATGGCACACATCAGATTTTTTGTTTTTGATCTACACTGTTTACAAAAATAAACACACATACACATCCAGACAGACGCGGACTTCTTTTTTAAGATGCTAAAATACTTTTTTGAACTAAGGTGAAATCTATTCATCAAAATTTTGTTTCGAAATGCAATACCTTCTCTATGTGCATAGTAAGTGTAAAGAAAGTAAAAATAATAAATTTCCCCTTAATTCCCAACTATGTAATATTAATGTTTATTTTCTAACGCTCCAAATATCATTCCATCAAACAATGATGAACCCACTTCTGAGGTGAGCTCCAGCAGGAGGTAATCGTATAGTGGCGGTGAAATAAGATAACCTACGTTTAGGCCATGTGGATACTCTCGAGATGAAAGCTCATATAGGACTTACTTAAAAGCCACATTAGAGCTGGGAATCGAATCATGTATACTGAGCACAAGAGCCGTGAACGAAACCACTGAAGTACTCTAGCTAGATTTATTAGTACCAACATAAGTAGCATATTCCATTATGGATCCCATTTTATCCACATCGATGAAGTACATTTGTATCCGCACTATCCTGAATTTATGTACCTTACAGGAATACCAAAACTATGCACTTTATTTGGTTGTATGAAGAAATATAGGTTACATTTACAATTATGTAAAAATCATGTCATGTTACTTAAACTAGTTTACGAATCCTATTCATAGGTTTGAGTACCCTTTGGGCAATACATCCACAGAGCTCCCGACTGTGTAACCCTTTGATTCCATCCAATCTCTATGTTTTCTCTCCTGTTCCTTTTTTGTCTTATCCACTTATATATTGCCCTGTTTCTTTAATTCTTTTTTTCCCTTTGTCATCCAACACTTTCTTTGCTACCATCTCTCCTGGCAAACTATCCAATTTGTGTTACCAAATTTCTCTCCTCCCACTCCTTACCTCTTTACATCTCCCCTCATAAAATACAACGTTCTAGTTCATTACCTCACATCACTTTCAAAAGTAATGTTGTTATTCTCATACAAGTTAATCCTCTTGTTTATTACATAATATCAGTCTATATACCCCTCGCGTCACCATTATTTCTTTTTTTCTTTCTTTCTTTCTTTCTTTCTTTCTTTCTTTCTTTCTTTCTTTCTTTCTTTTTCTGTATAAACAAATCGATCTTTTATTTTCTAATTCACTCCAAATTTCCTGCTTATTTATTCTTTAATCCTATTTCTGACTCAATTACAGAAAACTTTTCATTTTCCTTTCCCATCCTTAATATGTCTCATAAACCCAATTTTCGTCAAGATTTTCTCTACTGACCCCACTAACTCTTCTCATTTTTAATTATCTTGAGGTTATACTTTTAGCAGATTCTCATCTTTGCTCTTTATACACCTACACTAATATTTCAATACCCTGTCTAGGATCACTCCACTTCTTCTTGGTCTTGCCAGTTCTACCATTGCTACACTTTTTGATGCTCCTCTGCTTAGCCCCTAAAGCGCTTTACTTGTTTCTTTCAATGCTTATACCCCCACATTTCCGTTGCGTAGTATTGCTTCTTCTGTTGCCTCATAAACCCTCTCTGATCTTTTACTGCTCATCTCGGATAATTTATACTTACATGTTTTAATTCCTGTCATTGACGCTTTATCTTTTGCTTCTGTATTTCCACCATGAATTGCCCAGTCTCCTTTACAACTTAATCTTACCCACAAATGCCAACTATTCTTACCATCCCTTCCAAATACCATTTATTTTTCTTCTTTAATCTGGACCCTTTTGAACACTTCTTAGATTTCTTTATAAAATGAAATGGAACTATAAATGATGATGATGATGATGATGATGGTGGTGATAATCGTGTGCAGTGCTCTTTCCACCGCGGCTGGCTATATCCAGGTCCTACTTCTACCTGGGCTATGCATGTCAGTCCGGTCAAAATCAAGTGTCCACCCATAGAAAATCTGGAAATGAGAGACTTCAATATATTGACGTCATATGAGAAAAGAGGACAGTATTGTCTACACTTTCGGTATTGGCTACACTTTTGCTTTTTAATTTACTACTGCCACAGAATACCCAACCAAAGCAAATGTTTTCCTTCACTATCTCGAAGGGACTCAGAGCCGCGAGAAGACTCCCAGGATGATGTGTTTTTCGAACATGCTCGGCGGAACGTACATCGATATATACGATGTTCCCTGCCAAATCGGATCTACTTTCTGTTATCATATGTCTCAACCCCAAAAAGACAGCGGAGCCCACGTCATATTTTGCTGCCTTCCCTTCAACATGAGTTTCGCCTTGTACCACTTTCCACTCGAGTGGAGGGAGGCGCGGATGATTTACAAATTGGAACCAAGGAAATATCCGGTTCATCCCTTAACCACCACTGCATTATCCTTCTGTCTGACCTATCAAATGTCTTCGAGAAACCACTGCTATTCAAGCTTGTCCCCTGTTTTGGGCGACATTTAAGCCATCCCCATTAGTTTGGGCTTCGTCCTGAGCCTCTACGCCCCAGTGATACCAGAAGAGCGTTTGCTCTCGGCGTTGTCGCTGGATATGGAGAAGGCCTTCGGCCTGGCATGCAAGTCTCCTGCTCAAGCTGATTCACCTGGGGCTTCCTACACGCATAATATACTTATACATTCATATCTAAAACACAGATTTTTTGTTGTTTCAGTTGCGGTACAAAAATTGACACAAAGGTCAATAAGCGACGGAGTCCCCACAGCCTCTTACTATCCCCCACGCTTTACAGTTGTTCTCTATTAACATATACTCATGCAATGGCTTCAACTGAATTCAGAGACACTTCCGCCTCCTCCAAGTGTGGTAAGAGCTTTCGCGGTTGTCTATAAATCCGGAGAAAAGCCCGGCCATTTTCTTCACCAAGTGCCACTTTCTTGCAAACCTCCCCACAATCACATACCTCAATCTTGAGTTGACATGAAAGGGGAGCCGGATAAGCAGCCTAACTTTTAGGGAGCACATCAGATGTCGGAGAACTGAGCCTGCAGCCTCCTTGTACATGATGCTGAAGCTCACGATGGTGGTTCCCCATAAGTTGTGCTCTCATAATTCCCATAGAAATCTACGTCTGCGAGATATGAGGCATGGCAGCGGCCTCCTCTGGTCTACCATACGTGGAGAACAAGATTAGGTGACGCGTAGTTAAATTTAACGACCTTGCCCTTCCATTAGACCGCTCTGTTTAGGTCTCTTGGGGATTAAAATCCTAGAAACCACTGGTAAAGGTGATACCGGCTACCCCATAAGGCTTGCGGGCATCTCCGGTAACAATGGAACTACTTCACCAGCTGCTACGGCAGAGCTTCTATACAATTCTTCCTAAAGTTGCTTGGACGTTAAAATTTGAACTGAACATTAAAAACTAAACAAAATTTGGCAAATGCCTTACACCAGTTATGCTCAAGAGTCATTGCATCGTGACTGTAGAAGAGTAATTTTGCTAACTTCTTTCACTTCACAACCTCGTTTATGTATACCCATCATTCTGCAAACCTCACATTTCCATCATGACGTGGTTCAGTTCTAGCAAGAAGAGTACAAGTCTAACAAACTTTCGGGCTGCCTTCGGCCCGCCAACTGTTCGTCGTCGCTATAAATAGCTTCAAACACACACATTACTATGATAACGCCACTCAGTCTAGTATTCACAGTCTCTTAGCCACTTGTACATGCAAGGTGCAGAAGACGACTTCGTTAGATTGACCGCAGCCAAACCTCCATTCCTGGATTTTTTGCAATAGTGCGTCTCTCTCTTCCTTATTTGCATGCTTTAAGACGAGCTACTGACTCAAGGCATTGGTTCGTAAGTCCTTGGGAATGTACAGCCAATGAGTAGACAACGGAGGGGACACTTCGCGCTCTGCGACCTGTGAAGATCAATTTGACTAACACCCTCAAGGAGGACTGAGGTGAGCGAACCTTAGGAGTCTGCAGACAGGACGAGGAAGTCCCTAAAGTTTCAAATTCCCATGAGAACACACCAGAGAGGGTCTATTTCCATTGAACATGTATTCGCGGTATTTGCCCACAATGATATACATGTACTACAAATCTGAAATGTGAGAGAGAAACGAATGAAAGAGAAATAATGGAAAGGAAGCCATGGTAGATGAAAAATCATTTACATGAACATTTATCGAAAATGTTGATTATATCAAAAATGGATATAGCCATTTTAATTTAAATGACATACATTTCAGATATTTTCATTACAAACGAAATGTATATCTTGAATTTTCTGGGAATAGCCTCTAAAGACCTGCTAATTCCGGATGACTTATGTATAAGTTACGTGCTAAACCGGGAGAGATAGACAAAAACTTATTGCTGAAAAAATGCAGATATCGTTAAAAAACACAATTTATGTCATGGATATATATTTTTTGTAGACTTAACCATTTTGGAGTTATTGTTTCAGCTGTAAGCTACATTAATTTTCTCAAGCAGGAAGTCATCTTTATTCTCGACCCTCTTTTGTTTACTTTCAGCTAGAGAGAGAAGCGAATTTCAATTGTTCCACTTAGGAATGGATTTCAAAACATTTGACTATCGCTTTAGCACAGTGTATTCTCTTATGTTCTTTCTAAAATGGAAATGACGTTTTATTTAGGGACGCTCTTTATGTACTGTGGTTTTCAGCGTCCAATTCTATACTGGACACACTTAATTTTGCTCGGAGGCCTCTTTTATCACGCTAGGCTCTTTTACGTGTCATAAATCTACAACACGGGGCCAACGGCTTTACTTTCCTTCTGAAATAAGCCATGCTAAGAATTTTTGCGCCCGAAAACATACATCGTCCTCCGCCGGGTTTGAACCCGCCACCTTGGCTATTTCCATTCTATTACATAGAAACAAGTAATAAGACACATACTCGTAGTATCCACCTGGAATTCAGCCAAATCACGAAAAATCTAGCTGTCAGAGTGGGCGGTGACCAAGGATCGAACCCGGGAACTCCACCTCTGTCATTCCTTTGGAGCTTTAAGATGGTAAATCGGTAAAGAGAAAGAAGTGATTTATTAATAAAATATAGTGCAGTGGTAGCCTCATATTTATGGGGTCTCCGTTAATGTGAGTTATCTGGATAAGTTTTCTCGGTCACTTTCCTTTATCTCACAAAAACCATGTTTAACTTTAAGCTTCATGGACCCCAGTTTCATTTGAGTACCATTTCATCTATTTCATTCATTGATGATCTACCAGCTTAAAGAAAGCTAAAAAAAAAGGACAAATATATTTGCATAAGAGCTACGTAGATTAATTCAGGCTTCTGTAGCAAAATTATCTTCAATTGACTATATGCAACCTTATGATGGTTTCAATACTACCTAAAACTAGTTTTTGCTAACATTAACAAATTTGCCACGGTGATAGTGATATAAACTCTATTTTGGAGTTTTATTCTTGTAACTGTGTATCATATTTGCATTGAATGGGATAATTTCGTTGATAAATCTATCTACAACAAATAAACTGATACGCTGACATCTGATATCTATTTTGTGCTGAATTTTGTCGAGTGCATTTTATTGAGTTCCGAAAAGACACGAAATAACAATAAAAATCTGATGTGTTCCATTCACATGACTTTTTCTATATCTCTATAACAAATTATTGTTAATAAGCTTATCTTTTATTTATTTCATGTTAATCGAGAAAAATTAGCAGAAATAGTCTTAACAGGCATATATATATTATATATATTATATATATATATATTCAGATGTAACATAAAATTTTCTCTAGGGTGAAAATATTAACCGAAGCACATATCTCGAAGAACAACATTGATGTATAATATTTTCAAAACAAAATAAATAACATAGAGCGAAAATAATTTAACCTAGAAAACAATTTGACGTTTATCGTCTCAAAATAGCCTTTGACAAGGTAAATTAACACACCTCTGGTGCATATTAATTAAGAAAGAATATCCAGGAATTGTATTAAAATTATTCAAAGTGTACATAAGGGTCGAAATTGATAATTGAATTGGTTGGACAAATATCAAAATACCTAAAAACAACCGTGGGTTGAAAGACATGTAGCATATCTCCAATTGTTAATATTTGCTTATGTACTAGTATATATAGTGTTACTATAAATAATCCTTCGAACGTGAATAACTATCATAAGAGGACCCTTAGAGAGATGCTATTGGTATCTATGGAAAGAAAAGCTCAAATATTTTTGTTGAGTTGGTGAACCTGATGCATATTTATTAATTTCGTGTCTAGGAGACGATATAACAAACAATGGCTGCAACGATACTTATCCCAGTATGTTGTCAAAGCACAACGCAATTTTAGAAGAAAACTTGTTTTGACTCACCCAGTGGGCCAAGTATCCGTGAGTGCTCGCTGGAGCGTGTTTGAGACCGTTTCACTCTAAGTTCACAGAATTCACCACACAATTTCTTGGGAGACGTATACTTCTGTACTGGCTTTTATGGAGGGTTTCTGTGAACTTCGTGTGAAACTCTCGCTCACACATTTTACATTTGCCTCTCTTACTGATAGACGACCGTTAGACTTCCCTTGCAGATGCATGTCCTCGTTTTGAAGTCAGTGTACCACTTGAGTACACTGGACCAACTGGGTGGATCAACACCAAATCGTCTTCTAAAATCACACTGTACAGTGACAGTAGACTGGGGATATGAAAAAGTATAGCACACAAAAGCCCTGCTATCTTCGTTTGCAGTATATTTCACTGTCTCTACATGTACTATGTACATAGCGTATAGAGAAGGTATTCCGCTCCACAAAAAAAAATCGAAAAATTCACCGGAAATATATGTTTTAGGGTCCCGTGTATCCAAAAAATGTATTTTCAGAAAAAGGTCCGTGTGTGCGCGTGTATGTCCATGTGTCTGTGTGTCCGTATGTCAGCGTGCATGTGTCCGTGAGCACGATAACTCAAAAACGAAAAGTCGCTAAATTACCAAACCTGGTATTGGAGTTTAGTATCTTCCAGGAATGCGACACGAAGATTTTGAGAAAAATACCCCCACCCCAAACTACTCTTTACATGGAACTTTTTTTCAAAAATTTTGATTTTCGCAAAATGGCTCTAACGATTTTGATTAAAATATCGTATGTCAAAGATATTTACCTGACAAATAAAATGTATATTTTGAATTTTCTGGGAATAGCCTCTGAAGACTACTTTATTCTGAGTGAATTTTACGGAACTTTACATAACCACTAAACCGTAAGAAATAGACAAAAACTTACCACACAAAAAATGTAGAGCACATTAAAACACACACTTTATGTTGTATACACTTTTTCATGCAGCTGATCGATTTTTAGATATTCCTTGGTTTTTGTTTTAGCTTTGAAAAACATATTTTTCTCATACAGGAATTTGCCAACTCCTGTCCATACAAACAAGAGAATTTCAGTCACATAGCGACCAGCTTTTGACTATCACTTTAACCTATAGTACTCCCTTATTTCGCTTCTACTTACAAGCTTCTGCTAATGTTTTCTGGATTAGCATGAAGTAAATAGGAGCATAAGCTTTATAACAATAATTTGTTGCAGAGATGTAGAGAAAATCAGATTTCTCTGTTTTATCGAGTCCTAGCAACAAAATTAATAAATATGCAACAAGCTTAACAATATACAAAAACTATTTCAGTTTCTCTTTCCATTGATACTAATATCCTGTTTCTAAGTGTCTCCTAAGGATATTTAAGTTTATAATACGGAAAATTGTTTTTAGTAACACTACATATGTGGACAAAATTCTACCGTAATGAAAAACTAATATTAAGTTTGGACAAATAAGAACATTCTATGATGCTCTGTTTGCGATTCGCCTAGTTTTAATTTTCGACACGGAAGACTACAGAAATCCATATATCAACAAATCGAATCTGTAAAATTATGATATGCCTATATCTAAAACAACACCAAAAACAATGGCTTCCTAAGGAATAAATCCATTAAGAAGCAAAATATTATTAGTAGACAAGATATTGGAAAAAGTATATTTTGAATTTCTCGGCCAAGATCAAGTATATTTTGAATTTCTCGGCCAAGATCAAGTATATTTTGAATTTCTCGGCCAAGATCAAGTATATTTTGAATTTCTCGGCCAAGATCAAGTATATTTTGAATTTCTCGGCCAAGATCCATCTTATGACCAAGATCAAGATATAAACAAAAGTTAAAATTCCAAGGCGAATTAATAAGAGAAATATAATTAACATTTTATTAACTTATGGCGGAACCAGTGATACATTCTGGGGTGACTGTAAAAAAAAACAAAAAAAAACAAAAAAAACAACAAAAACAAACAAAAAACAAACAAAAAACAAAAAAACAAAAAACACGTTTACAAAGAAAGTATTCTTACAAAAGTTTATTCTTTATTATTGTTTTTCTATGTGTCTGCATCATGCTAATTAAGATAAACGTTGGCAGAAACGGTATTATTACTTACTAACCTGAAAAGTAGGAGGGAAGTAAGGGAATACAACCGTCTAAAACTACCGACAAGTGTTTTTAAAGCTATCGCTATATGCTGGTCATTGAAATTCAGTTCCTTTTTCATTGCCAGGAGTAAAAAAGTGACAAGAAATGGTCGAGGACTTTCACTTTGAGAAGAATGGAAATGATTAGTTCTACAAAAATTATATATGAAATAAACTTTTACCAATTGTTCGGTCTTAGTTTATCAAATATTCAAAATGCATTCGGAAAATATTCAGGAAATACATTTTACTGTCAATATAAATTTCCTTAACTCACGGCATTTAATCACAATCGTTATAGCAATTTTTTTACGAAATCCACGATTTCGAAAAAAAATCATCTAAAGAGTAGTTTGGGTGGGAGGAATTTTCTGAAAATCTTCGTGTCGTATCCTTGGAAGATGCTGAACTTAAATACCAAGTACGGTAACTAAGAGAGTTTTCGTTTTTTAGCAATGCTGTCCACAGGCACTCACTCACGCCCTTGTTCTTAGGGGACATTCGTTTATTGATTCGGGGATCCTCAAAACAGTTTTTCCCCGTAAAATTTCGGTATCAAATTGTTGAGTGGAATGCAATTATCTTCTCCATCTGTTGTGTAATTGGTACATACCCACCAGAGAAAATAAAAAGATAAAAGTAAAATAAAAGCATCTGAAATATGGTTTTTATGATCTGTCAGGTGCTGCACCATAGAATAACATGTTAATTAACCATCAGACAATTCTAGTAGACCTGAAACTACAATCACTACTACAGAAAATATAAAAATATAAAAATAAATGACTTGAACATCTCCGCCGCCAGAAGAAAGAATAACCAACGTGCCCTTTGCTACAAACCTAGAAAACCGTATCAATTGGACGATCTAAAAAAATATAGCTTTCAACAAATACATAAGTCCAGAACAGGCAAACTCTAAAATTGCGAAAGAAGAAGGGTTTTATAAATATTTGGGCTATGCAATTTGCTTAAGACCAACACTATAATCAGGCTTCTTACTATTTACGTTCCATCTATTGTATTTTCTCTTTAGGGGAGTCCAGCAAATTGTCTTTTGGAATTTAGGATAGGAATGTATCAGGATATTTATCGATGGTTATTATTCTCTATCTAAGACGTTCGGTTGTTTTGGTAACAGGTCACAAGATTGGCTCTCCTCTCCCCTGGCCCTGCACAACTATGGATGGTATGACGTATGTAAACACGCAGAGGCAGCTCAGATCCGTCCAAAACCAATCACGCATTAAAATGTATGCTTAATTTATGACAATGCTAATAGTATTCGGATAAATTGAGATACACTGAAATATTATATGCATTGTGGTCTATATCAAATTTTTTCCACTATACATACATACATACATACAGACACACACACACACACATTGTACGAGGCTGTGCGCAATAGTTGCGTAGCGACCTCTGGCACAGAAGACACGAAGTTAATTCCTGGTGTGCCAAAGGGATTTTTCCCCAACAAGGATCCTTCCCCGTTGCATCCCAGGTCTGGGAGGTGATTCTTCACCTCCATTGCGTGGAAGGTACGGGCAACCGCAGTATATCCTGTCTATTAGTGAAGGGGAAAGTTCGAAATAGAAATAGGAAACCAAAATATATAATTGGATAATTTTGGTTGAGTAAGCCTTTGCTCTTTTTGCTCATTCTAGCATGTATATACATATTAGAAGGTATTCTTTTCTACACAAAATTCGATGTCGAGATTGCACCGGAAATATATGTTTTGAGATCTCCTGAGTCCCAAAAGAGCATTTTAAGAAAAAGGTCCGCGTGTGTGTATGTGTGTGTGTTTGTGGGCAGCATTGTTCAAAAACGAAAAGACCATTACCTACCAAACCTGTTTTTTATATTTAGTATTTTCCAAGGATTTGTCACAAAGATTTTCAGGAAAATTCCCTCATTGCAAGTTATGCTTTACATGAATTTTTTTTTGAAAATGATATATTTCTCAAAAACGGTTGCAACGATTTTGATTAAATTGTGGATACTAAAGATACTTAAATCACAAATAAAAGGTATTTTATGAATTTTCTGTGAATAGTCTCTAAAGAGCTCTTTATTTTAGATGAGTTTGGCATAATTTTGCATAACCGATAAACCGTTAGACAGAGACAAAAGCTTAATACACAGAAATGTGGATTTCGTTAAAACACATAATTTATGTCCCATATGTTTTTCTGCATATAGTTCATCATTTTTGAGATATTCCTTTATATTGGTTTCAACTTTAAGTTATCTTGACTTTCCTCAAATAGCAAAATGCAAAGTGAACGAAACCTCAATTGCACATAGCGACCAGCTTTTAAAGATTTGAACTATTTTTCGCCTAAATTATTCCATTATTGCTCTTCTTCTTATGCTTATATTACACCATCACCTTTTGGTGTCACAGAAATACGATCAAATATATATGATAAAACTTTTTACAGTGTAACATCTTTGATCCCATCTAGCTGTGACATGCTTCTGTGATAAAAATTTTCTCCCCTATCCCACCTTTGATCACAAATGGAATTAGAAAAGAAAATGGCAGACAGCTGTTGCAAATAGTCAGTGGCCACAACCAAACTGTTACTCCCAATTATGAATCATGGAATGATATAGAAATAAAAGACAAGGATAATAAAACATAAACAAAAGACTAGAAATATATATAAGCACATCAGAAGACATTAGTGAAATACATATAGGATAAACAGCAAATGAGGTAGGAAAAAGTTAAATGGGTTGGTGGTCCAAAATAAAATGAACGTTGTTATTACAACCATACTTTTGTTGTTGTATTTGTTTACTCATTCATGTAGTATTCGTCAACTTATTTAAGAAACTGTTTTAATAAGGTTAAGTTTAAGTTAGGTTATACGAAAATTTTGAACCAGCATGTTCAAGATAATGAAACCCCTGCCAGCCTAATCTGGACGAAATAGGAACCATTGCTATATACTTTAGGGGTATTCTTTTTAAAACTGTGATAAATGGTTCTACATGGTGTAATATACTCGTTAGAAACATGTGATCAAAGATTTTATCTCATTTTGAGACACATATGATATAGTCCCAAAGGAAGCTAGTAATAAGACTAATTTTGCTACATGTATCTCAATTAGAATGATGTAGATAAAAGAATAATATTTTCTAACAATAGTTTGTTTTGGGAACAGCTAGAGAAAGTTTTGTGAGCTTTTACTTTCTCTACAACTTCCATGTACATAGTATATAGAGAAGTTATTGCATTCCACCCAAATATTCGACACTGAAATTTCACCGGAAGTACACATTTAAAGGTCTCCTGTATAAAAAAAAAGCATTTTTGAAAAAAGGTCCGCGCGTGTCTGTGTCTGTGAACACGTTAACTCAAAAACAAGTAAAATACCAAACTTGTATTTAAGTTTAGTGACATCCAGAGATGCGACACGAAGATGTTGAGAAAAACCCCCCACCCTAAACTACCCTTTACTTGGAAAAAAATTCAAAATTTTGACTTTCTCAAAAATAGCTCTAACGATTTTGATTAAATTACTATATACTAAAGATAATTATATCACAAATAAAATGTATGTTTTGATTTTCTGTGTATAGCCCCTAAATGGCTTCATTCTGGAAAAGTTTCCAGAATTTTTCATAACGATTAAACTGTAAGAGATAAACAAAACCTTAATACAACAAAAATGCATGTTTCTTTAAAACACGTAATCCATTTTACTGGAACAGTTGACCGTTATTGAGATATTCGGTTTTATTGGTTTCAATTTTAAATTACCTTACTTTTCACAAACGGGACTATACTAAGCGAAGTGAACCTCAGTTGTTTCACAGAACGATGAGATTTTAAAGGATTTGACTATCGCTTTATTTCTCTTCTACTTACAATAAGACAAATTATGCTAATGTTTGTTTCGATTAGCATGATACATATGAAAGAATAATTTTCTGTAAGAATAGATTGTGTATGGAACAGCTAGAGACACAAGATTTGTTACTTAACACACCTCTCACTATATTTGCTTTCCAAGCCCCATTGGTTAAATATATGTTCTTTGACACAAAGTAGGCTATTGGGTTATGCAATCAGAATACAATTTTTCCAATTTTCTCCCCGTGTTCGTTAAAACGTCCGGCTATTTGCAGCATCCACATTAACGGCCAATAAAGAGGATTTACGTTTGCAGCGATATATTTAGCAGCGCCGAGCTTAAAACTTGAGCGTTCCGTTGCGGAAATCGAAGTCGCGACCTTCGGAAATGAGCAGTCGTAACTTGGGTCACATGCCCATTAGGATATGAGCCATTACGCTTCTGGCGTTTCACCAATTCAAATTCTGGCATAACGACGTGCCACAGAAAAAAAGGGGCGAGGTTGTTTTGCCGTACAGATCTATCATCGTGCCTATATAAACACATGCAGCTCTTGTGACTTTTGCTCTCTTATGTAGCAACGGTGTCATATAAAAGTAATTTATACTGTGCTGTCATATCGGAAAGAAAAACATATATGTCAGTGTCAGCGATAGCAACGCTACTAGCAGCTTGTTACTCCGCTACTTGACTGACAAATTACAGAAACCTTTGTAGCCGCTCGGATCTGAATTTATAAACAATGGATTTAGATTTAATTTATCGCGGAAAATGCAGATTAGAAACGTTTTACTAATCGTATGTACATATTTAAGTGACTTGTTACACATAGAACTCACGCGGGAATATAAAATGGAAAAGGATAAAAGTAAAATTTCCATCAATAATATTTATGGGGGATTAAAAACCTTATCCCACCAATATTACATTTGTTTATTCATGACCCATTATCTAATAGCCGCTGTGGTTCACATCAGATACTCTACAAATATATTTTATAAACCCTTATTACTTTCAATACACTTACTATGAAGTAGTAGTCACAGAAGGTAAGTATTGTATTTCATCCAAAAAAACTATGTCGAATTTTCACCGGAAATATATCTTTTAGGTCTTCTGAGTCCAAAAACAGTTTAAAAAAGATCTGTGTATGCAGACAACATAACTCAAAAAACGAAATGCTTGTTAAATACCAAAACTTGATAACTTAATTCAAAAACCTTCAAGGGCGTAACACAAAGATTTCCAAAAAAATCTCTCAACTTCATGCTACCATTTACATTGAAAAGCTTTAATTTTTTCACAAATTACTCTTATGATTTTTAATAAAATACCATATTGTAAAGCTATTTACATACAAAAAAGTTTATGTTTTGAATTTTCTGAGAACAGACTCTATATTAATTTTATATAACAAGTAAACCATAAAAAATTTACAGAAACCTGCTCCACAAAAAAATAAAATCTGAAGCGATACATTCACATGACTTTCTCTACATCTCTGAAACAACTTAATGTTAAAAAGCTTATTCTTCTATTTACTTCATGCTAATGGGGAAAAAAATTAGCAGAAATGGTCTCATTACTTGAGTTCATGTAAGTAAAAGGGAAATAAGGGAGTACTAAAGATTAAAGTGATAGTCAAAAGCTGGTTGTTATGTGATTGAAGTAACTTTGTTTGTATGGACAGGAGTTGGCAAATTCCCCTAAGGGAAAAGTATAAGTAGATATTTTAAAGCTGAAATCAAAAATCAAGGAATATCTCAAAAAGGATCAACTCCTGAAAAAAATATATATAACATAAACTGTTGTGTTCTAATAAGCTCTACATTTTCTATTAAGTAAGTTTTTGTCTATCTCTTACAGTATACCAGTTATACAAAATTCCGCAAAATTCATTCAGAATAAAAACGCCTTCACACACCCAAACAAACAAACAAACACATACACGTACACACACTTTCACGGACATTTTTCAAAAATGTGTTGTTTTTTTATTCAGGGGGTCTCAAAATATATTTTTTCGGTAAAATCTCGTTTTTGAATTTTTGGGTGCTATACAATATCTTCTGTATGCACTATGTACATAGTACGTATAGAGAAAGTACATGTACATATAGAGAAAGTAAAACCAGTTATAAATCACAATCTCCATTCAACTTTAGTTTACCTTAATATTTCGACTACTACAGTAGAGCAGCTGCTCACCTAAGGTTCATGTTTACTCTTGATCAAATACTCTGCAAATACCAGTTTGTATACCCGTATTTAATAAAGTGCTCAACAATTTGCTGTGAGAAGAATTCAATACACATAAAATAACTCAGCTTGCATTCACATTCATCATGGCCATTTTCCAATTCACAGCTGTTAACCAACTCAAATTAACGAATGACCTATCACATGATGAAATCATTGAATATCATTGGCCACAATATCGTCTCCTACCATTTGGCAGAACAATTAACCAATCACTTATTGTTGTGGGTTTACTTAGTAAGACACGAAAAAGTGTTATAAATTAGTAAACACATTAAAATTTAATTATTCAAGAGCCAAGAACATCTGAAATATAATCCAAACCGAACTTTGTCTCAAAATTAAGAGTAATATGAGTGGCGATTAATAAGTCCTTAGAAAAGCCAAGAAACTATACCCGTAACATCGAAAAAAGTTTGTATTTAGTAACCACCATCTCTTACTAGATGAGAGTTAAAGTTTCCGCTATATCCATCTCGTGGTTTCATTGCCACAGGTGACTGAATCAACAAGGTTGTGCTCCTTTAGAAACATGGGGAAAAACGAGTTTCGTGCAGAATAAACACTTCTATTTAAAAGGCTTATCACGGAAAGAGATAAAATCCGAGTTGGTTGAAGTTCATATCACATCTTCTCCTGCGTTTACAACAAATTACAATTGGGTAAATGAATTTAAACGATGTCATACATCTACAAACGATGAGCATCGATCCGGACGTCCAAAAGAAGTGACTACCTTCGAAAAGGTTGACAAAATCCAGGATATGGTTTTGACTGATCAACGAATAAAAGTTTGCGAAATAGTAGAGGCATATCACAAGGTATAATCTTCTTAATTTTTCACCAAAAATTAGGTGTGACAAAAGTCTCAGCAAGATGGTTGGCGCGTTTGCTCTTAATGGAGAAAAACGCAAACGTGTGTTTCTGGAACGATAAATAGAGAGTATTATGTATCGGTATTACGCCGGTTGAAAGGAGAAAACAAGAAAAAACGCCCACATCTGGAAAAGAAAACGACTCTCTTCCATTAAGACAATGCAAGGGTGCACACCTGCGCATTTTCAATGGCAAAAGTTGTAGAATTAAGATTCAAATTACTACAGCATCCACAGATTTGGCCTGCAGCGACTCTTTTATTTCCAGATTTGAAAAAGTGGCTCAGATTCAAATCTAAAGAATAGGTCATTTCCCAAATATAAGCCTTTTTTGAGAACCTTTCGAAAATCTACATTTTAGAGGATTTGAAATGGTTGGAGAAACGCTGGGAAAAGTGTATCGAGCTACAGGAATATTATACTGAAAATTAAAAAGCAGTATATGAAAAATAACATGTTTTTCTATATTTTGCTAAGGACCTTTTTGATGCCCCTAGTCTCGTGCATCCTACGCTTAGAGAATTTCAAAAATGCGTTCTGAAGTTAAACTAAAGGTTTCTTAGATTTGTAATTGACATCACTGTATTTATAACTCTCAAAATGCTCGTTTATGTACTCTTTTGCTCTCGTAATGTCATTAAATAATGCATAGAACATGTTAAAATGTAGTTAGAATAAATTAATGAGCATGCAGTCTGTACGTATCGTAACTAATTACCGGGAGCAAGTTATATATAATACATACCCAGTAAAAGATCTGTAGGCTGTTAATTCTGTTATGAAACTGTTCTCATCTGTTGCATTACCTGAAACAAACACATATATTATTCAGTTTAAGCAGCTTAAACAACATAAATGAAAGAAGAGAGAGAGAGAGAGAGAGAGAGAGAGAGAGAGAGAGAGAGAGTCACTTTTAAAGCTCACATGGGTAACAAGATTAATTTTCATTTATACATACAGGAGTTAGAGGTATAGATACAGATATTTTAATAAGTAGCAATGAAACCACAGTTTGCAGTGTTAGTTGTTACTTTCTCTAGCACGTATGTACAATGTAAATAGTAGATAGAGAAAGTATTGTATTGCAGCCAAAAATTCATTGCCAGGTTTTCACCGGAAATACACGTTTTGACACCCCCTGAAATTAATAAAAAGCATGTTTAGAAATATACTTTGTGTATTTCTGTTTGTCTGTGTGTGCGTCTCAGCAGTATAGCTCAAAAACAAAAAAAGTCTGTTCAAAACCAAATTTGGTATTTAGGTTCAGATATTCCAAGCGTGCGACAAGAAGATTTTCAAGAAATTTCCCCCATTATAAACTATCCTTTCCATGGATAAATCTTTAAAAATTTTGTTTTTCTAGAAAATGGCTCCAACGATTTTGATTAAAATAACGTATAATAAAGATATTTATTTCACATGTACAGTGTGCGTTTTGAATTTTATAGGAGGAGACTCTAAATTCTGGTTGAGTTTTGCTGAATTTTACATAACGGTTAAACTCTAAGAAATAAACCATGTAGATCTCGTTAAAACACAATTTGTGTCATATACGTTTTACTTATAGAGTTAATATTTTCGAGATATTCCTTGTAATTGGTTTCTGTTTTAAATAACATCAACTTTTCTCAAACAGGCCATGTAAAGAGAAACATTTAATGAAAAATTCAGTCTGAAAAATTTAATGCAATAGACCAAGCGATTTTGGTGGACAAAGCGGAGCTTCGGGTTTCCCCCACCCTCGCATTCCAAACGTGCTTTATCTTCATTCCATGTATCACTAGTGTCATCGACTGCCGTGTCATAAATACCAAAAGCGGGTGTTAACCACTATCAAAAAAATCTGATGTTTTCCATTCATATGATTTTCTCTAAATCTCTGCAACAAATTTTGTTAAAAAGTTAAGCTTTTATTTGCTTCATGCTAGTTCAGAAAAAGTAGCAGAAATGGTCTTATTACTTGCTTCCTTGTAAGTATAAGGGAAATAAGGGAATACCATAGGTTATACTAATGATCAAAAGCTGGTAACTATGCGACAGAGGTTCCTTTGTTTGTATGGACAGGAGTCCTTAAATTCCTGAACGAGAAAGGTAAGCGTTTTTTAAAGCTGAAACCAATAACAAGAAATTTCTCAAAAACAATGAAATCCACGAAAAAAATGTATGGCATAAATTGTGTGTTTTATCGTGATCTACATTTTTTATGTGGTAAGTTTTTGTTCATCTCTTCCGATTTAGCAGTGATGCAAATTTCTCTAAAATTCGTCCAGAATAAAATAGTCTTCAGATGCTATTCCCAGAAAATTCAAGATATATATTTTATTTGGCATATAAATATCTTAAGTAAAATATATTTTAATCAAAATCGTTAGAACCATTTTTGAGAAAATAAAAATTCTTGAAGTTTTTTCCACGTAAAGGGTAGTTTCGAATGGGGGGATTTTCTTGAAAATATTCGTGCCGCATCCTTGGAAGATACTAAACTTAGATACCAAGTTTGATATTTAACGGTCTTTTTGTTTTTAAGCTATGCTGTCCACAGACAGACACACACATACACACACACAGACGAACATACACACAGACACACGGACCTTTTTGTAAAAATGCTTTTCTTGGATTCAGGGGGACCCATAACATGTATCTCAGTATCGAATTTTTGGGTGGAGTGCAATACCTTCTCTATACACTATGTACATGGTACGTGTAGAGAAAGTAAAAATCTAGTGCCCTTTAGGGACTTCCGTGCGTCTCTGAGCTTAGTTCCGGCGTTTCCGGTGTGAAGGTCTGTGGCTTCCTCTCCTCTCATCCCTTCCCGCGGGGGTAGTAGGCCGCAATAGATCAATACCTGGTCGCAGTTGGAGAGGTGTCCCCCGCATTAGCTTGCTCCTAATGGATATACTGGAAGCGAGCTACAGAAATGACACTTAAAATCAGACGTGCTACATTCACATAACCTTCTTTATCTATACTTTCCATTCTCACAGAAGCTTCTTTTTCTATCTAATATTCACTTATCAAGTTAAACATTAGCTGAATGGTATTATATGATATTATTATCTTGTACTGGAGAATATGGAAGTTCAATAAGCTAAACCGATATTCAGTTATTAAAGGTATTGAAATTCGTTTTTCTTTGCTTGACCAGAATGAAGTAATGTGAATAACCCCTCTGCATTTAAGAAAATTATAAATACTGAAAAATTTAATTCAATAAACAGGAATATCTCGGAAATGGTTAGCTACACAACAAATTATAGTATATTTTATGTGTTTTGACGTGATCTACATTTTTTATGGAGTAAGTTATTGTCTATCTACGAGAGTACCACGAGCACCTTACAGTGTACCACTTATCCAAAACTCATTCAGAATGAAGAGGACTTTAGATTCTATTTCCAGTAAATGTCTTATGAAGTCGTTCATGGTGTATCTTAAATATATGGTATTTTAAACAAATTATTATATTCATTTGAAAACATTTGAAACCTTTTCTATATTAAGGTAGTTTGAGGTGGGAGACTGCCCTTTAAAATCTTCTCCTATCCCTAGAAATGCTGAATTTAACTATCAAGTTTACAATTTAACCAAAGTTTGCGTTTTAGTTATGTTGTTCACAAACACAAAGACACACAAATGCCTTTTCGAATTTGGGGATGTCTAAAACGTGTATTTCCAGTGTAACCTCGGGACAAAATTTTTTGGTAGAAATGCCCTCTCTACCTATGTATTATGTACGAAGTAGAGAAATTAAAAATAAATCAAAATTGCCAAAAAAAAGGTAGATATAGTAGACATTCTTTTAGCATAATGTGATATGTAAAACAGATATTTATTATTATTATTATTATTATTATTATTATTATTATTATTTCATAATATACGAATTAATATATATTAATCCTAGAGGAACCAGACAAATATTATCCTCCCCTGACTTTGCCAAGCCACAAGTAGGATATCATGCATGTTTTTGGAAGATCTCCAACACATAAAAGAACACCTTTCAACCACATTAAGTTTAGGGTACGGTATATGATAGGGTCGAGAACATCTTTGAAATTATAGGCATCGTAAAGAAGCCATTATCCTGAAAATCAAATGTAACTGAAACCATCATATCTCAAATGTCGAGGCATTACGTGCCTTCTTAATGCGATTTATCCATCTGGAAACCACAGAAACTTTCTTCATTTGTCTTTCGTCCTTTTTCATCCCCCACAGGCATTACAAATAGACCAGGCTCGTGTTTAGATCACAATATGGCTTCCACTGCTGAAAAGTTTAGTTTAATGTAACAGAATTTCTATATATGTTTTTAACATTTCTCTCACACTTTGAGCCAAACAAATCTAAAATTGGCGTTTCTACAGCAGACGGTTGTGGGCTCCTTTAGGTGTCTATAGATTACCAACATTTAACTGCTTGTACAAGATGGTACAATAAATCTATTTCCTAGCATATAACATAGTAACAAATGTAACAAATGCTTTATTGATTCAAAAAAGTTTACAAAAAATCTGACCCGTTCCATTCACATGACTTTCCCTACATCTCTGTAACAAATTATTGTTGAAAAGCTTATCCTTCTATCTGCTTCATGTTAATCGAGATAAACATTAGCAGGAAAGTTTTGTGTATTAAAACTGAAACTAATAACAAGCAATTATCAAAAATGGTCAGCTCTACGAAAAAGTTTTATATGATACAAATTGTGAGTTTTAACGAGATCTACATTTTTTGTGTAGTAAGCTTATGTCTATATCTTACGGTTTACCAATTACGCTAAATACATTCACAATAAAATGGTCTATAGAGACTATTCCCAGAATAATCAAGATATACATTTTATTTGTGACATAAATATCTTGAATATGCGGTGTTTGGTTCAAAAACGTTGCAGCCATTTGAGAAAATCAAAATTTTCGAAAAATGTTTCATCTAAAGGGTAGTTTGGGATGGGGGGATAATTCTCAAGATCTTTGTGTTGCATTCCTGGAAGATATTAAACTTAAATACCAAGTTTGGTTATTTTTACCGACTTTTCATGTTCACAGTTACACAAAACACGGACACACACAAGGACCTTTTTCTAAACGTCTATTTCCGGTGAAACCTCGGTATTAAATTTTGGGGTGGAATGCAATACTTTCTCTATACACTATGTGCATAGTACGTGTAGAGAAATTAAAAAAAAGTATTTTCAATGATGCAAATAGTTTACCGGACGTTTCGACGCGTAGAAGTTTACAGGTGTGAGCGTCCATGCCTTGCACACCATTGCGCTATAATACTCCAATTATATCTCACTGCAATTCTCAACACAAAAGAAGAACGGTGCAATTCAATAGCGAGATTTCACTGAAAAAATATGTCTTTATATATACATCCAGGAACCCTGAATACAAAATCTGATGTGTTACACTCTCCTGACCTTCTCTAGCTGCTCTACAAACAAACTTCTTACAATAGATTATTTTTCTTTCAACACAATGCTAATCGAGATAAATATTAGCAGAATGTTCTTATTACTTAGTTCCTTTTAAGAAGGAAACTAAAAGAATGCACCAAAGTGATAGTCATATGTATTAAGTGCTCTCGTTATGCGATTGTTTTTGCTTGACCAGGAGTAGAACAAAAGAAAAACGGATTCTTCCTGTCTGAGAAAAGTATAAGTACTTTCCAATTGAATCTAATAACTCCACGAAAAATGCTATTTGACATAAATTGTGTTTTTTTTTTAAAGAGATCTAGAATTTTTGTGTAGTAAGTTTTTGTCTATCGTTTACGGTTTACTAGTTATGCAAAAGTCAGCAAAATTCATCCAGAAGAAACAGGTCTTCAGAAGCTATTCCCAGAAAATTCAAGATATACATTTTAGTTGTGATGGAAATAATATTAATATAGGGTATTTTAATCAAAATCGTTAGAGCGATTTTTAAGAAAAACAACATTATCGAACATTTTTCCATGTAAAGGATAGTTAGGGGTGGGGGGTTTCCTTGACTATCTTCGTGTCGCACCTAAATACCAAGTTTGGTATTTAACCGTCTTTTCACACAGACACCGACACAGACACACGCACACATACGCACACGGATCTTTTTCTGTAAATGTTTTTTTCAGATTCAGGGGTCCTAAAACATGTATTTCCAGTGAAATATCGGTATTAAATTTTTGGGTGCAATACAATACCCTCTCTATCCACTATGTACATTTATATACGGGCCTAGAGAAAGTAAAAAGGTATTTTTATAAATTGGTTTGTGTCTGTCTAAAATTGGTATTTAAGATCAGTATTTTCCAAAGATGCGACATAAATATTTTCGAGGCAATTCCCCCACACCAAACTACCCTTTATAAAAACTTGTCGAAGTTTTCAATGTTATCCAAAATTACTCTAACGGTTTTCATTAAAATAACAACTGTTATAGGGAATGTAGGCAAAAATAAAAGGTAAGTATATCTTAAATTTTATGGGAACGTAAATTGAGAATACTCTGTTTAATGTCCACGTGCACACTTCAATACGTGTATTGTTGACCTAAGTATTATGAGGGCTATGTTCTCACAGAAAACATTTGAACTCAGCTCCGATACAACTTTCGGCATCGTGAATCCTGCCCACTTTGTATTATGCCTTCTGCCCCGAGCTCTCGTGGAAAATAAACATGCATATGTCATGTGTGCCATACCTACTTGTAGGTACTGACCAACCTGAAAAAATATTACTCTTAATAAGTAAAGTTGTTATCCGCAAATGAAGAATGTATTGATGTAGCGTTGTTCATTATACTCTTTTTAATTATCAATACAAATATCTACATTTATAGCCCTCACACAACCTGCATAAATTCGATACGTTGGCCGAACGTAGTATATAGGTACATAGTAGATAAAGAAATGTTGATAGCGAGATTTCACCGGAAATACATGTTTTCAGGAGACCTAATGCAAAAAAAAAAAAAAAGTTATTCAGAAAAATGTGAGGGTCAGTCTCTATGTTTGCCTCTGGGCAACTTAATCCAAAATTGAAAAGCTTATTTAATACCAAACTCGGTATTTAACCGTATATTCCAAGGATACAAATTCAAGATTTTCAGAAAAAATCCCCCATCTCAAGTACCATTTACCTGAAAGATTTTTTAAAAGTTTCTATTCATACAGCTTATATTAAATGCCTATATTAATGGCATATACAAGCAAAATGAAGTGTATATCCTGAATTTGTTGGGATTAGCTTCTGAAATCCTCCTAATTCTGTATGACTTTTGTATAAAGTCCATTCGTATTCTTTTCGGTTAGGGCTTGTAGGAGGGGGAAGGGTGCCGCTTGAAGCAGGAACCGATCTTTCTCCCTCTTTCCCAACGGCTGGCCTAAAAGAGTGCAATGAGAATATAACTAGATAAACAAAGACTTACTACACAAAAGCTCTTGATCTCGTTAAAACACATAATTTATGAAACTCTCCATTTAAGTTTAACATCTTCCAAGGATACAGCAGGAAGATTTTCGGGAATAATCGATACTACCCAGTTACCGTTCACATGGAAGATTTTTTTCTATTTTTTAAAAAATTACTAATAACTTTGTTAAATGCCGTGTATTAATGTTATTTACATAATAGCCATTCACATAACTTTCTCCAGGTGTTCCACATAAAACTGTTCTTAGGAAAGACGATTCTTTTATGTACATCATGCTAATCGAAATAGACATTAACAGAGTTGCTTTTATTACTTGCATCATTATAAGTAGAAGGGAAATAAAGGAATACTCTAGCCTAAAGCGATAGTCAAATCATTTAAAAGCTGATAGCTGTGTGAAACATTTGAAGTTCGGTTCGCTTTGCATGTCTAACAGTAAATCAATAAATATGCTACAAGGATAGGTTACGTAGTTTAAAAATGTAACCAATAAGAAGCAATACCTCAAAAATGATCAACTTTATAAAAAAACGTATATGAATAAAGTATGTGTTTTAACAAGATCTACAGTTTTTATGCAGTATCTATCTGCCTACCTCTTACGGCTTATCAGTTATTTAAAATTCAGCAAAATTCATTCACAATAAAGACTCCTTCATATGTTATTCCCAGAAAATTCTAAATACCTATACATTTTATCTGTAATGCAAATATCTTTAATTGATGGTATTTTAATCAAAATCGTTAGAGCCAGAAAAATTTTTTTTCAAAAATGTTTCCATGTAAAGGGTAAATTCGGGTGGAGGGATTTTCGTGAAAATATTAGAATTACATCCTTACAAGATACCAAACATAGGTACCTAGTTTGGTGTTTAACGGTATTTTCGTTTTTAGACATGCTGTTCAAAAATACACACACAGATGTTTTTTCGCAATTTGGGGGGAATGTATGTTTTGAGGTCCCTTGAGGCCCCCCCAAATTGCGAAAAAAGATCTGTGTGTGTATATATATATATTTTTATGTACGTATGTGCTAGAGAAAGTAGTAAGTTGTATATTTTGAATTAGTTGGAATTGCTTCTCTCATCCTTTGGACCCTGAATGACTTTTGCACATCTGGTAATCCGTATGTTTTTGCAGAACTATGTATTTCCGAAATGTTTGTCGTTATTAGTTTAGATTTTTCTCAACTGAAGCATTGCTGTTCATCTTTTTATACTCTGGCCATGCTTTGAGAAGGGGATTTCAATTGCATCACGTAAAAGATATGACTATTGCTTTAGTCCTTAGTATATATATTTATTCCTTGCTAGCTAGAAAAATCTAAACTCCTAGCGTTTATCTCAGGTAGAACGAAGTATAAAGAAGAATAAGCCTTTATAAGAATAGAATATTGCAAAATAGATAGAGTAGGTCATGTGAAAGAAGCACATCAACTTGTTTATGTATCTATATAGAAGTAAGCTCGGTGTGTCAGATTTGAGTGACAGTTAGAATGTAAATAGACCCTGCTTCAGCACAATTTACTGTGGAAACAAAAGATAAACCCCATTTTTCTTTTGTAAGGCTTGGGGTTTTAGCGAGGACGATAAGACGTCAGACAACTGCCTTTCGTTTCCGGTTTTATCAAAGAAATTTACTGCCAGTGTTTTCTCTATTACTGACATATCACCCTATTTTCCTTTTCTTCCTATCAACAGCAAGAGTATAATTAAGTTCCGTTCTCTTGTTTGTCTCTCCTTGGAAGATTTGTGTGTATTTAAAGAAAGAGTAATTCACAGGCTGGTGCATCTATTAGCGATAAACTCCTTGAAGATACCAGTGCGTTATATTTTGAAACGTAAAGCTAAAATTTCTTAAAAGCTGTGAAGTCATTAAAGTATCTCAGGTCCATAACAAACAGTAAATAGCTCTATAGAAGAAGAAGAAGAAGAAGAAGAAGTGAAAGAGAGAGTAATCCTTGGAAACACAGCATATTCTAGGTATAAAAAGTATTATTTAAAGGTACCTAAGTTAATTTCTATAAGTACTAAATGAAGAATTTATAATAGAATTATAAGACAAATAATAAAATATGGCTCCAAATATGGGTACTGAAAGAAGTACAAAAGTAAAAGTTATTCATTTTTATAGAAAGATTTTAAGATATATTTTTTAAGTAATTAAAGATAGGGGACCATGGAGGATCCTGAGAAATGAAGAGCTAAATAAAAGATTTAAAATACAAACAATAATTAATTTTATAGATGTGTGGTCAGATGAGACTCTCATAATCATAAGCAATACCACGAGTATTTTCATCTTGTCGGTAATTCACGACCGGAGCGAAGCGACTGGAGTCAATTTTCCTTAGAGATGAAAGCACGAGTTGTATTTGATAAAAAATTCAGCGAAGTGGGTTATTAATAATTTATAATATATAGGAAGAGAGATTTTATCAGGTTATGATTGTAATACTTACATTAGTTCTTAAATAGTAGGTGATGTATTCCACCATGTTTATTTACCGAATTTTCCTCCCCCACTCTTTCTTCACTGCCTCCTAAATTATGATATGGCCGACCGTGCCTACACCCAATGTGCAAATATTGATAGCAACAACAGAAATAGGTAATAAGTGTTTTATTTCAGATTTTAATAAGTAATACATGAAATAGAAACAAATGTTAATGTATTTGAGGTTATTGCACTCATCTCATACATAAGAAATACAAATAATAGATATTTAACTCCTGTTTTGAACTGAATACATTATGAACTGGGTAAAACTTTACATAAACATTGTAAGTTAATTAATTGAAAGTACAACAGTGGAACTGACAGTTATTAAAAGTGAAGGTTGGCTCTCTGGATTGTCACATTGTTAATAATAACCAAGACAGGAGATTAAACATACGAACGTCAGGTGTGACAAGATTTCAAAGAAATGAACATCTCTGCGATAAGAGTTTTCGTCAATATCGCTCCAGTCAGATGACCGCGATTTCATTGAATCTGTTTAATCTCCGCCATTCCATTGGTGCTTTAATATTTGAAGTGTATTGTCAAGAAAATATACACATGGAACCATTTCTAATCAAGATTAAGGGGTATATCCAAGAATAGATGGGGTGATAATATTAATCAAGACTTTAAAAAATATGAATATAAGAACTTGGCTAGAGTTGATTTGAATTGCATCGAATGGAAGAGATCTGTAGAGAAGGACAACACATTCAGACAATGAAGTTGTAGTGCCTGTTAACAAGAAGAAAACTAAAATTTCTAAGGCATTCTGACCTAAGAGTTAGGTATGTAAGAGCAACCAACACAGGAGCTGACTTCTTCTAAATTCTTTGGTAGCAGAATTGTACAAATATTAATAAAACCTTTACTACAATTACTAAAATAAAATAATATGATGTGCTTGATTCATATGAGTTTCTCTGTCTTTTCAGCAAACAAAATATTGTTACAACAGATCATTCTTTTATGAACATAATGTTAATCGAGATAAACATAGCAGAAATTGTCTATTACTTGCTTCCTTACAAGTAGAAGGGAAATAAGGGAGCATACTAGGCTAAAACGAGTCAAATGTTTAAAAATCTGTCGTTATGCGATTATCATTGAATCTGGTTCTGTTGCCATGGCCAGGAGAAACACAAAAGAGGTGTGAAACGATAGGTGATTTCCAGTTTGAGAAAAATTCAAGTAGTTTGAAATTTAAACGAATATGAACTCTATGTATATGACATAAATTGTGTGTTTTAGCTATACTGAAAACTATGCTGTTTTGTAATGTTGTTTTCTACATTCCTCACTGTTTACCGGTTACACAAAAGTCATTCAGAATTAAGGAGTCTTCAGAGGCTATTCCCAGAAAATTCCAGATACACATTACGTAGTCATGGGAATATGTTAACTATGGTATTTGAATAAAAATCATTGTAGCAATTTTTCAAAAAATCAAAACTTTCGAAAAATATTCAATGTAAATTGTAGTTTTATGGGGGTGTTTTCTAATAACCTTTGTGTGGCATCTTTGGAAAATACTAAACTTAAATATCAAGTTTGTTATTTAACGGTCCTTTCATTTTGGAGGTATGTTGTCCACAGTCAGACAGACGGACGGACAGACACACACGCGCTTGCGCATAAAGACAGATAGACTGACCTTTTTTTCTAAAAGTACTTTTTGATTCAGTGATCTTCAAAATATGTATTTCCGGCGAACCTCGATATAAAATTTTTGAGCGGAATGAAATACCTTCTCTAGCACGTATGTAAAATGTATTTATTAGGTAGTGACTGTGACAATTTTAGTCATAGTACAATATATATTTTTTAACTTTTCTGTAAATTAAATATGTGGTTCATTAGTTTCAAATTTGTAGAAAAATTAGGTCAGGTCTAGTGTGTACAAATGCTCTCCAGCAAATGTAGCAGAGCCTACCAACACAGATGACCCGGGTCGTTAACACACCAAGTCGTAAACAGAAGGTCTGCAGTTCAAATCTTCTCAGGACCATCCTCCCTGACTGAAGCTTCTCCCAAGTTTCCTAGGGAGGTAGCATAAAAATATATCTGGGAAGTTTCTTTTCCAATTATAATTTCATGTATCAACAGTGTTCACCGCCTGCGTTGTTGAAATCCTTAAAAATTGGCATAAATACATTATTCGTGCTTATAAATAGATCTGGCACCAAATAAAGATTCTAAGTTCATTGTTTCGTCACGGAAATAATGGATAACAGCAATAGCTTTTATACCTGGAGTGCAATACCCTTTCTACCTACTATTTACATTGCACATACATGATAGATGATGTAGACAGGATGAAAAATTTACACTAATTGGAGTTACAACGGATTAAATTGCTTTTATATGAAGATTTCAACTGTTAAATTAAAGCAGCGATGACGCATTCTAGTTCAGTTAACATCGAATAAGAACCGGAGCTCCCTCAAGTTATTTCATGTTGTGTTTAGTCATTCGAGTTTTACCATAAGAGGTGTGATTATGAAATAACAGACATTTTTGTTTTTCTTAAACAATCTTAATTTCAGCTTTGTGCCCTTCATAATAAACTCCCTCAGATGTAATACACCTGTGCCAGCACTTTTTCCAATCTTGGAAGCAACTCTGGAACTCACTTGACCTTATGGTGTTCAGCGATTCTATTTTGAGTTCCCCAATAGTTGCCAAACTACGTCCTTTCTAAGTTCTCTTCAGCATCGGGAATAGAAAGAAGTCACAGGGGGGTAAGTTCAAGTTGGCTGAGGCAACATAACGTTTCTGGTTTTTGCCAAAAAATCAGGAACAATCGTTGAGGTGAGAGCAGAAAGTGCTATCCATGAGTGGTTTTGCGAAAATGCTGGTCGTTTTCTTCAGATTACATATTGCAAACGGCGCATAGCTTCTAGCTAGTATTCCTTAATGTCTCCATAACAATATGGCAGAATTATTTCTTCGCATCTTTCACATTGTCGTCAGTAATTAATGTGTTAGGACGTCCAGGGGATCGTCGTCTTGAGAGCCTTCTAGACCCTCTTTGAAACGATACAACTCCAGACCTCTTGTTTTACTCTTAATAGATTTGCCAACATTCACAGCAAACATTTCGAACACTTTACTCCATTTTTCAAGCAAAATTTAATGCAAATTCGCTAAGCATTCGAAAACAATTATAACCCTTTTAACTGTCAATAGTAAAATAAGTATTTAAATAGATGAAATTGTAATCATACATGGAGCATATGTATCTACAAGATAAAAAGAAAAGTTTTGAAAATCGGTTGTATAAAACCCGCGAAATTAAAAAAAAAATCCCGTTATTTTTTTATCACATCTCGTATACCAAAGAAAATATTTTGTAGCTTCTAGATCTGCAATCATTGTTCAAAACAAACTATGAAGGAGAATGTCAATTATTCTTCATGTCGTAAAAAATAATTTTATAGGAATAGTTGTCCATCCTGTTTTACTATTTCTAACACGTAAATATAATCTCAGTAGTAGGTAGAGAAGGAATTGCAACTTACCCAAAGATTTGAGAGCGAGATTTCACAAATTTCACAGGTATCGAATTCCCCTGTATCCAGAAAGCATTTTTAGAAAAATATCCATGTGTGTGTCCGTTTTCTGAAACATGATAGCTCAAAAACAAATAGTTGCTAAAATGCCAAACTTGGTGTTCATCACGAAAATTCCCTCACCCCTAACTATTCTTTATCTGGAACATTCGAAAATTTTGATGTTCTCAAAAATACGTCTAACGATTTTGATTAAAATACCATATGTGAAGATATTTTATTGCAAACGAAATCTAGACGGCCCGGGTTCGATCCCAAGCGACCACATGTGAGAGCGGGCTTTCTCCGGGTTCTCTGGTTTCCACCGCCATCACATTCCACCGGTGCTCCATCTTCATACATGTATCATCAGTGTCACCGCTTGCGGTGCCATAAGTAGTTAAAGCGGGCGTTAAACACTACCAAAAAAAAAATGCAAACGAAATGTATATCTGGAATGTTGGGAATAGCCTCTAAAGACTCTTCATTCTGCATGACTTTTGTATCACTTATAAACCGTATGAGATAGTCAAAAACATACTGTGCAAATGTAGATCTGTTTAAAGCTAGAATTATTTCAAATTCATTTGTGTTGTGTGGTTAACCGTTACCGATATATTCATTGTTATTGGTTTCAATTTTACACTATTAAATTTTTCTCAAGAGGGAAGTCAACTTTCATTTCATTTTTTGTTTTGTTTTGCTCCGGGAATTTTATTTAGGTGTTCTCGGGCTTCAAGCCAGGTGAGGTGATGTGTTATCGACATTTCGGGAGCGTACATCTCTCCCATCATCGAATTTCAATTGTTTCACAAAGTGGTAGGTTTTAAAACATTTGATTAGTTATTTAGTTTCGTGTGTTCCCTTACTTCTCTGCTACTTACAAGGAAGTAATAAGTAAATTTCAATGTTTTTCTCGATTAGCATGACGTAGACAAAAGAGTAATCTGAGTATATTCTGCGTTTGGATCAGCTAGGTAAACCCATGTGAATGGAACCCATAAGACATTTTTTACTTCCAACATATTATAAGGTATTTTTTTGGAATTAATAAGAAGTATCTATATCAAATTAAGCATTTTAAATTAAATTTAATATATACAATTAATAATAAGAAGGGTATAAAATGAATAATAACTACCTCTAACTATTTATAAATGAATAACCCTATTTTGTATCCATTAGATAAATTAAAGGCATTTCACTGGCTATTCTGAACACATATTGGGAACGGCTTCAGTTGTTCTGAGACTCCTTGGCTACGCTTCGCATGGCAAGCGAGAAGACATTGAGGTGTTCGTTACTTCATCCTTCATGTCTCATCCCATGAATATGTTACTACTCACTCATGTTACTACCACCTGATAAGACAGGGTACATAACATTATGAACAGAAAGGAATTTTATTGCAAGAAGTCTTTTTGCTGAGTAAAAGGTTGTCTAGATAGCAAAAAACCAACAGATTAGGAATACATTCTTCGTTATTTGTACATTTAATAAAAATCTTGCTTCACAAATTGACTGGACTTTGCAGCTAGCTTAGCTAGGCAGCAGAATACGTTCCCTGAACAGCGGATGTGTCGTATGCATTCTTACTTTCCATATACTGGATTGGGTTGGACTCGACGGGACTACTGAGCACTATGTTACTATTGTACGTCAGACCCCGGGGTGGAAGCGCGCGATGAAGGAGGACATCAGGTATAGCGAACCAGTGCGGGGTCGAGGTGGGCCCTATACGATACTAGTAGTTCTTCAACTCTCCGCTAGGGTTCGCCTGGCAGCTCCTAGCCCACACGGATGCGGTAACCACACCCACTCTGAGCGTAAAATGTTCTCGTTACCACCCCAGCGGAGAAAATAGTAGTTACAATGCGAAATATATAATGTGCACATTTTTGAAAAGACAATGAGCATAAATCAATCAAATTCACTCAGAATTCATTGCAGTATATTATAAGATATATTTTTACTGTATGGAAAGAGAAGGCCCTCCTTCTGTCACTCAAAATATGTTTGAATCACCCACAAGATTGTTCAGTATAGAATACCTACCCTTTCGCATTTTCGAAATGCCTCAATCTGCACTCTAATTCAGAGTTCACTGGTTGCCTGCTAACAAGAACTGAACGAGGCCAGACAGTGAATAATCCTAGTTAGTGCAACACGTTTCCAAACAGGCTTTAGAGACTTCGCGTATTCCATCACTTCATAGCTGTACTCCGTGCGCACAGAACAATTTCATGACCCCGGACCGAGCGTCAGACATCATCACACTCGCAGCATAACCCTCAACGCTTCTACTCTGAATTGAAAAATGCAATGCAAATGAAGGGACGGAAAATTCGGGGAATGAAAGAAATATCCCCAACATTCCGCAGGTGACCCTGGAAACCCCCAAAAACTCCCGGATGGATCAGGATGGCCGGCCGCAGAAACCAAACCCACGACGTCCGGAATGCAGGCCTCGCTCGGTTTACTTTCCATTCTTGCAGGTGTATTTTCAGACCCACTTTTACTCAAAATAGATCCTTTCACATGTTCCCTGAGGAGATGTTAGCTATTCAAACGTACTCGGAAATTCGATATTGATTCCGACCATATACAAATGGCATGAAACTCGCCATATTTTATCATAAATGATAAAATGGGCTCCAGAAGATTATTGCAAATCTACAGTGAAAGACAAAAGAGGAGAAAAGAGGATTATGTTCACGATGGGAGGGAAAATGGATAAATGTCCAAAAAAGGGAGGAAAGCTGTTACAATTCCTCCTTTCCAACTAGATAGGAACTTTATACTGTGGTATATTTCCGAGGAGATTTTAATTTATCCTAAGAAAAAAAATCTGATGTTTTCCATTCACATGACTTTCTCTATATCGCTGCAACAAATTACTGTTAAACAAGCTTTTGCTTCTATTTACTTTATGATAATTGAGAAAAAAGTAACAGAAATAGTCTTGCTGTTTGCTTCCTTATAAGTAGGAGGGAAATAAGGGAGTACCATAGGTTAAAGTGACAGTCAAAAGTCGGTTGCTATGTGACTACAGTTTCTTTGTTTTTTATGAACAGGAGTTGGCAAACTTCTGTATGAGAAAAATATAAGTTTTTCTTAGCTGAAACCGAAAACAAGGAATATCTCAAAAACGATCAACTCCACGAAAATAACGCGTAACGTATTTTAAAGTGCTCTACATTTTTTGTCTGTTAAGTTTTTGTTTATCTCTTACTCTTTAGCAGCTATGCAAAATTCCGCAAAATTCGTCCAGAATAAATCAGTCTTCAGAGCCTATTCCCAGAAAATTAAGATATACATTTTATTTGTCTGGTAAATATACTTAATATGTTATATTTTAAGCAAAATCATTAGAGCTATTTAAGAGAAAATTAAAATTTTCAACAAAAAAAACAGTTCCAGGTAAAGGGTAGCTGTGGTGGTGAGATTTTCTTGAACATCTTTGTGTCGCATCCTTGGAGGATACCAAACGTAAATACCAAATTTGGAATTTAACGGTCAATTTCGTTTTTGAGCTACGCTGTCCACAGACACACACACATGGAACTTTTTCCAAAAATACCTTTCTTTTTGGATTTAGGGGGACCCAAAACATGTATTTCCGCTGAAATCTCAGTATCGAATTTTGGGTGGAATGCAATACCTTCTCTATACACTAGCGTGTAGTACGTGTAATAGCGCTGCTTATGGGGTACTGTTTCAAGGAATAAACACTTAGAGGGCTCTCTTACCTTTTTTTTTTTTTTTGTAAACGAATTATAATTTATATTCATCTCTGACAAGATGGAAATAATATTGTAAAGTAACTGAACACAAAATGGTGGGTCTTGATAATGATAAAAGTAATAATGGGAGCTGATGAAATTAATAAACATAATAATAATAATAATAACAACAACAACAACAGTATAGTCTCAACAGCCTCCTTTGTGACGGTAGATGGGACCTAAACTATTCAGTTATGGCACTTAGAACTGAAGTGCACCCTTAAATAGTAACAGAAGCTGTACTTTCTAAATCTACAATAGAAGCAACAAACTTAAGATGTATTGTAGAAAATGTGAATGGGCGGTTTTGGCACTTAATGTTTGCATTGTTTCTTCGAAGTCGATTATTCATCATCTGGTGAGTTTTATTTATATATTATTAAAGCAGCTCTACACAATTTATTAGTTAGTGCACTATTATTATTATTATTATTATTATTATTTAGTTATTTTCTAATTCTCTCGCTCTTTTTTACGTTAGTACAAAAGGAAGAAAATCTGATGTGTTACACTCACATGTCTTTCACTAACTGTTCCACAAAATCTTCTTACTAGAGACTATTCTTCCTTCTACACATGCTAATTGAGATAAGCATCTCCAAAATGTTCTTATTACTTTGTTTCTTATAAGCATAAGTAAGTAAAGCAATTCTCTATGTTAAAGTTATAGTCAAAGTTATCAGCTGTTGTTATGCAGTTGTCATTGAAACTCGATACTTAGCTTGGCCAGAAGCTGAAAAAAAAAAAACACGGGTGACTTCCTGTCTGAGACAATTATAAGTATTTTAAAAGTGAAAACCAACAATACGGAATATGTCGGAAACAGCTACCTCCACAACAAAAATGTAAAGGACACACGTTGTGTGTTTGGACTAGCTCCACAATTTTTGTGTAAGTTTTTGTATGTCTGAAGAAGACTTTAAAAGCTATTCCCAGAAAATTCAATATATACATTTTATTTGCATTATTTGCGACGTAATTATTTTTAATATAGGTTATTTTAAGCAAAATCGTTTGACATTTTTGAGAAAAACAAGATATTTGATTTTGTTTTCATGTAAAGGATAGTTTGTGACTTTCCTCAAAATCTTCGCATCGAATTTTTTGAAGACATTTAACTTAAATGTTAAGTTTAGTAACTTACTGCCTGACACACATTCATAGACACTCACATAGAGGAGACCCTAAAACTTGTATATAAAGTGACATTTCCGTAACAATGGTTTCAGTGAAATACAGTACCTTCTCTACCTATTCACTAAATACAGAATGTAAAAATCTGATGTGTTACACTCACATGACCTTCTCTAGCTGTTCTACAAATTTCTTACATAAGATTGTTCTTCTTTCTGCAGCTTGCTAATCGAGGTACTCATTAGCACAATGTCCTTATTAATTAGTTGCTTATAAGTAGGAAAAAATAAGGGAATGCACTAGGCTAAAGCCATAGCCAAATGTTTTAAAAGCTGTCGTTATGCGATTGTCATAACAAATCCCTTCTTTTCTTAGCCAGGAGTAGAACAAAAGAAAACCGCACAGTCCCGTCTGAGAAAACTATAAGTACTTCACAACTGAAACTAATAACAATGAATACCTGAAAACTGTAAGCTCCACCAGAAAAATGTATATGACATAACTTGTGTATTTTAACAAGGCCTATATTTTTTGTATAGTAAGTTTTTGTCTATCTCTTACGCATTACTAGTTATGCCAAATTAAGCAAAATGCATCCAGAATAAACAGTTCTTTAGAAGCTATTTCAAGAAAATTCAAGACACATATTATTTGCCAGCTAAATATCTTTAATATTCGATATTTTAATAAAAATCTTTAGAGCCACTTTTAAGAAAATTAACATTTTCGAAAAATGTTCCATTTAAAGGATAGTTTGGGGTGAGCGGATTTTTTTTTCAAAATCTTCGTGTCGCATCCCTGGAAGATACTAATTTTAAATACTAAGTTTGGTGCTTTACTGACTTTTCGTTTTTGAGTTATCGTGTTCACAGACACACGGACACACGGGCACACGGACACACGGACCACACACACACACACACGGACCTTTTTTGTGAAAATGCTTTTTTAGGATACAGAGGACTCTAAAACAAATATTTCCGGTGAAATCTCGGTATCGAATTTTTGGGTGGAATACAATACTTCTCTATCCCTATGTACATTGTATATACGGGGCTAGAGAAAGTAAGAAACCTAATGTGTTTCATTTGTCCAAGTTTTTCTCTTCATCCTCCTACAAACTATCCATATTCTGCTATTTACTTTTTATTTTCTCTACGAGTACTACGTACATAGTATGTAGAGAAGGTATTGTATTCCACCCAAAAAATTCCATACCAAGATTTCCCGTAAATACATTTTTGACTACCCTGAATCCAAAAAGTATTATTAACAAAAAGTACCAAACTTGGTATTTAACATTAGTTCCTTACAGAAATGAGACAAAGATTTTCAAGAAAATTTCACCACTGAAAACTACACTTTTCATGGAACAAATTTTCTAATATTTTTATCAAAAATAAATCAAACTATTTTATTAAAATACCATACATTGAAGACACATCACAAATAAAACGTATAACTTGAATTTTCTGGGCATACCATATGAAGACCTCTTCATTCTGAATGACTTTTGTATGATTGGCAAACCGTAAGAGAGTAAAACTTATTGCATAAAATGTATAGATATCACTATACTGCACAAATTATATAATATATTTTTGCTAGTGTTAGCCATTTACGATATATTCATCGTTATTTGTTTCACCTTTAAAACACTTAAAAGTTTACTCAAAGGGGAATTTGATATACTTCTTTTTTATTGTCTTACTCCTTACCAAGTAAAGAGATTTGAGATTTGATTATAAGATTGGCCCAATGTATTCACTTACTTCCTTTCTTCTTATTAGGAACTAAGTAATAAGACCACTTATTCTGCTCATTTCAATGATTTCGTTTATTATTATTTTCGAATGATGATGAATGTATTATAAATCACAATTTGGAGGTTTTTGCAGACGGTACAAAATTCTCTAGAGAAGGAATGGTGGATACAGTTCGATGCGCTTTTGTGGTGTTCAGTTATGGTGGTGAAATATATTTACAAATAGCTGGACTCTCTACGGAGTGCTCAATAGTACAAGAGGAGCTCTTTGCTAATATGGAACTGTCATTTGGTCCAAAGCTCAAAATCTGATTGTGTATTTTCAGTCATTCACAAGCTGTACCTGCTGCTGTAAACAAAAAATATAGTTTAAATACTTTGGCAGTGTAATTAAATTTGACATAATATCATATGACAAACATATTTGTTTTTCATGGATACGAAGCTATATCGGCACAGTAGGGAACAAAAGAATTGACGAATTGGCAAAAAAGCCAGAATTTATGTTCTCTAAATTATGCTAGAAATAAGTTTAAGGAGTACCTGTATTAGAACACATTAGAATGAACGGTATATGCCCAGAATTGAAGGAACCACACAAGATAAACCCTACCATCGCTTGAATGTCGCCTACACTGTAGAAATATCACATCAGAATTCATAACCATTCCGTGTTGTCAGCGCATGGTAAATTTGGTTTTAATTTTCAAGGAATCAAGATAAAAAGAGAGAAAAGTATATGCACTGAACAGAAATTTGTTGAATATCTATATTTACCTGCCCGGTCTCAGAACATAGAAGAAGAATATTCTATGCACACTTAAATTTTTGTAATATTAGATTTGACAGCAACTATATGAGATACTTAGAAAAAAAAAGACGTGTTAGACTCATATAACTTTCTCCAGCTGTTTGACAACAAATTATTCTTAAAAATATTATTGCTTTCCCTATTTTGTGTTAATTGAGATAAAAAAATCTGATGTGTTGCATTCACATGACTTTCTCTAGCTGTTTTACAAACAAACTTTCGTTACAAAAATGCTTTTATTTATGTCATATTAATCCAGATAAACTTTGCGTGAATTGGTCTTATTACTTGTTTTTTTGTGAGTAGAAGGGAAATAAGGGAGTGCATAAGCTAAAACGATAGTCAAATATTTTAAAAGCCGGTCGCTAAGTGAAACAATTTAAATTCGGTACTCACTGCTTGCTAGGAATAAACTAATGACAGACGAAAAGAAATATGTTTTAAAACAGAAACCAATAACTTGGAACATCTCGAAAACGATTACTGTACGATAAAAATGTATATAACATAAATTGTAGGTTTTAATGATATCTATATTTTCTGTATAGTAAGTTTGTGTCTATCTCTTACGGTTTACGTTCTATACAAAAGTTGTACGAAATTAATCCAATGAATGAAGCGCACTTCTGGGGCTAGTCCCAGAAATTTTAAGATGCAGATTTCGTTTGACATGAATATATCTTAAACATATGAAATTTTAATCAAAATTGTTAGAACCATTTTTGAGAAAATCAAAATTTTTAAAAAATTTGTAAAGAGTAGTAGTTCCAACCTTGGAATATACCAAGTTTGGTATTTAACCGACTTTTAGTTTTTGAAATATGCTATATACAGGCACTCACACAGGCACACATACACTGATAGACACACACGGACATGTTTCTAAAAATGTTCCTTTGTATTCAGGGGATTTCAAGACATGCATTTCCGGCTAAATCTCGGTAGCAAAGTTTTGGGTGTAAGAAAATACCTTCTCTATCCACTATGTATATTGTACATATAGAGTAGAGGAAGTAATAGAAAATGGTATTACTTCCTTCTAAAGTTCCTTCTAGGAGGGAAATAAATTCTCGTACAGTAGGCTAAGGCGAGAGTCAAATCTTTTGAAATCCAATCATTGTGATGCACTTCAATGCATGAACATGCAACAATTCTGAAGTGTTCTATTCACATGACTTTCTCTGATTTTTCTACAAGCATACGTACTTCAAAGGCAAAATGGTTCCATTACTTATTTGCTTATAAGTATAAGAGAACTAAGCAAATACACTATGCTAAAGGGATAATCAAATGTTTTAAAAGCGTTCGCCAAGCGATTGTTATTGACATTTGCTTCTGTGTATGACCCGGAAAGGAAACATGGCCTACTTTTTATTTGAAAAAGCAAGTATTTTGGTATTTAAACGAATAACAAGGAACATCTTGAAAACGTCTATATCTACAATAAAAAATAAAAGACAAATTGTGTGTTTTGACCCGATATAGATTTTTACCCGCATACGGTTCACCAGTTATGCAGAATTTATTCAAGATGAATGAGATAAGGAAATTCAAGATAAACTTTTTTTCACATAGACATCTATAATACATGGTCGTCTCCTTAGCGCGGTGGTAGCGCAGCTGCCTACCAAGCGGGAGACCTGGGTTCGATCCCCAGTACCGGCGTGGGGATTTTTCCCCCGCTGGGAGACCTGGACCGGGGTGCACTCAGCCTCGTGAGGTCCCTGGGGCCAATTGAGGAGCTACTTGATGGAGAAGTAGCGGCTCCAGGTCGTGAGGACCGCATTAACCGGCCGGGAGGGGCTCGAGGCGCTGACCACGTCTCACCCTCCAATACTGCACCCCATCCATGACGTCTGTAGTGGACCGAGATGGGGGACGCAGCGGCCGGGCGGTAGGCCAAGGTTCCCCGTGAGCTGTCGTGCCATGGAGTTATGTTATCTATAATACATGTATTTTAATCAAAACCGTTAGAGCCATTTTTGAGAAAATCAACATTTTCAAAACAAAATTCAGGTATAGGATAGCTTCAAGTGGGGGAATTTTCTTGAAAATCATCATGTTGCATCCTTGGAAGATGCTGAACTTAAAATTCAAATTTGATATATTGCGGAGTTTTTGTTTTTTAGTTTTCCTGTTCTCACACGTACAAACACACACACCCACACATACACTCATATACATGGACCTTTTTTAATACTGATTTTTTTTTTGTTCAGGGGACCATAAAGCGTGCATTTCCAGTGAAATTTTGGTGTCAATTTTTTTAGGTATAGTGGCATAACTTGGCTACCTATGTACTATCTAAAAAGTAGATATAGTAAAACATCCTATGTATTCCGTTCACATGAATTTCTTTAGCTGTTACACAAATTTGCTTACAAAAGATTATACTTTTATATTAGAAATTTCTTATAACGAGCTTCCTTGTAAGCTGAAGGGAAATAAGGGAATATATTAACTAACTCGATAGTCAAATCTTTTAAAAGTTGGTGGTATGTGAAACAAATGAACTTCGGTTGGCTTTCCATGGTCTGCAGTAAGACAAGAAAGATGAAACGAAACGTCACTTTCCGTTTGAGAAAAGTATAAGCAGCTTAAAATTAAAACCAATAACAAGAATATCTCAAAAATGGCGATCTCTACATACAAAACTATAATGCATAAATTATGTGAAATCTACATTTTTGTGCATTAGGGTTTTGTCTATTTCTTACGGTTTAGCCTTTATGCAAATTTCTGCGAAACTCATCCAGAATAAAGAGGTTTTTAGAGGCTTTTACCAGAAAATTTAAAATATAAATTTATTTTTATGTAAATATCTTTAATATACGGTAATTTAAACAAAATTGTTACAGCCATTTTTGAGAAAAAACAAATGTTCAAAAGGTTTTCATATAAAGTGTAATTTCAAGTTGGGAGATTTCCTTGAAAATAGCATCGCTTCTTGAAAGATACCAACTTTATATACCAAGTTTGGTATCTAACAGTCTTTTATTTTTTGAGCTATACTGTCCACAGATACACACATGGACGATTTCTAATTTTTTTTTTGGACTTAGTGGACCTCAAAACATAATTGCCGTTAAAATGTCGACATCGAATATTTAAGTGCATTAGATTACCTTTTCTATACCCAATGTATACACAGTACGCGTAGAGAAAGTTTATTTTTTCGGACTCAGGGGACCTTAAAACATATTTTCCATAAATCTCGATATCGAATTATTGGGTGGAATTTATCTTCTCTATCCACTATGTACATTGTACGTATGGGCTAGAGAAAGTAAAAGGGAAGCATTGGTTTTCTCTCTCATTGAAAGTTTTCTGGACCTCCAACAGCTGCAGTAGAGGAAAATTTTAACAGCCCTTTTTTGTATTTCCTCAAGAAAGCTGTTTTTGCCCAGCACGTCCTGCTTCCAGTTGTGTATCTACAGACGAGCGCTGTCAACGAAAATGATGTACTTTCCGCAATCCGCGTACACAGGCCAGGAAATCGTGCCCCATATATATGCATGAACAACGCGTCATTTTTCATGCGCGTGACGTGCGCATGACAGGATGGAGTATATGGAAATTAGCAACAAGCTTGCAACACACAAAACATTCACAGAATCGTTCGCCGTGATGTGCAGCAAATGGCCTGTGATGCCTGCGAACAAAAAACAACAGACAACAAATATTTTCCTTGGGTATTCAAAATATGCTCAACTGAAATTAATGACACTTTTATGAAGTCTCGTTTGTTTATGCTGATGTTAAGATGTCACTTACAGCACCAATGCTCGAAAACATACAAAAAGCGGCAGAAGCATGTGTCAGTCGCGTTTTCACTTTCTGCATCATACATGCGATATTACGGTTCCTGTGATTTATGACGCTTTTAGTGAACATTATGGAAAGGAAGGAAGAAAAATATTTGCAATATAGACTTTCCTCAACCATTTACACAACTGACAGCGTTAGTACACAATGCCAAGATTTCAGATTTAGCACTGAAACTGGTTCACGAGAGTTTATTTTCCTGCCAAAGGGATATCGTCAATCAATACCTCCGTAAATAAAACGATCGGAGCGGAACCGGTTCTTTCAATGCTAATAGAATGAAGGAAAACAAAAGAGCTCTATCTTCTCTTTGACACCATCTACTGAACTAGATATGTCCATATCTAAATGCCCTCTTGATTAATTATAAACGCAGAGATTTATTTAACGTAGTGGACAATTATAGTCGGATAACTAGTTTACAAAGAATATAAATAGTGCTATAGTGCATTTTAATGATTTCTTGAAATTATATTATCTGCTGTTTGACTCTCTCTTAGATACAGCTGTGAAATTTGGAGAATCTGCAGTAGGTATGTAGTATATACTGTTGAATTTTATACCAGTTATTATACATAATAATAGTATATTTCTGACATATATTAATGTTCAAGTTGACATGGTTATTCAAGTTACTCCTTATTATATAAATTCATGTTTACTCTAACACGCATAAAAATCGTAAATAACAGCTAGAGAAGGAGTTGCATTCCACCCAAATATACGATACCGAGATTTTACCGGAAATATAAGTTTTGAGGACCGTGAGTCCTATAAAAATATTTTAGAAAAACGTCCGTGCATGCCTGTATGTGTCTGTGATCAGCACAGCTGAAAAACCAAAAGACCGAGACATACTAAACTTGGTGTTTAAGGTAAGTATCCGGCAGGAAGAGTTTTTAGAAAATCCCCTAAGGTAAACTACCCTTTACATGGAAACATTTATGAAAATCTAGTTTTTCTCAAAGAATGGTTCTAATGATTTTGATTAAAATATTAAAATGAGAAAAATGTCTTTAATACACCATAAATAATTTAATATAAATCCCAAATAAAATATATATTTTGAATTTTCTGGGAATAGTCTCTTTATTCTGGATGAGTTTTGCAGAATTTTGAATAACGGTTAAACAATAAGACATAGACAACAACTTACTGCACTTAAAGTGTAGATCTAGATAAAACACAGAATTCATGTTATGTAGTTTTTTTTTTCCTTTTAGAGTTGACTTCTTCAACCTATTCCTTGTTATTGGTTTCAATTATAAACTACCCAACCTTTCTCAAACGTGTCCATGCTGAGCAACTGAACCTCAATTGTTTCACATAGTGACCAGCTTTTAAAAGATTTGTCCAATTCTATTTCCTTTATTTCTCTTCCACTTACAAGGAAGGAAGAAAGTATTAAGACGAATTCTATTAATGTTTATCTCGATTATCATGATGTAGATAAAAGTGTAATCTTTTGTAAGAATGAGAAATATATATGAATGGAAACCGTCAGATATTTTTATTTTTTCGTTTATAAAGCCCCCTATAACTCTTATGGTCATATTGAGGCTTTTAGTTTGTTAAACAACTGAATATTAACTGTAAGATATAAACATTGTGTTAATCATTTTACAACATTCAACACACTATATTCACTCTAACAGTCATACCGACAGACTCTCTGTGAATATGAAACAATTCTCCAGCTGGGGAATCGAATCCGGGACACGGAGGCAAACTAAATTCTTTGTTTTAATAAAAATCAGCCACATAGTGATTTTAAAAATATTCAATCACTATTTTCAAGTTTTACAGTAATTACCTGTCATATCATTTATTCTTTTACTAACCCTAATTGTTGTAGAAATATGTTATTTTCCTACTCTTCAAAACTATTACTTTCTCAAAATGTATGAATTTATTTCCCTAACTTAAACATTCTTCCCAAAAAGATATGAGACTAGTTTTTTAATACGCTATTTAGTATTTATAAGAAAATGTTGAAACATACTAGTAAACATCTGGTGTATTGCTTTCACATGATTTTTGCTACATCTCTGTAATAAATTATTGTTTAAAAGCTTATTTTCTTATCTACCTCATTGAGACAAACATTAGTAGAAATGCTTTCTTGTATGTAAAAGAGAAGTAATTGAATACATAAGCTAAAACGATAGTAAAATATTTTAAAAGCTGGTTGCCATGTGGATATAGTCCGCTTCTTTGCATTGCCAGAACTGACAAATTTTCGTATGGGAAGAGTATTTTAAAAGTGAAACTAATTACAAGGAATTTCTGAAAAATGCTCAACACCACGAAAACAATTTATATGACATAAATTGTGTGTTTCAACGAAGTTGTGTAGTAAGTTTTTGTGTATCCCATGCGGTTTACTAGTTACGCCAAATCCAGCAAAATTCATCCAGAATAAACAGGCATTCAGAGGCTATTCCCAGAAAAGTCAAGATACACATTTTATTTGTTGTGTAAATATCTTTAATATACGGTATTTTAATCAAAATCGTTAGAGTAAATTTGAGAAAATCCAAAATTTTGAAATGTTTTCCGTGTAAAGGGTAGTTTGGGGTGAGGAAATTTTTCCCAAAATTTGGGTGTCGCAGCCCGTTTTCAAAAAATGCTTTTTATGGGTAGAGGCACCCTAACCTGTATTTCTTGTGAAATCTCGGTATCGAATTTTTGGGTGGAATGCCCATACCTACTTTCTCTATACACTATGTACATAGTACGTGTTGAGAAAGTAAAAATGAATATTTTCTTAAATCTTAGTACTCTTATTTTTTTATTTTGAGGAAAGTATTAAGGATCACTGACGGTGAAATTTTGACTAAAATCTCTCAGAAAATTAAAATTGCTCTCTCATTTCAAATTGGTAGTGAAATTTTGGGTATCTTTAGGAAACCAATATTTAGCTGTCCTCTTTTTTCCTCGGGTTCTACAACCGCTTAAAAGTTGCTTAATACACCTATATCCAAGCATACTATTTCTATAGGCAGGTTTTTCGGATGTTTCAAAGAATGCACCTATATGGGAACAGGTCATGTAACAATATATTTCTGCAAGCTCTATAAATATGCAGCTTAATGAATTGTAATATTTGTAACGAATAAGCCCTTAGAAAATCAAAGAAATCATACTGGTAGCACCGAAAAAGTTTGTATTTAGTAACTTTGTCTGTTACTAGATGGCAGTTAAGGTTTCAGCTCTACCCATCACGTGGTTTCATTGCCTTAAATGACAGAATCAACAATCTTGTGCTTCTTTAGAATGATGGAAAAAACGCATTTCCTGAGACTATTAAACACTTCTATTTAAAAGGCTTAATACCAAAAGGAGATAAAGTTGAATGAAGTTCGTGGCGTATCTGCTCTTGCTTTTGCTGCAATTTAAAATTGGGTAAATGAATTTAAACATGTGAGTACATCCATCAGCACATCCACAATTAATGAACATCGTTTCGAACGGCCAGTAGGAGTGAATTTATCCGAAATTATTGACAAATTCCAGGATATGGTTTTGATGATCGATGAATCAAAGTTTGCGAAATAATAGAGACCACAGGCATATCAAGGGGTACAGTGTTTTCAATTTTACATCAAAGATTAGGTTTGACAAAGGTCTCGGCAAAATTTCTGCCGCGTTTGCTCTGAATGGAGAATAAAGACAATCCTGTGATCGATACGGAAGCTAGTTTGGCACTTTTCCGTCGCAGTCCTGAGGCGTTTATGTGTCGTTTATGTGGATGAAACATGGATACACTACTACACTCCAGAGATAAAGGTACAGTCGAAACAGTGGGTTTTAAAGGAAAACCGGCTCCGAAGAAGGCAAAGGTGGTGAAATCTGCAGCCAAGGTGATGACCTCGGTTTTTTTTGGGATACACGTGGAATCCTCTACATTGACTAATTGCAGAAAGGAAGAACGATAAATGGAGAGTATTATGAATCTTTATTGCACCGGTTGAACGGAGAAATAAATAAAAATGGCCTCATCTGCTGAAGAAAATAATTCTCTTTCATCAAGGCAATACAAGGGTGAACACATGCGCAGTTTCCATGGCAAAAATTGTAGAATTAAGGTTCGAATACTACAACATCCATCATATGCACTAGATTTTTCTAAACTTGAAAAAGCTACCTGACGGAAAATTATTTGCTTATAACGAAAGGATCATCTATCATCTCTTATTTTGAGGAAATCCTATTTTTGGAAGGCTCAAAACAGTGGGAAAAACGCTGGGGAAAGTGTATCTTGCTAAAAGTAGATTATGTAGAAAAATAAAAACTATGCAATAAATAATTTGTTTTTCTATCTGTTTCTACGGACTTAATTGAACGCCCGTTGTATCTGTAGGCTTTGTCATGCTGAGCATAAATTGCTGTTGCGCCGTGATGGAGCGACATCCACCTCTCACGCTGGAGCTGCTGGTTGCGTATACAAAGGGCGAATTTTATGTAGCTGCTTCTGTGCGCTCTTGCAGGTTGTTTTGTAACACAGGGCGAAATGGTGAAGCATGTTTTGTGTCCAGCCACCATCTTGTGGCACTACACGCTACCATATACTCTATAGGCAGCATCTGTCAAATTGATTGTTTTTTTCAAGTTTTTGAAGTAAAAGACAAAGGACAATGGAAAGGGAGAGGTCTCTAGTTGAAGGAACGTTTAATACAACCACAATTTTCAGAAGTTATTACTGGTAAATTGGTATTATTACAGAAAAGATCGCAACAAGCTCATGACTTACCTTTGTTCTAATTACTTTGTCTAAAACTGAAGGAGGCAAACTATCAGATTTTTGCCAAACCTTATATTTTGTCTCTCATGCCTATAGCCATTAACTCCCCTGCATAAATTTATAAAGTTAGTACCATACTCTAATTCCTCTATTGAGTGCACTAAATAAACAATTCTGAATACATGTATAAGGCAGTCATATTTAGGACGCATGTACGTAAACGCATATCACAGACATATGTTTGGGAAAGGCTTGGAATAATTTTTAATTTCACACAAAAAAAGGGGTGTCAAGTATCAGAGATTATCACAAAGAGTATAATGACTCACTGTAAATCGCTTGTATTTTATTCCAAGTCCGAGGATCACACCCCCTTTTCTTGCGGTTTTGGTATCATAAGCGCATACTTTTATAGCAATTATTTCTCGCGATAGTTGCTAAATGACGAATTAGCAAGAGGTTTCTTATAAACCGGAGTAGCTTAACCCATTTTCAACGGTCCTTCTGATTTGGAAATCTAAAAATCTAACAACAGCACAGAATCATTCGATCAATAATGTATAAAATATTTCACTAAGAATGCCTCTTAAAAATCACGTAAATAAGGACCTAGCTTATGGATACATACACATTTCTCTTTCCTTGTTTATGCTTCTGGTATTCGAGAAACTAAAACCAAGCAACACATACGTAATTGACCATTATACTGGCTTAAAACTTAACTCTAAATTTGCTATCTAATTGGACATTTAACACCAAAATTCTTATTTTTGGGTGCACATTTAACCCACACAAGGCGCACTCATCTCAAAAGTGTAGTATCTAAATGTGGCGTCTTGGCAAAAACGTGCTTCATCAATAACTATACATAAGGATAGGGCATTTCCTTTCAATTCTCTCTATATCTGTGATTCGCAATTACTATTTCCCCATAATAGGACACCATCTTTACAGATTAGAGCTGCTGGTTGCATACGTTGAGGGCGAATTTTATATCGTTGCTTCAGTATGCACTTTCAGGTTGCCTCGTATCAATTGTGCCATAATAGCACACCAGCTTTACAGCTTGGTAATGCTAGTTGCATATGCTCAGGGCGCACTAAGTGTAACTCCTGCTAGGTTTCCAGTGAAGTGACAATATTATTACAGCTATTGCTGCAGATCATGTATTGATGCTATGAATGGAGTGATCCTGGAATAGATATCACGACACAACTGAATAAACGCAGGACTAATTACTGTGTGATTTCTGCAATCCATATATTTGTACCACTTTGATCGTTAAGATAAATGGTATTTAATGGCAGTAGCCAACAATTAAAAATAAAACAACAAAAAATTAAAATACGCAGTGAATATCGTTTTTGAAATCGTCTTATATGCACATAATGCCAATCCTTTTTGGAGATCTCAAACTAAGGATATATTTAGATTTGTTAAGTGGAAATTAACAAAAAATTTAGTTTTTGTTTTTTTTGGATTTTAACACTTCAATACACCATGGTTCTTGTTGATTAATATACTGAAGTTATTTTCATTCACTTGCAATTTAACACTTGTCGCGGGACCATTTAAATGAAATTATGAATGATAAATGACATTTCAAATATTAAAATACGTGTATCTCTCAAAATATTTTCCAACGCATGTAAATGTTCAAAATGATCCTTTGGGTGCACATTACAACCAATCGGTTTGATTGTTGCTACCAGAGAATCTTAATATCATAATAAGTAATAATTATCGAATTCAATTCGCCTGCGGTACCACAAGTACTAAAAACGGGCGTTAAACATTATAAAATTGAATTAAGTTTCTGAGTAAATAAAATTAATTACTTGTCTATATTAAGAAACTTAACTAATCCACAAAAATAATGAAAATGTATGAACAAATAATTTAAAATACTTTTTCCTGCAGTAACATTTAATTAACTTCAAACACATTCATTATTTTAAATTATTACTCCTGGAATATAGATATGAAGTTTTGTTACAATGTTTTGAAAACTAAAGTATAAGGAGCTTTTTACTTGAATATTTAAAAAGCCAAAATATTTTTTTCTCAAATACTACTTGATGCATTTGCTCAAATTTTAGAATTAGCTAACACAAAAATAGAGGTATGTAGTAAAACGGAGTTACGTAAGAAGCATTGAGTTTGAGGTTTTCACAGGTTGTTCCCTTAAAATAATTAAGAATAATTTCAAATTAAGTGAAGAAGGATACTAAATATTTCTTGGAAAATATTATGTTTTTATACGAACTTGAATGTGCAATATTCAAAATAAGCTCTAAGATGATTAATTTACGTAAAAAAGCTGCTAATTAAAGTACACCCTCAGTGTGTCATTTTCACTGATTACCAGCCATATGTCAAAGCCTGTTGCGTTATAGTTTTAACTCTAAACACAACACTGAGGTGGGGAATCGCTTGCATAAAGTTTATTTAATTTACGTTTGTCTTATATCTGTTTAATTCATTGACATTATTTGCTTTAGATAATGTGACTATGAGTTATTATAGTGATAAATAGATAAAATAAATAAAGTTTACAATACTATGGACCGGTTTCTAATTTATTAAACCAGGCTATGAATTCCATACCCTAATATTTTAATACATTTTAAACTTTAAATTTTATTAAATTTATAGTTTTACAGAGATCTAAAGCTACAACTTCTCTTAAATTATTAAATATCATAATTATTCATCACTTTAAATATCTACATTTAAGGTTTTATAGTTAATGCTAAATCCAATCAATATTTTTTTATTTATAATATAATGATACAAAAGGGTAGTGTAGGGATGAGAGAGGGTAGATTCTGGAAGCGTATTCTGAGTTTAGGGAGGGTGATACTTCTAGTTACGGTGATTTTCGTAAAGTAGGACTCTGAAATGAAAAGAGCCTGTTATTTATGGACGCTCTTTAACTGCTTTGTTTCTCAGCGTCCCATTCTATATTGGGCGTGAAAGATCGCTTAATTTTGCTCAGAGGCCTCTCTTATCAGGCTTGAAAAGCAGGACTCTGGAAATATACCGTATATGCTAAAATAAGTGCAGGTAGATTTCTGACTGCGAATAATTAAGGGTGACAAAAAAGCTATGAAATCAATATTTTATCGCAATTAATTTATTACTAAGTATTTAATAATGTTATATATAAGTCCTTTAACTGGTTGATCATATTGGAAGATGAATAACAACATTTAAATGAAGCTCAAATAATGTCAAGATCTCTGGAGCGTAACACTAAAAGGGCCGAGGAGCCAAATTGGGCGCTTTACGACATTATGTTCTGACCAAATCGTAAGCTCATACTTCATGACTTTCTTTAATTATATGGAACATTAACCACCTTTCTTTGCATTAGGTTACGAAAAATATGAAGGTGCCTATCTAGAAAGACCGCAAGGACTAATTTGGCTCCTCTCCATATTTTTCTTCGTTTTCAGGCTACTTTCTTGCAATACTGCATTGGAAATCAAAACAATAATTGTTCTTTGTATTTCAAATTCCCAACAATGGTAGTATTATTTCCGGTACTATTGTTATATTTGTTGAAGCAAGGATTTCAGTTAAAGTCTGAGTCAGTGTTTGGTACTTGTTTCCTCAAACATGAGCTATAAATACAAGAATGCATAAATACTGGATGAACTCAGAAAAATACAAGATGAAAACTCAGTAGAGGAATTTCAGTTTTTTGGTAGTGATCAGGACAATAGATGAAGTGATTCATACAATGACAGCAATTAAATACGATCCAGGATAGTACTGCGTCCAATTTAGAGAAAAATGAACCTTCCACATTCAGCATCCTTTCCTATGTTCCAAATTCTAGCTTTGGAAGATCGAGAGTCTGGAAAAGAAGTACTGGTACAAAAAGACAATCAAAATGTGTACAGGGAAAGAGAAAATGTATGGAAAATTGTACGGTTGGTGCTAATGCAGCTGAGTAGCATTTCTTCTCTTGCTATACAGGTTCGTTATATTTTAAAGATATGATAAAGGCAAATACAATATTAGTCTATTAGATTTAGAGCAGCAGCAACAGCAATAGAAAAATGTAATAGTTGTAGTAATAATACAGATAGTAATAATAATAATAATAATTTAAATTTCAATACAGTAAAAAACAGGTGTGATCTCTAGTGGCAAGCGTCCGGGTATCATTGAGAAATAATAATGATAACTAATTAATTATTTTGTAATACTTAAATGTGTGCACTGTTTAATCACTGATATTGACATTGGGAGGTTTTAACTTGAAATAAACCCGTTGAGTTCTGCAATTGTTTTAGAGCATGAAGGGGTGTCTGCAGACCTGAAATGTGGGGCAGTTGGGCCAGCTGGAATACAAAATCTTTTATGATATTGTATTGTAATCTAGTTTCAATGGATGTTCTTTACATTTTTACTTTCTCTACTCGTACTACGTACATAGTGTATAGAGAAATTATTGTATTCCACCTAAAAATGCCATACCTAAATATATGTTTTGAGACCTCTGAATCATTTTTAGAAAAAGATCAGTTTGTGAGGAGAGCGACGCAACAAGGAGAACGACACACACGAAGATCTTAAAGATAATACTCCATCCCAAACTACTTTCTACAGGGCAACATTTTCAAAAACCTTGTCTAAAATGGCTTTAACGATTTTGATTAAATTGTAGTATATCAAGGATATTTTCATGACAAATAAAATGTATATGTTTTATTTCCTACAAATAACCTCCGAAACACTCTTTATTCTGAATTATTTTACTATAACTGGTAAACCGTAATCAATAGACAAATTCTTACTGCACAAATCTCCGATCTCGTCGAAATACACAATATATGTTCTTTAAATGTTTGTTACTGGAATAAACCGTTTCGGAGATATTCCTTGTTATAGTCTTAATTTTAAATTAATTTTCTCAGACAGAAAGTCGTCCATGTTTGATTTGTTTTACTCCAACCAATGCAAAAATGAAATTTCAATTTCAAAGCGATAGTTTTTAAACCTTTTGACTATCACTTCACCATTCCTTTAGTTCCCCTCTACTTATAAGAGCTAAATAATAACACAATATTCTACTAATGGTTACGTCGATTAGCATGATGTAGAAAGAAACTTAATCTTTTGTAAGAAGTTTATTTGTAGACAGCTAGAGAAAGTAATGTGAATGGAACACATCTGATATTTTATAACGATTTGAACACCTTATTATAGTTACGGTGTCATGCTTATTATTCAGATTTAATTTTATATATCTTAAATTATTTCTATGAAACAGAGTGTTCACAGTTAAAAAAAATATCTGATGTGTCCCATTCACATGACTTTTGCTTATCTCTGAAACAAATAATAGTTAAAAAGCTCATCCTTATATGTACTTAATGCTAATATCTGAAACAAATTATAGTTAAAAAGCTTATCCTTATATGTACTTAATGCTAATCGAAATAAAATTAACAGAAATGGAATTATTACTTGCTTATTTTGTAAGTAGAAGGGAAATAAGGTAGCACCATAGTCTAAAGCGATAGCCAAATCGCTTAAAAGTTAGTTGATATATGACTGACTTACCTTTGCATGACCAGGAGTTGACAAATCCCCGTATGAAAAAGTATAAGTATTTTAAAGCTGAACCCAATAATTAGGGATATCTCTAAAACGGTCAACTCCACAAAAATATCTATATGACATAAATTATATGTTTTAAAGAGATCCACATTTTTTGTTATGTTAGTTCTTTTCTGTCTCACGGTTCACCAGTTATGCAAAATTCTACAAAATGCATCTGAAATCAAGATATCTTCATAGGCTATTCCCAGAAAATTCAAGATACACGTGTTATTTGTCTTGTAAATATTTTTAATATTGATATTTTCATCAAAATCAGAGCAATTTTGAGAAAATCAAAATGTTCGAAATTTTCCATATAAAGGGAGTAGGAGATGGGGGATTTTCTTGAAAATCTTCGTTTCACATCCTTGGAAGATACTGAACTTAAATAACAAGTTTGGTATGTAACGGACTTTTCGTTTGTGAGCTATGCTGTCCACAGTCTCACACACACACACACACACACACACACACACACACACACACACACACACACACTCACACATTTTTTCTAAAAATTGTATTTTGGGGGTGGGATTTAGAGAGTTGTAAGACATATGTTATTGAATTTTGGGTGCAATACCTTCCCTATACACTATGTACATAGTATATATGAAAAAAAAAACTCTCACACATGCGTTTTGAGTTTCTCTACACGTAATACATATATATACATAGTGTATAGAGAAGGTATTGTATTGTACCCAAAAATTCGATATCAAGATTTCACCGGAAATACATGTTTTGGGTTTCCCTGAATCCATTTTGGAAAAAGTGCTTCTGTGTGCGTGGTTCGACAGCATAGCTCAAAAACGAAAAGACCTTTAAATACCAAACATGGTATTTAAGTTTGGTATCCTCCAGGGATGTGACACGAAGTTTTTCAAAAGAAAGGCCCTTCTTCCCTTTTCTTGGAAAAAAGTTAGGAAATTTTGATTTTATCAGAAATGGCTCTAAGATTTCGATTATAATCTCCTAATACCCCCTGAGTGAAAATGAGAACAATATTCGAGGCGTGCCCGGATAGTAAATACCATATTTTCTTTCTATCGCCACCGCAACGCTAGTGTCACAATTCACAATTCCACGCATGCGCACTCTTCTTTCTGGTCCATTGCTTGTTCACTCGACTACAGCCAGATTGTGTTTTGTTTTTACATTTGCTAGTGATAGCTAAAAATATTTCAGCACTATTTCTGATCCCGCTGAATGTTAAGTGCATTCCGTAATACGCTTTTGAACGCAAAGAATGTTAGGCCAGCTGAAATTCATTATAAGCCTATAGATATACGCGGTGAAAATGTAATGACAGGGAGTGGTGACAATGGGGATTAGGCAACTCAATGATGGACAATCTAATATTATGATGAAGCACGGAATGGGCGGCCTTCTGTTGTCATTGGTGGTTTCGTTGAATAAATGAATCAGGCAGTTCGTGAAAACAGAGGGTTCACAATAAAAACGTCTTGTAATGTGTTTTCACAGAACACAGTGTGGCAGCTTTCTTTGAAGAGGACATACAAAAGTTGATTTTCCACTACGACAAATGTCTGAACAAGAATGGCAACTATTCGAAAAATCGGATGTGTTGTGTTACACTCACATGAATTTCTCTCGCTGTTGTACAACCAAACTTCTTACAAAAGACTATTCTTCTTTCTACACCATGCTAATTGAAATAAACATTAGCAGAATGTTCTTATTACTTAGTTCCTTATAAGTATAAGAAAACTAAGGGATTACACTGGGCTAAAGCGAGAGTCATATGTTTTAAATACGCTAGTTATGCGATTATCATTGTAAATCGCCTCTTTTCTTGATAAAGAGTACAACAAATAAAAACAACTACTCCAGTCTGAAAAAAGTGTAAGTACTTTACAATTGAAATTAATAACAATTGAAATCATAACAAGAATCAAGAATAATAAAGGTGAGGATGCCATAGCTTAAATTAAAAAATATTTTAATGAAGCTTCGGTGGAGTATATATTTTTGTTGGAAGATAGTAATGGAATGAAGGAGAATAAATTAATTTCTAGATCTATTCATGCTCCTATTCAAATTGTGTGTTTTGACGAGATCTACATTTTTATGCAGTAAATGTTTTACAATCTCTTACGGTTTAGCAGTAAAGCAAAATTCGGAAAAAATCATCTACAGTAAAATTCTTCAGAGGCTGAAGATTAAAAGAATATATTTTATTCGGATGTAAGTATTAAAAATATACTGTATTTTAAACTAATTTGCTATCGCCATTTTTTAAAAAATAAACAATTTGGACAACTTTTGCATGGAAAGGGTGGTTTGGGGGGTATTTTCGTGAATATCTTCGTGTCGATTTCTTGGGAGATACTAAACCTAAATACCAAGTTTTTGAGCTAAGCTATACACAGACTACACACACGGACACCTTTATATAAATATTCTTTTCGGACTCAGGGGACCACAAATCATATATTTTGAGTGAAATCTCGATATTAATTTTTGGGTGGAATACAATACCTGCTCTATTCACTATGTACAGTGTACATAGGGGGCTAGGGAAAGTAAAATAGGTTAAGGAATGCTCTTTCATTACAAATAAATGTTGAAAAAACAAATATTTTACGTTTTTCTTTTCCATACCGGTACTTATTTTCCGGACACGTCTCATAATTATCTTGATGAATAAGCTTAGTTTCAGAGCTCCCAGCTTGAGAAGGAACGTTTCACGGAGGTCTATAGATAAAACAGCGTCTCTGAACAAAGAATATTTCAGACCTAATAGTTGTGCTTAACTTCTGTTCCTATAATATTACGTAGTATAAGAGTGTGATACTTCTAGATTTTTTGAAATATGTATACGTATGAGCATATTCTTGAAGGTAAAAAAGGTCAGCTTTTATTAAGAGCTAAAATAACATTGAACTGAATTATTATTCCAGTTTTATAACGCATATAATTATCTTCCGGGGTTATGTGAAAAACTGCACATAATTTTCACTTATTTTCTTCCATTCTTCTCTATACTCTCACATATCTTCCTTTATGTCTTTTCTCCCCATGGTGGGCCGAATTGCTTTCACCCAAATGATGTAAGACCCTTTCTTCCTCTTTCCAAATGGTACCCTTTCCATGGCTTTCCTTGTGAGCGCATTTCCTCCCGTGTACTTTAATGTGTCAGCTCTAGCTTTTGCTTTGTTTTATTAGATACAAACACAAAAAGTAATATTACTTTGTCTCGTATCATAATTCGTTATGCTGTTCTGGTATTCCAAAAGACTAATTATTTTGTTGTTCATTTATAACAACGTATATATCTGTTTAATATTTACTACATAGATTTAGTTAGTGTAATTGATATTAGTTTATTTATTTATCTATAATGTGATCATTACAGGTTTCCCAACCTACAATGTTCACTTAAAATTAACAATATCAGTTTGATTACAAAATAAGTGACAGAGTACATCACAAAATTACAAAGCAACTCATAAAAGAACATAAAAAATAATACAATATAAATACAAAACATAGAAAGTTGGTAAAATTGATTCACATGTACACCAAATCTATTAATTTACTATTGGTAATAAATAATTACAGGACATAACAAAACTGATAATATTCATATGAAATATAGATATGTTTAAGGGATGTTGTTTATTTTATAATGATTACATTCTAAGATTAGTCCTCTGAAGGAAGAATATATTGCTAAACTTATTTGGTGCAATATTTAAAACGTAAAAACTTATTAATTGGCTTAGGCTAAGATCATAAATTATATTATGTAGCTGTTTGTAAAGGAAAAGTACCAGATGGCAATTTCTTCTATGTGATAGACGTTTAAACTCAAATAAGTGAAACAAAGACTTATACAATATAAGGTTAGGAAAATAGTGAAAACCTTTGAGAAACACATGCCTCAGAATAACTTCAATAAGTGTAATTGCTTTCTCTATACGTACTATACAGAGAAGGTATTGCATTGTACTAAAAATTCGATACCGAGATTACACCGGAAATATATGTTTTGAGACCCCCTGAATCCAAAAAAAAGCATTTTAAGTGTGTGTCTGTCTGTCTGCGTGTATGTGTGTGTCTGTGTGTCTGTGGGCAGCATAGCTCAAAAACGAAAAGACCGTTAAAAACCACATTTGGTATTTAAGTTTGGTATCTTCCAGGGATGCGACACGAAGATTTTCAAGAAAATCCCCCACCTCAAACTACCCTTTACATAGAACTTTTTTCGAAAATTTTGATTTTCCAAAAAATGGCTCTAACGATTTTGATTAAAATCCCGTATACTAATGAAATTTACTTACCAAATAAAATGTATATCTTGAATTTTCTGGGAATAGCCTCTGAAGACCTCTTTCTTCTGAATGCATTTTGCCGAATTTTGCTTAACTGCTAAACGGTAAGAGATAGACAACAGCTTACTACACAGAGAATGTAGAGCACGTTAAAACACAAAATTTATGTTATACACATTTTTTTCGTAGAGTTGATCGTTTTTTATGTATTCATTGTTTTTGAATTCACCTTTCAAAAACTTATATTTTCTCATACAGGAATTTGTCAACTCCTGTCCATGCAAACAAAGGAACTTCTGTCACATAGCAACCAGTCTTTGACTATCACTTTAACCTATAGTACTCCCTTATTTCACTTCTACTTAAAAGGAAGAAAGTAATAAGACTATTTCTGACACTTTTTTTCTCGATTAGCATGAAGTAAATAGAAGCATAAGCTTTTTAACAATAATTTGTTGCAGAGATATAGAGAAATTCATGTGAATGGAATACATCAGATTTTATTTTTAATATTATGCAAATTCCATTCAACTGAAGGGTATTTGGGTCTGGATTTCAGAAATGAGTTACATAGTATAAACAAAAGTTTTATGTTTGAATGATAAATCCCATATTTCTATGTTCTATACTAACCACTGGGTTAATATGTTTCGTGAATGATAAGTATTAAAGATATCTTCTAGATCCATGTTTTATTATAATGTAACACATTTCTTTACCGATTCAAAATGTGTTACAAATAAAGTGTTTAATTCACTGCGGTAATACAATTTTCTAAACGTTTCGACGCGCAGACATTTCCGGCTTTCTCACGTCTACTGCGCGTTAAAATTGCCAATCATTCACAACTCACTAAATTGGTTTTTGCAATTCTTCGTTCCTTTTAACTTTCTCTATCCGGTATATACAATTTACATTGTGAATAAGAAAGGTATTGTATTCCATCCAAAATTGGTTATCGAGATTTTACCGCTAGTACATGTTTTGAGACACCTGAGCCCAAAAAAATTTTTTTAGAAACATGCCTATGTGTATTTGTGTGAGTGTGTGTGTTTGTGTTTTTGTGGGCAGCAGAGCTCAAAATCATAAATTCTGTAAAATACCTTGTTATTTAAGTCCAATATCCTCCAAGGATGCAACACCGAACATTTTCAAAAAAATCCCGCAACCTAACTACGCTTTACATGGAAAAATTTTGCTAACTTCATACACTCAAAGTCGCGGGTTGAAACCCGGCGGAGGAAGATGAATTTTTTTGGGCGTAAAAATCCTTAGCATGGCTTCCTTCGGAAGGGAAGTAAAACCGTTGGTCCCGTGTTGTAGATTTACAGCACGTAAAAGAACCTCAAGCCTGACAGAGAAGCCCCTGAGCAAAATTAAGCGGTCTTTCACGCCCAGTACACATAGAATGGGACGCTGAGGGCCACAGCAGTTAAAGAGCGTCCATAAATAAAACTCCATTTACATTTATATGGAACAATTTTTAAACATGTTATTTTCTCAAAAAAGGCTCTAACGATTTTGATTAAAATATCTCATATTTAAGATATTTATGTGACAAATAAAACTTATGTCTTGAATTTTCTGGGAATAGGCTCTGAAGTCTTGTCTATTCTGGACAATTTTTTTTTTTAATTTTGCATATCTAGTAAACCGTAACAGAAAGACAAAAACTTACAACATAAACAATGTAGATCTCATTAAAACCAAATTTATGTCATATACATTTTCTCCTGGACTTTAGAGTTATTGAGATATTCCTTGTTATTGGTTTCAGTTTTAAAATACTTTTCACATACGGGAACTTGTCACATTTTGGCCAGGCGCAGAAATGGATTCAATTCCATAGCAACCACATTTTAAACTATATGACTGTCGGTTTAGCCCGAATTTAGCCCTCTTGTCCCTTTTAATTATATGACACGAAATAATCAGACCGTTTCTGCTAATGTTTATTTCGATTAGCATGAAGTAGTTGAAAGGATGGGCTTATTAACAATAATGTGTTACAGAGATTTATAGGAAGTCATGTGAATGGAACACATCAGTTTTTTTTTTTTCAGATATATGGACATAATACTTTGTCAGTATGTTAGAATATATAATATAAACCAATATATAATCATAACATTCTGTAGAGGAAGTCATGTGAATGGAACACATCAGTAAATTACTTTCTCTACACGTACTACGTACATAGTGTATAGAGACGGTGTTGCACTCCACCCAAAAATTCTATACCGAGATTTCACCGGAAATATGTTTTGGGGTCCCCTGTATCCAAAAAAGCATTTTCACAAAAAGGACCATGTGTGTGTTTGTGTGTGTCCGCGTGTCCGTGTGAACACGATAACTCAAAAACGAAAAGTCGGTAAAATACCAAACTTGGTATTTAAGTTTAGTGTCTTCCAGGGATGCGACACGAAGATATTGAGAAAAATCCCCCCCCAACCTAAAACTATTCTTTACGTGGAACTTTTCTTAAAAAAAAATAATTTTCTCAAAAATGCTCTAACGTTTTATATTAAAGTATCATGTATTAGCAACATTTAACTGACAAATAAAATGTATATTTTGAATTTTATGCTAATAGCTTCTGAAGACTACTTTATTCTAGATGAATTTTACGCAATTTTACATAACTAATAACTGTAAGAATTGGACAAAACTTACCTCACAAAACATGTATAGTATTTTAAAACACACATTTTATGTTATATGCATTTTTTCGTGGAGTTGATGGTTTTTTAGATATTCCTTGTTTTTGGTTTAAGCTTTAAAAACTTACTTTTCTCATACGAGAATTTGTGAACTCCTGTCCATACAACAAAGGAACCTCAGTCACATAGCAACCAGCTTTTCACTATCACTTTAACCTAAGGTCCTTCCTTATTTCGCTTCTACTTACAAGGATGCAAGTAATAAGACTTTTTCTACTAATTTATTTCTCGATTAGCATAAAGTAAATACAAGCATAAGCTTTTTAACAATAATGTGTTGCAGATATGTAGAGAAAGTCAGGTGAATGGAACACATAAATTTTTTTTCATCCGAACATAATATTTTTCCAACGCTTTAGAAGATATAATATAAACCAAAATATAATCATAACGCACTATAACAAAATCGCTTTGCTCACGCATGCTCAAGAAATTGTGGATAGGTTGTGAAGTATCCGTAGATGCTGTGTCCTTGATCTGTGGTTATTGAAGTTTGCCGTATCATATTACTGCTCCAATGAACTGAGAGACATCGATGTGAAACAGAGCAGTATCCACCCGGATACAGGATTTTCGTATCAGTGGTTGACCTTATTTTGACGTCACTCGGCTCCAAGATAACGAGGGAAGCTTATCTGCCCTCATAGTTCACTGGAACACAAAGGATTCTCTAAACCCAATTTAATTGCAAATGAAATACTTCGGCAAACAGTAATTTTTAAATGCTGTGTAAATTTTTATAATACCATAATATAACTGCCAAGCATTTCTTTCAAGGAAGTAAAATCTACTAATATTTTAAATATGTTACAAGATTTACAATGCTTTCAATTTAAATGTTGAAATAAGCCATTAACCTCAATGTGCAGTTCTATGTATGTATTTGACTGTCCTCAGAAGCTCTTTTGCATTTCACTAAAAATCAAAGCCAAATCGATATTTTAACCGAAATATAAATTCGCTAACAGAATAAAATATATTCTGTTTATTATATATATTACGCATGCGTGATGGAGATAATAAAAATTCTGATTTGTTCAATTCACATGATTTTCTCCACATCTCTACAACAAATTATTATAAAAAAGCTTATTATTCTATTTACTTCGTGCTAATCGAGAAAAAAAAATAGCTGAAATGGTCTTATTACTTGTTTGAATGTAAGTACAAAGGAAATAAGGGAGTATTAGTACCATAGGCTAAAGTGATAGTCAAAAGCTAATTGCTATGGGATTGAAATACCTTTGTATGGCCAGGAGTTGATATATTCCCGTATGAGAAAAGTATAAATATTTTAAAGCTGAAACCAATAACAAGGATTATTTAAAAAACGACCAACTCTACGAAAAGAATATGCAACATAAATCGTGTGTTTAACCAGCTATATAATTTATATTAAGTAAGTGTTTGTCTAGCTCTTACAGTTTACCAGTTATGCAGAAATCCGCAAAATTCATCCAGAATAAAGATGTCCTCAGGCTATTCCCAAAATACTCAAAATAAACATTATATTTGTCACGTACATATCTTCAATATACGGTATTTTAATAAAAATCGTAAGACATTTTTGAGAAAATCAAAATTCTCGAACCATTTTCCATGTAAAGGTAGTTGGAGGGGGGGGGGCTTTCATGAAAATCTTACTGTCGCATCCTTGGAAGATACTCAACTTAAATATCAAGTTTAGTATTTAACAGACTTTCGTTTCTGAGTTATGATGCCCATACACACACATACACACAGACGCATACGGATATTTTTCTAATACTGCTTTTTTTTGGATTTAGAGGGTCTCAAAACATCTGTTGAATCTCGATATCGAATTTTTGGGTGCGCTATACACTATATACATAGTACGCGCAGAAAAAGGAAAAATTAATACATTCTCCTAGATTCTAATAACGTTTTACTTTCCGTTACCTTCGTATAACCAAATTTGATGCCACCCAGTCGAAATCAGTTTTTTGTGTGCCAGGCCCGAAAAACAAACAGGGACATAAGAAATAATAAACAAACGATGTTATAATCGCTGTGAGATATGGGGGTGAGCCGTATACCACATGCTCTATGAAACTTTCGCTAAAGGAATCCATTTACTAGATTATTCGGCAGTCTAGTGGAAGGGATAGAGAACTGTTTGCATTTTTTGTTAAATTGGACAACGGCTACGATGTTTACTTATATAAGAGCTTTCGTCGGCAACATGTGGGAAAGTCAAACTATCGAATGGAAGTAAAGCAACCATTAATAAGAAGACGATAGTGCAGCATAAAAACAAGTTCTGAGTTGTAGTGCTACACTCCGGCAGTTCTGCCATATTTATTTTCTCTATCACCTATTTACAGTGTACATATAGATAGAGGGTATTGTATTTCACCCAAAAATTCGATACCAAGTTTTGACGGTTTTGAGACCCAATGAATTCATATCCGTGTGTGTGTGTGTGTGTGTGTGTGTGGCTGTGGGCATCATGGCACAAAAATAAAGGGTCAGTTAAATACCCAAGATGGTATTTGAGTTCAATACTTTTCAAGAATGCGACACAAAACTTTCATAATAATCCCAAACCCCCAATTACCCTTTACCTTCAACTACTCTTTACATAGAAACATTTCGAAATTTTTTATATTTTCAAAATTGTTTCTAAAGATTTTATTATATTTTTGTTACAAACGACATTTATATCTTCAATTATTTGGAAATAGCTTTTGAAGAGCTCTTCATTCTAGGCGACTTTTATTCACATGGTATATTCCCTTATTTCCTTTCTTCTTACAAGAAAACATTTTCGCTCTTTTTTATCTCACTTAGCATGAAGTAGATAGATAACTGTTTAACAATAATATGTAATAGAGATGCAGAGCAAGTCATGTGAATGGAATACAGCGTACTTTTGTGTCATGTACAACAATTAATGAGATAGGTCAAGAAATTGTTTTTGAAATCAATTTAAATACCGGCACAGTTTTATATTTTAAAAAAAGTCGTCCACAGTGACATTCACAATGTTGTATTCCTTTTGAAATGCCACTTTCTGACGTCATCCCACAACTTCCACTGAGATTAGGGGAGACAATCAAGGAAATATATGTTTCAGTATTGAAGACAAACTATCCTCACAGTTGAAGTGCTGGTATGCATGCGTATGCATTATGCTGTGACGTATTAGCTTTCACTAGGACTCTCCAAACACACATATAATCCTACTCTATTTTGGCTCAAAACCGTTCTCATAGAAATAGCTGCCCGGCCCTGGGTACAAACCTATATTCCTTTCTATAGCGTGTATGTGAAATGTAATAAAAGATATAGAATATGTTGTATCCCACCCAAAATTTCGATACCGAGAGTTCACCGGAAATGTATGTTTTGAGTCCTCTTGAACAGAAAAGTTATTTTAAAAAAAAGGTCAGAAAGTGTGTATGTGTGTGTGTGTGTGGGGGGGCCAGTATAACTCAAAACCAAAAAAGTGTATTAAGCATCAAAATTGGTATCTAAGTTAAGTATCTCCCAAGGATGAATTTTCAAGAAAACCCCTCCACCCTAAACTACTCTTTACAAGTACATTTTTGAACATAATGATTCCTCAAAAATAGCTCTAAAACTGTTGATTAAATAGCGTTTGTTAAAGACACGTGACAAGTAAAATGCATATCTTAACTTTCATGGAAATAGTCTTTCAAGACCTCTTTATATTGGATTGCTTTTGTCTAACTGGTTAACCTAAGAGACAGACAAACAGAAATATAAATCTTGTCAAACACACAAATTATGTCCCATGTATTTTTATTGCACAATTAGTCGTTTCCGAGATAGTCCTTGTTATTGGTTTCAATTTTAAAATACTTACACTTTTCTCAAAGAGGAAGTATCCTTTTTTTTTTTTTTTTTTTTTATACTCCTAACTAATAAAAAAATAGATTCAATGACATTGAATACGACTATTTTTACGAGAGCCGGTTTTTTTAAACCTCTGATAGGCTACAAATAAAAGATAATTCATAGAAAATAATTGTTTAATTACTAAAAGTTTTGTACACTTATGGTTACTTTTCAACATGATCACCGAAAAGTTTAGACATTTATCGTACCATGTGCACAAGCTTTGCAATACCCGCTCAAAAAATGATGCTCATTATTTTCTATGAACTTCTCTTTTATTTATAGCCTATCGAGGTTAAAAAAACGGCCCTTGTATAATATTTAACTATTTTTCATTACTTCTCTTCCGCTTATAAGCAGCTAAGTTATAACATCATTCTGCCAATGCTTATCTCGATTAGCATATTGTAGAAAGAAGAATACTCTTTCGTAAGAAATTTGTTTATAAAACAGGTGAATATCATAGATGTAAATGGGACACTTGAGATATTTTTTCTATATATTTTCTCACCGTCTTAGATCAAAATAAACATGAACACGTATAATGTTAACACAAAATCAGTTAGTTTCACATACTTTTCTCATAATTATTTCTTCTTCTTTTACTGGATTTAGTTTAATTAGTGATTCCGTTGACATAATTGGGTGTTTATTTGCGGAAAGGCTATATACACACACACAAAGAAAGTGTTTCAGCTACAGCAAATCTTAATACAGATTTTGAAAATTCTTTGGTTTGCGTATTAAATTCTTTATCTTTAATAGTCTGCATCTTATATTTAAAATTTTCTAAGATTTGAACAACATAGCTCTGTAATTCTTTTATTTTTTTTTTTTTGCAGGAATATAATAAACCCGTGAGAAAAGCATTTATTTACGGCGCTCTTTATTTTAACGGTATTTTAAAACTATTTGACCTAAAATACTAAAAATGTTCCATTGTTCAACTGTATTTTACATTACGTTTTCAGCGCTTCCATTAGCATTTACCACAAGCTAATTTATCGCAGATACAAAAATGAAACATAAAACAGCCAATCACACAACTTTAGCTGCAAGCTTTTGTTATAAAAGATTATTCCTTCAATGCAGCATCGAGATAAACATTAGTCAAGGTTACAGTGATAGTCAAATCTTTTAAAAAATAAACGGTCACTCTGAAACAATTGCAATTCGATTTTCGGTTTGCACGGCCAGGAATAAAACAAAAGAGAGATAAAACGAAATATGAGCTTGTTTTGGGAAATGTTTAAGTAGCTTAAAATTTAAATCAATAAGGAGGAATATCCAGTAAGCGGTTAACTCTACAAAAAATACATATGACATAAATAGTGTGCTCTAACGAGATCTATACTTTCTGTGTGAGCAAGTTTTTGTCTATCGCTTACAGTTTACAAGTTAGGCAAAGTTCATCCAGAACGAAGAGGCATTTTTAGCCCATTCAAGAACATTAAAGATATACATTGTATTGGACATGTTAATATATTTAATGAATGGTGCTTTAATCAAAATCGTTACCCTCATTTTTAAGAAAAAAATATGTTGTGTTCCATTCACATGACATTCTCTACAACTCTGTAACTAATTATTTTTAAAACCTTATGCTTCTATTTACTTCATGTTCATCGAGAAAAAATTAGCAGAAATAGTCTTATGACTTGCTTCCTTGTACGTTAAAGCGAAATAAGGGGCACTAGAGGTTAAAGTGATAGTCAAAACTGGTTGCTATATGACAGAAGTTCCCTTGTGTGTATGAACAGGAGTTGACAAATTCCTGTATGAGAAAAGTGTACGTTTTTTTTAAAGCTGAAACCAATAGCAAGGAATATATAAAAAACGATCAACTCCACGAAAAACAAGTCTGTAACATAAATTATCTGTTTTAACGTTCTCTACATGTTTGTGTGGTAAGTTTATGCCCATCTCTTACGGTTTAGGTTATGCTAATTTCCGTAAAACTCATCCTGAATAAAGTAGTCTTCAGAAGATATTCCCAGAACATTCAAAATGAACATTTTATTTGTCAGTTAAATATCTTTAATAGACAATATTTTAACTAAAATCGTTGGAGCCATTTTTGAGAAAATCAAAATTTTCGAAAAAAGTTTCATGTAAAGTATAGTTTGGGATGGGTGTATTTTCCTGAAAATCTTCTTTTCGCATCCTTGGAAGATACCACACTTAAATACCAAGTTTGGTACTAAACGGTCTTTTCGTTTTTGAGCTATGCTACTCATAGACACACGCACACACGGACCTTTTTCTAAAAACTCTTTTTTTTTGGATTCAGGGGGACCCAAAACATGTATTTCCTCTGAAATCTTAGTATAAAAATGTTTGGTGGAATGTAATACCTTCTCTATGCACTATGTACATAGTACGTGTAGAAAGTTAAAATATTTTCCTACTAATTTAATTGATAACGAAAATACATGAATTAATATATCAATTCCTATTAAATATTCAAACACCCGTAATTTAGTTCTAATTAGAATTCTTAAAGATATTGTAGTATACCATTTTAAAACAATTTGCCATATAAGTGATACTTCGGGATGAGGGATATCCTTGAAAATCTTCAGGTGTTTGGGGTATACTAATCTAAAATATACAATTAGTTCTCTTCGTTTTTGAGCTATGCAAATACATACATACACATATACATACACACACATGTTGACGCTTTTTCTTTTTTTATTCAGGAATACTTAAAATATAAAACCGATGAAATATTATTATGGAATCTTGTGGTTCAATGCAGTAATTTTTCTATGCATTATGTGCATATTATGTGTAGAGAAAGTAATAAAACAGCATATTAAAATTGTTGCTTTTTCTACTTTTATAATTATGATGTTCTGAAGCATTCCCTAAATTTAAGATATTGTTTGCATTTCCAATACCTATTCAAAAACGACAATATCACATTATAAATGCAATAAGTTCTTTACAAATATAACATTGTAATTGCTTAATTATAAATGTTAAATCCCATAAAATAAGGTGAAAAAAAGAAGAGCTATAATAGATATTTCAACCTTTTTGATAAATATGAGGGCCATTCAGGAACTGAAGAGTTGGCATAAGTAAACAATAACGAAAAGTATTAACAAGTTACAGTACCTCCTTACTCTGTGGAGTAAGAAAATCCCTCCTTCCCAAACTCACTTTACATGGAACATCTTCCGAAATTGGTGATTTTCTCAAAAATGGATGTAACTATTTTAATTAAAATAGCATATATTTAAGACAAGCTCATGACAAATGAAATTTATATCTTAAACTTTCTGATAATAGCTTCTGAAGATCTCATGATTCTGGATGGATTTCTTTTAACTGGTAAACTGTAATAGGTAGACATAAACTTACTACTCAAAAAGCACAAGTTGTATGTATGTTATTTTTTTTTTTTTAGAGTTAACCATTTCAAAAGTACTGTTATTGATTTTAATTTTGAACTACTTAATGTTTCTCAAAGGACGTCATCTTTCTTTTCATCCCTTTTTTGTTTTACTCCTAGCCACGGAAAGAGAACTTAATTTTAATTGTTTCATAGAGCGGTAGCTTTTAAAAATTTGACTGTCGCATCAGCCTAGCGTATTCCCTTATTTCCCTTCTATTTGCAAGCAAATAAGTAATAAGACCATTCCTATCAATATTTAATCTTGATTAGCAGATGTAAATGAATGAATAATATTTTGTAAGAATAGTTGTTTGCGGAACAGGTAGAGAATGTCATGTGAACGGAACTTTTTTTGAGTTGGCCTATTTGGAGATATTCCAGTTTTTGCTTTTAAACCCCCAAAATGTTTTTAACTTTTTTGTTTGTTTAGTTGTTTTTTGGTTCTTTTTGTTTCACTCCTTGCCATACAAAGGATCACTATTAATATGAAGTGTAAGAATAAAAAGCCTTTATAGGAATAATTTGTGACAGAATAAATGCAGCAAGTCACGTGAAGTAGATGTTTATATCAATTTATTTTTAGCTGTGACAGTTTTGGAGTTATACTCGAGTAAAATAAATGTATTGTTTTGTCAATGGGACAGAGAAGCTCCTCCGGGAATTTTATTTTCCCCAGGAGATGAGCGCAGTGACATATTTTCACATAACTATGCCACCCGCTGGGCATACAACACCCATGTGATGGCTAGATTGAAATCCCTTGTTAGTGAACTTCCCTTTGTTCAATAAATTTATGAACATATAAATAATTATCTTGGTAATAAACTCTATGGATATTTATTGGATAAATTGTTTTTTTCACCCAGCCGTGTGTAGGACAGGAGTTGGATAGGTAGAGTCAGACTGAAAAATTCAATGCCATAACCGGGATTGGAACCACGGATCTCCCGATCTCTAGCCTGCTACTCTGCCACTAAGCTACCATGGCTACATGCCGGTACAGCATTGAATTTTTCAACTGACTCGAGGTGTCCCGGTAAACTACAAAGTGTAGTCAATTGACCATGATAGTTGGCTGAATCCTGGGTCTAAAGTACTTACAAGATAGTAAGCCGCCATTGGGGTTGTCATCTCAAAATAATTTGAGATCACCTTGTGGTTTACCGGGAAACATACGAATCAGTTGAAAAATTCAATGATATGCCTGCATGTTACCATGGTAACTCAGTGGCAGAGCAACCGGCTAGAGATCGGGAGATCCGTGGTTCAAATCTCGGTAGGTCATTGAATTTTTCAGTCTAACTCTACCTATCCAAATCTATGGATTGTATTTATTTAATTTATCTATCATAATCATACCTAATTAGCCTCTATTTTTAGAAGTTAAAAAAGTTTTGTTGCAGCAATAAATATCCTTGGAATTGCTGGAATCGTAATAATTAAAAAACTCATTTAAAAATGTAATGTGTTCCATAACCTTCTATAGCTGTTTCAAAAACAAATTTTCTTACAAAAGATTATACTTATATGTACGTCATACTAATCTAGATAAATTTTATCAGAATTGATCATATTACTTGTTTTATTGTAAGTAGAACGGAAATAAGGACGTACATTACAGAGACCTATAATACACCGAAAATTTAGCCTCGTTAGAGTCGTAAAATTGTATTCTTTAGTTTCAATAGTATGAAAATATCTACTTTCGCTCCTTTCCACAATAACTGCTGATAATGTAACCATATTAATATGAAACGTATTTTAATTATATGTTTTAATGCTTTAAAACTGTTTGGACCTCTGGTTCACCTCCGCCATCGCGAAAGAATGGGCAAGCGCCTATTACCAACAATGCATAAGCGGACGCGTTTGACCTGGAGACGTGGCAGAGGAATTCATCTACAAACCTAAATAGTTGTTACTCTTATTAGCACGTTTCCGTGCACCAAACTGTGCTCTGAGCTTCTGCAACATCTTCTATCAATTTTAAACACTTCTGGTTCCCTCACCTGTAAATGGCCATCCCTGTTGTAGACACTGCAGGAAGAGGGTAAAAGAGAAGGTATAAAGGAGTAAGAGAAGAACGACTAGAAGCAATAGAACAGCAGTGGTAACAAGCTTTTTGGGTGGTCATTGGCAGCAATGGAAATGACATGAGTGAAATTTGGCAACGATCCGGAAAAACAAAACCCTTAACTTTAGCTCTTGGCTTGGAGAGTTGCATGATTTCATAGAACACGTGCTAAAGAATGGTGGTAAAACTCATATATTTAAATGTGTATGAGACCGATACTAAACGGAACATTTAGCCTCATCAGACAATATAAATTGTATTTCTTGATTTCAACAGTATAAAAAACTATGATATGTTCCATTCACATAACTTTCTCTAGCTGTTCCATATACAAAGTATTCCCATAAAAGATTATTCTTTTACCCATCTCATGCTAATTGAGATAAACATTAGCAGAGTTGGTCTTTTTAATTACTTCATTATAAGCAGAAGATAAATAAGGCGGCACATTAGCGATATTAAAATCTTTTAAAAGCTGGTCACTATGTGAAAGAATCTCATGTGTTCCATTCTCATTACTTTCTCAACATCTCTACAGTAAATTATTGTTAATAAGCTTATTCTTCTATTTACTCAATGGTAATTCAGAAAAAAATTAGCAGAGAGGGTCTTATTACCTGCTTCCTTGGAAGTAAAAGGGAAATATGGGCGTATCATAAATCAATTGTCCTCTTTTAAAAGCTGGTTGCTCTGTGATTGAAGTTCCTTTATTTATATGAACAGCAGTTGGCAAATTTCCGTATGACAAAAGTATAAATATTTTAAAGCTGAAATTAATAACAAGAAATATCTAAATAACTGCCAACTTCACGAAAAATGTATATATGTAAGATAAATTGTGTGTTTTGATGAGATATACATTTTTTGTTAAGTAAGTTTTTGCCTATTTCTGATGGTTTACCAGTCATGCGAAATTCCGCAAACTTCGTCCAGAATAGCATGTCTTCAGGGACTATTCCCAGAAAATTGGAGATATAAGTTTGGTTTGCTATATAAATATCTTAATTATAAGAGATTTTAATCAAAATTGTTGGAGCCACTTTTAAGAAAATCGAAATTTTAGAAACATTTTCTATGTAAAGGAAGTCGGGGGTGAGGAGATTTTCTTGAAAATCTTTTTCTTGTATCCTTGGAAGATACCGAACTTAAATACCAAGTTTGGTATTTAACGGTCTTTTCGTTTATGAGGTATGCTGCCCAGACACCACACACACACATTCACACACGGATATTTTTAAGATCCAGGGGATCTCAAAACATGTGTTTCCGGTGCATACTGAGAATAAAATTTTTTAGTATAAAAGATACTTTCTCTAAGCACTATGTACATATGGTACGTGCAGAGAAAGTAAAGATGGAAGTTTGGTTGGCTTTGTATGGGGACATTTGGGAAAAGTTAATTTAAAATTGAATCCAATTACAACGAATATCTTGAAAACGGTCAACATTACAACAAAAACGTATATACTTTGCTTTAACGAGATCTAAAACTTTGTATTGATGCCTATCTCTTACGGTTTAACCATTATGCAAAATGCTGCTGAACTCATCCAGAACAATTCAGAGGATAATCCCCAAAAATTAAAAATACATATTTTATTTATAAGGTAAACATTTTTAATATAGATACAGTATTTTAATCAAAATGGTTGGAGACATAAAAAACAAAATTTTAAAAATGTATCCATGTAAAATAGAGTCTGTTCCTTGCAAATCTTCCTGTCGCAACCTTGGAAGATACTAAACATAAATACCAAGTTAAATATTTAACGGTATTTTAATTTTTGAGCTATACTGTCCACAGACATACACAAGGACTTTTTTCTTGATTTTTTTTCTTCAGAATCAAGGGACCTCAAAACATATTTCCGGTGAAATCTCGACTTCAAAATTTTAAGTTGAACACAATAGATTGTCTTGCTACTATGTACATTTCATATACATACATGCCAGAGAGAGTAAACATTGAAACAGTGAAATTAATACCACAAAAAAAATTCTCTACTACGTAGAAAAAGTAGAGGAAGTAGTGTAGCATTCAGTCCAAAAATAAGTTGTCAATATATCACAGTAAATAATAGTTTGGAGATCTTCTGAATCCAAAAAAGTCATTTTAGAAAAATGTTCATGTGAAACTGTTTCTTTGTGTCCCTGAATAGCAAAAGTACAAAACGAAAAGTCGATTAAATAAAAAGTTTAGTAGATAAGTTCCCCAACTTTAAACGATGAGTTACGAAAATTCTTCATCAGAACTCCTTCTCAATCAGCTTTTACACACACATCAGTTATCTTCTCAACACGTACTATGTACAATAGTATATAGAAAAGATATTGTAATGCAGCCAAAAGTTCAATACCGAGATGTCACCGGAAAAGACTTTTGAGACTCCCTGTATCCAAAAATAAGCATTTTTATAAAAATGTCCGTGTGTGCCACTCTGGGTGTGTATGTGTGTGTGCGTGTGTGTGTCTGGGTGTACGTGTGTGTGTTTTCGGGCAGCATATCTCAAAAACAAAAAGATCGTTAAATACCAAACTTGAAAATTAAGTTCAAGAAAATTCCTCCATCCCCAATTACCCCTTACATGGAAATATTTTCGAAAAATTTTATTTTCTCAGAAATGACTAACAATTTTGATTGAAATCTCGTATATTTAAAATAGATTCATGACAAATAAAATATATATCTTCAATTTTCTGGGAGTAGCCTCTGAAGACATGTATATTCCGGATGAATTTTGCATAACTGGTAAACCGTAAGAGATAGGCAAAAAACTTACTTCACAAAAAATGAGATCTCGTCAAAACACACAATTTATGTTATATACATTTTTTCTTGGAATTTGTCGTTTCTGAGATATTCCTTGTTACTGGTTTCAGCTTTAAAATACATAAACTTTTCTCAAACGGAAACACTTGGCCATGCAATTAAACGCTGCTTCAATCCCATAGCAACTATTTGACTACTCGTTTAGCCTAGTGTTTTCCCTTATTTTCCTCCTACTTATAAAAAACTAAGTAATAAGACTGTTTCTATTAATGTTTATCCAGATTAGCATGAAGTAAATAGAGGAATCAGTTTATTAATAATAATTTGTTAGAGAGATGTAGAGAATGTCATGTGAATGGAATACATCAATTTTGTTCTTAAAAATGTTGGATATCCTGAAAATTAGGTGTTACGATTTTGATAAAACTTCCATATACTTCAGTTATTTTCATGACCAATGGAAGTATGTCCTTAACTTTCTGTAACAGGCTCTGATGACTTTGTCATATTTTATAAACTGTGAGACAACATCAAAACCTTAATAGATGGAAATTCACGTGTTATTAAGGCATATATGTTATATCAGATAATTATTAGCTCTAAATAAGTGTCGCTTACAAGGTTCGAAAACCAACTATCAATATTTCTTAAACATGTAGTCCTGTTGAACTTCACTTTTGGCATTATTGCTGATAAAGGAAGTCACGAAGAAGTATTCCCGTAAGCAATTGCACTGAAGCAACCAGACCCACAAAGCGAAAAAAAAAAAATCTAAAAATTCCATTCACATGACTTTCTCTGTATCTCTGCAATAAATTATGTTAAAAAAGTTATGCTTCTGTTTACTTCATGATAATCTAGAAAAAAATTAGCAGACATAGTCTTATTACTTGCCTCCATGCAAATAGAAGGGAAATAAGGGAGTAGCGTGAGTTAAAGTGATAGTCAAAAGCTGGTTGTCATGTGATTGAAGTTCCTTTGCTTGTGTGGACAGGAGTTAACAAATTCCTGAATGAAAAAATATAGGTATTTTAAAGGTGAAACCAATAACAACATATAATGTGTTTTAACGAACTCTACATGTTTTGTGACGTAATTTTTGTCTATCTCTTATGGTTTACCAGTTATATAAAATTCAGCAAAATGCATTTAAAATAAAGATGTCTTCAGAGGCTATTTGCAGAGAAATCATAATATGCAATTTATTTGCCATGTAAATATCTAATGTAAGATATTTTAATCCAAATCGTTAGAGCTATTTTTGAGAAAATCAACATTATCGAAAATTTTTCCATTTAAAGGGTAATTGATAGTGGGGGGAATTTCTTCGAAATCTTTGTATCACATCTTTTGAAGATACTGAACTTTAATGCCAAGTTTGGTATTTAACGGACTTTTCGTTCTTGAGCTATGCTGCCCAAAGACATACATACACACACATACACACACAGACAAAGACACGGAAAATTTTCTTAAACATATATTTTTTTTTTTGATTGATTGATTGAGGGCGTCTCAAAATATATATTTTCCAGTGAAATCTTGGTATCGATTTTTTGAGTGCAATACAATATCTTCTGTATACACTATGTACATAGCATTTAAGCCCAATGTTAAAAACCTACAGAAAACAATTTCTTTCTAATTCAAAGTCCGCGATGTAACCTTAGATGTTACAGGAGGCTATATAAATGAAACAATACTAAACAAATCTGATGTGTTCCATTCACATAACCTTCTCTGCATCTCTGCAATAAATTATTGTTAAAAAGCTTATTCTTCTATTTACTTAATTCTAATCGAGAAAAAAATTAGCAGAAATAGTCTTACTACTTGCTTCCTTAGAAGCAAAATAAGGGAGTAACATAGGTTAAAGTGATAGTCAAAAGCTGGTCCTTTGTTTGTATGGACAGGAGTTGACAAATTCTCGTATGAGAAAATTAAGGTTTTTAAAGCTGAAACAAATAACAAGGGATATCTTAAAACGAAGAAAATCAATATAACATAAATTGTGTGTTTTAACGACCTCTACATGTTCTGTTGAGTACGTTTTTGTCTATCTCTTACGGTTTGCCAGCTATACCAAATTCTGTAAAATTCATCCCCAATAAAGTAGTTTTCAGAGGCTATTCCCAGAAAATTCAAGATATATATTTTATTTGTCAGATAAATACCTTTAATATACGATATTTTCATCAAATCCGTTAGAGCTATTTTTGAGAGAATCAAAATTTTCGGGCCTTTTTGATTTTTTGGGTTGTGTATTTCCGGTGAATTCTCTGTATCGAATTTTTGAGTACATTATAATAGCTTGTGTATAAACCGTGTATATAGTACGTGTAGAGAAAGTAAAAATATAATGTGTTCCATTCACATGACCTTTTCTAAATCAGTGTAACAAATTGTTGTTAAAAACGTATTTTTCAATTTATTTTAATCGAGATAGCCATTATCAGAAATTGTCTTAATTACTTGCTTTATTGTAAGTGGAAGGAAAATAAGGGAATACACCAGGCTAAAACGATAGTGAAAACTTTTAAAAGCCAATTACCATGTGGATGAAATCCGTTTCTATGCAGGGCCTGGAGTTTACAGCTTTCCGCATGAAAATTTCAAGTATTTTAAATCTGAAATAAATAACAAGGAACGTCTCAGAAATGGGCAATTCAACGAAAAAGCTTATATGCTATATATTGTATGCTTTAACGTGATCTACATTCTTTCTATAGGAAGTGTTTGTCTATCTCTTAAAGTTTACCAGTTACGAAAAATTCAGCAAAATGCATTAAGAATAAAGAGGACTTTGGAGGCCTTACTCAGGAAATTTAAAATATACGTTTTATTTGCCATATAAATGTCTTTAATATCCGGTATTTTAATCAAAATTGTTGGAGACATTTTCGAGTAAGTCTAAATTTTCGAAATGTTTTCCATGTAAAGGGAAGGGCGTTTAGAGAAGAGGGAATTTTTCTCAAAATCTTCGTGTCGCATCCCTGGAACATGAGAAACTTAAATACCAAGTTTGGTATTTTACCGACTTTTCGCTTTTGAGTTATCGTGTTCACAGGTACAGACACACCTTTTTATAAAAATCTGATATGTTCCATTCACATGACTTTCTCTACATTGCTATAATAAATTATTGTTAAAAAGCATATTCCTCTATCTAATTTATGATAATCGAGATAAACATTAGCAGAAATTGTCTTACTTACTTGCTTCCTTGTAAGTAGAAGAAAAATAAAGTAAAGCAGTAGACTAAAACGAATGCAAAATATTTTAAAAACTGGTTTCCGTGTCGTTGTTTCTATACAGGGCCAGGAGTTTGCAACTTTCCGTGTGAAAAAATTCAAAGTATTTTAAATCTGAAACAAAAAACAATAAATATCTTAGATATTGTCAATTCAACGAGAAAAAACGTATATGACATAAGCTATGTGTTTTAACGTGATCTATATGCACGCATAGTAAGTTTTTGCCTATCTCTTACGGTTTACCTACCATTTACGCAAAACTCAGCACAATTCGTGCTGAATAAAGAGATCTTTAGAGGATATGCCCAGAAAATTCAATATATACTTTTTCTATGCCATACAAATATATTTAATATACGGTATTTTAATCAAAATCCTTAGAGCAATTTTTGAGAAAATCAACATTTTCGAAGATTTTTCCAGGTATAGGTTAGCTTGGAGTAGAGGGATTTTTCTCAAAATCTTCGTGTGGCATCGTCGGAAGATAGTAAACTAACATACCAAGTTTGGTATTTTACTGACTTTTCGTTTTTGAGCTATCGTGTTCACAGCCACAGTCTTACGGTTTTTGATATAGGGGACCCTTCAAAGTATATTTCCGGTGAAATCTGGTATAGAATTTTTTGATGGAGTGCAATACCTTCTCTAAACATTATGTACATAGAAGTGTAGAGAAAGTAAAAAGGACGTGTTTTTATATAATATAAATGTGATGTGTTCAGTTGAAATAAGTTTCTATACCTATTCTGCAAAAACAACTATTCTTATAAACGATTATTCTTTAATCTCTACGATCTTAATCAAGATACATTAGCAAAACATTAGACTACTTTTGTAGTTATTATTTCTCTATGCAGAGCGAATGCGCTCCTCAAGTTGCACGTGTTCAGCCTTAATGTTTCATGCATTGCATGTTGAGCACGCAGGGAAATTAGCATTGCCAGGATTCAGAACCGTGTGGCTCAGCAGGTGATGCTGACCATTGTATTCCTTTCACTCAACTGTCCAATTCCCTATCTCATGCTGCCGCAAATCAATGTCAATCAAGGCGAACGTTTTCGCAAATCCACTGAGGACGTGAATCGATAATGTTGTACATGCCATGCGAAATAGCAGTAAAATGCTTCAAAATGGAATGTATTGCTTGCTGAGAAACGTTATTTGTTGGTCTATCTAGCACTGCTCTGGACATTAAAACCAGGGAAGATATACACGTGAAAGTTGGCAGTGATTGATGTAGAAACGTAGACATCAGAGAATTTGGCGTGCTGAATACTAATGGCAGAGAAAGACGAAGGCGGAGAGCTTTTATACTATAATACTCTTGGTATAAACTTTTTATTTATTATGTTCACATGACTTTCTCTACCTATTTAGCTATAAAATGTTCTTATAAAAGCTTATTCCCCTATCTAATCCATACTAATTGAGAGAAATATTAACAGAAACGGCCAAACTATTTATTATTATTATTACTACCATTATTATTTATCGCATATTTACCTGTCTGAAGAATGACTGCAGAGGTCACGAGTGGAAGCTTATGTAAACACAAACAGTTAAGCGGTTATTACATCATCACTCACGGTGCATGCGCTGTACAGTATGGCCAGTGGTGCCCAAACTACAGCGGCCAAGAAAAAGGCAGATTTATCTCCATCCATTTTTTGGTAGCGCAGGCAGAACCTCTATATCTATTACGTCACTTTCTATCAGTGGCGGGGGCTTAAGTAATGTTAATGTTACATGTTATGGGACAAATACTAAAAAACCTTTTCGAGCGTTGTTCTTGTTAGTGTCTTAGTTGGCACGGTACCCAGTTCATAAATGTTTACCGAAAGGGATGAACAACAGACTGTTGAGTTTTGCAAAACAACTAGTTCCATTTGAGATCGTGGGGAGAGTACTTGCTGGCAAAATTATTTCAAATTCAAGTGCGCACCTAGTAAAATTGAATGCCATAATCAGCATGATGGTATTTTTCCAAATATCGTTTAATATTGCATCGGATCTCCAAAATAAGTGATGCTTGCAAATCAGACTTTTCACTCTTAACAACAACAAACATATTTTCTTCCTCGCATTATTTCTGGAATACGATATTTTTGGTTGTTTGAAACCTGCCATCGTGTTGAGAGTCGAACCGTTCAGTTAAAGGCCACTGAATGATTGAAGGGGAAATACTTCCTAACTGGCCATGCACAAATCGAAAGAGGCGGTATAATTAACCAGACAATGTGACGCAATTAGCTCATAAGAGCAGAGGTTGGGCGCCCTAGAGTATGGCAACACTGGAATGCAGCAGTTAAGCCTCTTACAGGTTTCGAATCAAGTCTAAATGCTAACACCGTCGCGCATAGTCATACACCCGCAAAGAAGAAAATTAATATACATTAGTGATAAAGAAAATAGCAAGTATAACCTGTTGTGGATCGTTTAGTTTATTCCTGTTTACGTACGCTGTGTGATGTTTTGATGGTCAGACTGTACTGCACTATATTCCAGGCTACTCTGACCGCTCTAAATCGTGCCATGCTACACTAGCGACCTTCCCAAACAACTGAATTTTTCGTCAAACTGGTTGTACATAAGTACAAGGAAAATAATTGGTTAGCATTTGGACGATGAAATAATAAAATCAACCAGATAATTCCCTTTATATTCAAAATGTACATTTTATTTCTCCTATATATGTACAGAGCCATTTTTTATAAAATCGGAAATGCATTGCCTGTGAAGGGTAGTTTGGATAAGAAGGATACTCCTGAATATCTTCGTATCGATCCCTGAAAAATAATTAATTTAAATTTCAAGTTTGGTATTTAGCAGAATTAGGTTATTTATTTACTTCTGGTGTTTACTGAATCACGGACACACAGCCTATAGCCTTACTAATGAAATTAATTCAATGTCTTAGAAATCTTCGTGTTCCATTCTTAAAAGATACGGAACTTACATCCAAGTTGGATATGTAATAGATATTTTGTTTTTAGATAATACTGTTCTAAGGCACACTCAAAGGTATACAAGGTGAAAGTATGAGGTATGTGAAATTTTAACTAATAACAAGAAATATCACAGAAATGATTCACTTAAAAAATCTAATGTGTTACACTCACATGACTTTCTTTAGCAGTTCTACTACTTCTTTCCGCACCTTGTTATCCTGGATGTAGAAGGTCTAGTCAACATATAAGCTACACCTAACTTAGAGGTGTATTGTTGTCGTAATTATTGGAGCTACGATACTAAGGAGTATGGAAGAGACCAGAGGCCTGCGCCTATCCGCCCCTAGAAACGAACTCATCTGCTTCCAGCATCTCAGACATAAGATATAGAAACTTAATGTGTAAATTACTTTATTATGTTTAACTTCCTATCTTTTAATTATATTAGATTAATACTTTTATAAATTCGTAGTTTTACTTTCTCTAGCCCATGTGTACAATGTACATGAGGATAGAGAAGGTATTGTAATGCATCCAAAAATTCGATGTCGAGATTACACCGGAAATATATGTTTTGGGGTCCCCTGAGTCCGAAAAAAACATTTTAAATAAAGGTGCGTGTGTGTGTATGCCTGTGGACAGCATAGCCATAAAACGAAAAGACCTTTAACAACCAAACTTGATATTTAGGTTTAGTATCATCCAAGGATGCGATACGAAGATTTTCAAAAAAAAATATCCCCCCAACACGTACTAACCTATTCGAAAATGTTGATTTTATTAAAAATGTCTAAAAATTTTGATTAAAATCCCGTATATTAAAGCTATTTATATCCGAAATAAAATGTATATCTCGAATTTTGTGGGAATAGCCTCAGAAGTCCTCTTTATTCAGAATGAATTTTGCTTAACTGCTAACCGTAAGAGATAGACAAAAATTCACTACACGAAAACTGTATATCACATCAAAACACACGATTTATGTCCATTAGGTTTTTGTTGTGGAGGTAACCGTTTCCGAGATATTCCTTGTTATTGGTTTCAATTGTGAAGTACTTAAACATTTCTCAGACAGGAAGTGTTCGTGTTTCTTTTGTTCTACTCCTGGCCAAGCAAAGAAGCGATTTGGAATGACAATCGCATAACGATAACTTTTAAAACACTTGACTATCACTTTAGCTTAGTGAATTACCTTAGTTCCCTTTTACTTATTAGAACGAAGTAATAAGAGCATTCTGCTAATGTCTATTTCGATTAGCATTATGTAGAAAGAAGACAAATGTTTTGTGGGAAGTTTGTAGAGTAGCTTGAGAAGGTCATGTGAGTGTAACACATCAGATTTTTAGCAAGTGTCCTACACCCCAGTGACAACTTAACCACCCCCAAAGCTATAAACTTTACAATATGAAAACTTTGGACAGATAAATACTGTGATTGTAACAATGAAATTGATGTATTTGTCCTACACACAGCGGCAGGTAATCATCTCTGAAGGAGATGCCCCATATGGAGCAGGATCATATCCAAGGCACGAAACTCGGTTTCCCCTCCCACCTTTCCAGATGCATAAGAGTAATTAAATTTGCCCTTAGTGCTGGAGCTGTCTCTCTCCCACAGAGCTATTATGATAACGAGATGCGGGTGGCAGGGGGGGGTGTGCGTGCAAAACGCGAACATGAGGGAGACATCGGCACCAGTCAGCCTTCACCGGGTGTCTCGACAACTCTGCCCCATCACGTTTTATCAACTTGCCCAGCAATTACTTTCCAAAATCAATGCTGGAAATGGTGCAAAATGAGTGTTTAATTATAAGTGTGAATAATCGTTATTTCAGTCGTTCCTTTTTACTTTCTCTAGCACGTATGTACAATAAAATGTACACAATACGCAGAAAAATAATTCTAAAAACCAAACATGTACACGACAGAAGTGGAGTAAACTTTTATCCATCTCCTACGGTTTACCACCTCTGCAAAGTCATTCAGCATTAAGAGGATTTAAGGAACTATTCAAAAGGACTCTAGGATATGCATTTGATTTGCACTGTCAACATTTTTAATGTATGGCATTTTCTTCATACTCGTTAGTTATTTTTTAGAACATCAAAACTGTGAAAAATGTTCCATATAAAGCATAGCTGGAGGGGATTTTTCGGAAAATCTTCGTGTAGCATCTTTAGAAGATAACTAACTTAAATGCCAAGTTTTGTTTTTAACAGTCTTTTTCTGTTTAAGTTATGCTGTCCACACACTCACACACACACACACACACACACACACACACACACAGACTTGCCTTTTTCAATGTTTTTTGGGGGATTCAGGGTTCAGTGAACCTCGATACTGAATTTTTGGATGGAATACAACACCTTCTCAACCCACCTTGTATATTGTATATACACGGTAACGAGAGTAAACAATTAATTTTTATACAATTGATGCCACAAGTAGGTCGTCTACATATGGCCCTCGTGTTAAAAGAAGAAAATTTTGTTATAAAATTATGACAAGTAGGCTGTGACTCTGAAAGCTCGTATCGATCCATTAAATGGTGGATGATTCGAATGCCATGAACATGGAGTCTACTGAACCAGATGAAACATGCAAGAAGCGGAGAGCGCGAAATTACAACTGCTACACTGCCTGCGTTGTATAGAATGTTTTCGTTCTGTAATGTTGTCAGCACTGATGCAATGCAAGGCAACTAGATACCGCAGACCATTAAGCATGAGCTCTTGAAATAGATAAAATAATCTACTGATAATGATGTCTATAACTATTTAAAACTGTGTAAAAAATCTAATATGCTCCATTCACATTACTTTCTCTACAGCTCTATAACAAATTATTGGTAATAAGCTTATTCTTCTATCTAATCCATGCTAATCGAGATAAACATTATAACTTATTTCCTTATAGGTAGAAGGGAAATAAGGGAATATATTAGGCTAAATCGACAGTGAAATCTTTAAAATGTGGTTACTATGATATAAAAATCTGATTCTTTGCGTGGCTAGGTGTTTACAAGTTCCCGTATGAGAAAAGTATAAGTATTTTAAAACTTGAAATCAATAACAAGGAATATCTTAAAAACAGCCAGCTTCAGGGAAAAATGAATATAACATAAGTTGTATGTTTTATCGAGCACTACATTTTTGTAAGTTTTTGTCTATCTCTTATGGTTTACCAGTTAGATAAAATCCCGCAAAGCTCTTCTTAATAAAGATGTCTACGGAGACTATTCTCAGAAATTCATTTATACATTTTGTTTGTCATATAATATCTTTAATATAAGATATTTTAATCAACATTTTTGAGGCATTTTTCAGAAAATTAAAATTTTCGAAAACGTTTCCATGTAAAGGGTATTTGAGGGTGAGGGGATTTTCTTGAAAATCTTCGTGTCGCATCTTCGGATGATATTGAACTGAAATACCAAGTTAAGTATTGAACGGACTTTTCGTTTTTGAGCTATGTTGTCCACACACACACACACACACACACACTGACATTTTTCTATAAATGCTTTTTTGGATTTCGGAAGTCCCAAAACATGTATTTCCGAAATCTCGGAATCGAATTTTTGGGTGCAATACAATACCTTCTGGCTATATAAAACTCATTTTTACCACTTGTATGGTAAATAACTATTTTAAATTGTTCATAATTGCATGTCTGTCACTTTTCTCTTAACTCTAAGTGCAGAAACCGTAACTACATTATTTTATCAAAGTTCGCCATTCATTTTACTTTCTCTACATGTACTGTGTGCATAAGGTAGTGTAATACACCCAAAATTTCGATACCGAATATCACTCGAAATACATATTTTGGGACCCCTGAAACCAAAAAAAAAAACTTTTTATAAAAAGATCCGTGTGTGTGTTTGTCTGTTAGTCTGCCTGTTTGTTTGTGTGTGTGTGTGTGTGTGTGTGTGTCTGTCTGTGAACAGCATAGCTCAAAAACAAAAAAGTCCGTTAAATGCCAAACTTGGTAATTAAACTCAGAATCTTTCAAGGATGCGACAAGAGGATTTTCAAGAAAATCCCCCACCCCAACTACCCTTTACATGGAAAAATGTTCGAAAATTTTGATTTTCTCAAAAATTACTCTAACGGTTTTGATTAAGATATCGCATATTAAGGATAATTACATGACAAATAAAATATATTTTTTGAAATTTTTGGGAATAGCTTCTAAAGGCCCCTTTATTCTCAATAAATTTTACTGAATTTTACGTAACTGGTAAGCCGTAAAAGATAGACCAAATTTACTACACACAAATAAATCACGTTAAAACAAACAATTTACGACATATACTTTTTTTCGTGGAACTGACCATTTCTGAAATATGCCTTGTTATTTGTTTCAGATTTAAAATACTAAACTTTTTCACACGGAAAGTTGTAAACTTGCCCTGCATAGAAACGGCTTTCATCCACATGGCAGTCGGTTTTTAAAGATTTGACTATCATTTTAGCCTTATGTATTACTTTATTTCCCTTCTATTTACAAGAAAGCAAGTAATTAAGACAATTTCTGCTGCTATTTATCTGGATTATAATAAATTAGATAGAAAAATATGCAGTGCTTTGTAACACTGATATAGAGAAAGTCATCTGATTTTTACAACTTGCACCGTAAATAACTATTAAATTGTTCATAATTTTTAGTTAAATTTTACAGATGCATCACCTTGATACATTCATATTTTAAATTCTTCTATTAGATGCGGTAATTTTAATGGTGTATTGATTCACACAACTCACTTGATAGATGAACAAAGACAATGAGACTGTCTTTAATTTACGGTACTCAGAATTAACCAATAAATGTGGATGCATGTCTCTCAACTCTTAGTGCAGAAACTGTTACTACATTCTTTTATCAAAGTTCGCCGTCCCTTTTTCAATTAACATTGGTATTCGAAGTGATGGATGTGGAATGAATTGATCTGGTTCAATAATAGCCCGTAAAATTAACCGCTATATACCTTTACAGAGGTAATGGGAAAACCGCGTTATCTGGGACAAAATGTCACGAGGGTGAATTATTCCGAGAGACCAATGTGAATTCGATATTGATTTAGCATGTCAACTCTAACTCTTATCTCTGCACTTCGGTCTTCTTTTTATGCTTTTGAAAACCGTTTGGGGCTTTCGTCGTGAATATCACTGATAATGAAAATTCAAATACTGCTGGGATTGTAACAGAACTAAAAACAATTGAGAAAGTTCTGCTTTGAAAGTTCATAAACGTGAACTGAAAAGAAATACTCACTGTGTCTTTGAGGGATACATTAGCACGATTAACAGTTAAATATGTTGAAAAGGTAGAGTCAGATTCAAAAACTTTGGTCGGGATTTGAACAACGGATTTCCTGGTGCCCGTTCTGTTCTGCATCCACTGAGCTACAGTGTCTGTCCCAGAAAAACCCGACCTGACGTATGGATAGCGGTTGTTTTTCCAAACAACAATGGTAAAAAGTACCAACCTTAGAAAACTTAAGTTAGCATTTGTTTGGCAGCCATCATTAGTGAATGCTCTCAGCGAATTTGTAAACATGGATAAAACTGGTCATCGTTATATGATACAATACTTTTATATGAAAGGTCTTAGTCCATCTAATATTAAATCTGAGCTAGATTCTACTTTGGAAAAGTCTGCTTCTTCGTTTACTACAGTGAAATATTGGATTGTAGAGTTTAGGCGCGGCCTCACGAGCTGCCAAGACGAACATCGCAGTGGTCGACCAAATGAGGTTGCCAGTCCAGAAATTGTAAAGAAAATTAAGAAAATGTCTATTGGATGACCATCGACTAAGAATGCACGGGCTAGCACATATTGCAGGCATTTCAAAAAGTTCTATACATCGCATATTGATGGAAAATTTGGATATGAGAAAGTTGTCTGCAAGGTGGGTGCCGCGTTTAGTCATAATAGAGAACAACAATAGCGCCGTGATCTCTGTCGAGTGTTTGGCAATGTTTCGCTGCAATAAAGCTGGGATTTTGCGTCGATTCATAACAATGGATGAAACCTGGGTCCATCACTTTACACCTGAACCAAAGGAACAATCAAAATAGTGTATTAGACGGAAAGAATCACCAGATTTAGCCCCCTCTGATTATTTTCTTTTTCCAAATTTGAAGAAATGGCTTAGTGTTAGAAGATTTGCCAACAATGAAGAGGTGGAGACTCAGTTTTGCACACCTCGATAGTTCTCAGTATGAGCAGAGTATCGAAACTATTGAACGTCGCTGGGAAAAGTGTATCGAGCTGAAAGGAGATTATGTAGAGAAATAAAGATGTTTTCCATTCAAACTTTTGTGCTTTCTTTGTTAGGAAGGGTAGTTTTGGGACAGCACTCGTACCATGTAAAATTCCATTATAGCATTAAATTCCCAACTGATTTGTGTTTTTTCCAGTAAACAAAAAGGAAATCTAAAATTGTTTAAAGATTAACTACCCCAATGGTGATCTACAATGTCATAGGTACTCTATTTCCAACTATTTGGTTAATCATTGTCGATTAATGGTTTCTTTCTCGCACTACACGTGTGGCAGTGGAGTTAAAAGGTTAAAGTCAGACTGCAAAATTCAAATCCCCACTATGGCATTCATTTTTCGACCTTACAATTTGACCTTATCTTTCTAACCACTATTCTGCGCACAGACAATTCAGAAGAAAAAATTAATTGATAATTTAATCAACTGATTTTTCCACACAAGCCGTGTGTAGGACAGAAGTTCAGTAGGTAGAATCAGACTGAAAAATTCAAAGCCACAGCCGGGATTTTAACCACAGATCTCCCGGTCTCCAATCGGTGCTCTAACCACTGAACTACTATGGCCACATGTGGCGGACATGGTACTAAATTGTCCTATATGAAAAAACAATTAATTAACATAATGGATGGCTAAATTGTGAAGCCCGGGACAAAGTGCTTACGACATTGTAAGTCGCCATTCTGGTATACCATCTCAAAGTAAGTTGAGATCATTTTTTAGCTTTTTTCAGGTAAACATGCACGACAGTTGAGGAATTTAATGCCGTGTCGGTATATGTACATGGTAGCTCAATGGCTAGAGTAACCGGCAGTAGGGCGAGAGATCCGTTGTTCAATTCCCGGCTACAGCATTGGGTTTTTGGGTCTGATTCTACTTATCCAAATAATTCACAGATAAATGCGTGTTAGAAGCACAGCTGTGAACAGAACGTCTGGACGAGAAGATTCCAACAGACCAAGGCTTCTCAGCCCGGAAGAAACAACTAGTTATAAATACACCTAGATATTTATGTTTCCTTAAAATTCCACATTTTTCCACGCAATTGTGTGAAACAGTTGAATATCGGCGAAATTTTAAAATTATGAAAAAACATTAAAAGGGATATATGGGAAATTGTTTATGTTGCAAAAATATTAGTTTAAATAAACTGATTCTTTTAAAGAGATCAATCCTGTTTGTGTAGTACTTTTTCATACGAGTATATCGGTTCATGTTTACAAGTTAAAGAACATTGTATACAATCTCTTTCAAATGAAGAACATTTAGAATATACTTTTTATTTGCTATTAAGTTTCTTTAATAAACTATGGTAATTTAGTTAACAAATCATAAGAGCTATTTTTGAAGAAAAATTTGAACATGTTCCATTTAAAGGGAACTTGAGGTTGGGGAATGTTCTTGATAATATTTAAATCGCATCTTTGGAATATATATCCAACTTTTCATTTTTGGGTTTTGCTATACATATATACAAGCCAAGTTTTACACGCGCATGGCTTTTTTATTTTTTTAAAGGTTCAGAGGAATTCAAAACATACATATATTATAGCAATTAATACAGTTTTAGTACAACTAAGGAGAAGTTCTTCATGGCAATCATATAGATGGGGAATCAGTTCCACGGGTGGACAGCTGCAAATATTGGAGAGGAGCTTGTTAAGTAATGCCGAATGGGAGCATCAGATAAACTCTACATCTATGAAAGCGTGGAAGACATTGCACTTCGTAATCAGAATACTGAAAAAGGAGAGCGCAGAGGCCAGAGATATTGCCTACAAGTCACTTGTGCAGCCAGTTATGGAATATGGAGCAACATGCTGGGATTCATACAGTGTTAGTCAAACTGATTTGCTGGAAAAGATAGAGACAACAGATGTAAAATTCATAAAGAGAGGTAAAGATTTTGGGCTTAAGAAAGGTTAAGACAATAAATGGAAACCGCTAAAAGTTAGGCGTAAAAGATATAGTCTAGTCGCATTATTAGAGCTTATGCTGGTTTAAATGCATGGGTAGACGTTAGAAAACCTGGCATACTACGGAAAAAACGATTATTTGTATAAAATTAAGGGTAGAATGGTATGTACCGACGTAGGAAAATTTTCTTTTGTTAATAAAACCATTGAAGAATGGAATAAATTGCCTGTAGCAGTCTTTCAGGGCTGCCCTCTAACCTTAAAGAACTTTAGGGATAATTTAGAAAGAATACGTGTTAGAGAATTAACTAAAGTAAATATTGTGAAGTATTTAAGCATCTCAAAAACTGTTCTGTAACTATTAATGTTGAGGCTTCAGACTAACTGTTAATAAACATGCTGGTAATTGACATAAGTGTTGTTATACTAAATAATAAGTTTTTAGGTAGGTCATAGCCTGGATTTGAATCACGGATTTCTCAGTCTAACCGGCTGCTTTACCACTAAGTTACTATGGCAACATGCCGGTAAAGCATTGAATTTCTCAGCTGACTCGTGTGTTTCAGTCTATCCAACTCCTGTCCTACACACGGTTTGTGTGAAAAACCAATTAAACTAATACAAATTGACCATAATAGTTGGTTATACTGTGAATCCTGGGACTTAAAGTACTTACAACATTGTAAGTCGCCATAGGGGTTGTCATCTCAAAATAATTTGAGACCACCTTGTGGTTTACCGGGAAACATATGAGTCAGTTGAGAAATTCAATGCTATGTCGGCATATTACCATTGTAGCTCAGTGGTAGAGCGACCGGCCAGAAACCGGTGCTTCAAATCCCGGCTATGGCATTGAATTTTTCAGTCTGACTTAACCTATCCAACTCCTGGCTTACACACGGTTTGTGTAAAAAAACAAATTAAACAAATACCAAGTCAATTTGTTAGGCATTTCAAAAACCGTGTATACATAGTTGTTAGTTGTATTACTATCATTAATATGTATTGCTATTACCACCGGGCACTACCTACTTGGAGAGAAAATGTACTTAAACACACACACACACACATATATATATATATATATATATATATATATATATATATATATATAGATATAGATACATCATGGAATTTTGGATAGAATGTATTACCTTCTATTTCTACTATGCACCTGACGGATAAAGTAAAACCATTAGCGAAATTGGTACATAGGAAACAATACATAAGACGATGCAATATAGTAGGATTGGACATTAATATTCATTAAATATATACATATAGTATAAAAGTACATTAAAGAGTTCAAATTTATTCTTAGAAAAATATTTCTTAATCTTTCTAGCTCTGAATTCATTTTAATTCAATTTTCATTCGCAGATAACTAAGACGATTACTGCTGTCATTTTTAAAATTCCTCATGAAATATAAGGTAGGTTCCGTAAGGAGCTTTAAAATAATTATTACACGTTCCTGAGCCAATATTACGCAGATCCTAGAAGCTTCTTTAAAGGTAATTAAGCGAAGATGCTGGCTCCGAGGGAATAATATATTGTCTCCTCTGGGATTTTATGCATGATTACGTGGAATGGCATTTTCTTGACTTAGCAAGACAGAGTACAACTCAGACTTAAGACTTCGAATGCTCCACTCTGTAATTAATTTGTAGGAAAAACTGCGAATATACAAAGAATATTCCGATTATACCGGGTGATATGGTGTGAAACTAGATATATCGGGAACTTTGGGGGAGGGATAAATTACGTTTCGTAATTATCACGCATTCCACATCAAACTGCACAGAATTCTGAATTAGTTTTTTTATGTCTTAAATTAAATAAACCTATATATATATATATAAAATGTTAAAAAAAAAGTCATTACATACAGTGAGGCTGTCAATTTTATTAAAATCTGGACATCTATTACCAACACGTGCTTCACTTGCTCATGGTGTAGATGGAGTAACCTGGACGCGCGTTTGCACAACTTTCGTTGTCACCAGCCATGAAATTAGGCAACATATAAAATAACTGAAAGTCATTAATTCTCCTTCAGAATTAGATATTTGCGAAAACATTTTCATCCATAGTAATTGTAGTAATGTGGTTAATTTCGAATACCACCATCAGATGTCATTTTAAAATTTGTACAAAAAACCATAGAAAGTCAAGCTGTAGACTCTAAACCAGCAAACAGTTCCGAGATGTCCCACCAGAGGTCACCAAGGACTAGAAAGAAGAAGGCAGTTGTTAATGATGTCCTACTTCTACCACCAGAAGGCACTACTGTCGGTCAGACGCCTGTATTAGATGCTGATGTTGTTCAACTTCCTCAGACATCTGCAAACCTGCAAGAGGATGACAACGAAAGTTGTGGAAACGCGCGTCCAGGGTACTCCATCTACACCATGACCAAGTGAAGCACGTGTTGGTAATAGATGTCCAGATTTTAATAAAACCAGATATATATGTTTTCATCAAAAGTCATAGTGTTGGATTTTTGCAACATCAAAATTCTGGAAAGAGCTGGTTTCCTAAGACATATTTGGTGTACTGAGTTGAGGGAAATTTTATTTTAAAGCTTAAAATTGTACTTACTTTTAAAACTATATTTCAGTTATTAAATAAGCAAAACGTAGTTTGTACTATTTTAGTTATAATCTTAAAATATTAGCATGATTTGCATTTAATCATCGTTGAGTGTGAAGAATTTTAAGTTGGGTCAGTAATAAATGACGTAGAAAATTAACCTGGTGCTGGCCACGGTGTGCGTCAGTGTTCGTGTATTACTTATGGCCAGCTGAATATAGTTCAGTGACTCTGATACCTTCCTGGAAAATACATAGTAGAAAAATAATTACAAAATATATAAATATTTAATTTTAAGATACTTTAACGAATACACTTCATTTAGTGTTTGTGTTTCATGAGAAAAACATTTATAAAATATAAATTATTCTTTTATAAATAAGCTAATTATCTAATAACTGTCAGGGCAGAAAATTCCATATTATATTAAATTATTATAAGAATTAGCGTGCAAAACGTAAATTTTGGATTTGAATATCAGCGATGTTAATCATATTTTTACTTTCTCTGCACGTACTATGTACATAGTGTATAGAGAATGTGTTGCATTCCACCCAAAAATTGGATACCGAGATTTCACTGGAAATACACGTTTTAGGGTCCCCTGTATCCGATTTTTTTAGCAAAAGGTCCGTATGTGTCCATGTGTGGCGATAACCCAAAAACGAAACGCTTGGTACCTATTTAAGATTAGTATCTCCCAAGGATTCGATACGAGGACTTTGCGGAAAATACCACCGCCCCACACTAACCTTTACTTGCAAACAATTTCAAAAATAATATATTTTTTTTAAAAATGGCTAAAGATTTTAATTAAAGTGCTACATGGCAAATAAAATGTATACCTTCAGCTTTCTGGGAATAACCTCTGAAGATTTCTTTATTGGGGCTGAATTTTGCTGGATCTAGTATAACTGTTAAACTATAAGAGATAAACAAAAACTTACTACACAAAATTATATATCTCGTTAAAACCTACGATTTATGTCCTACATATTTTTTTCATGCAGTTGGCCATTTTTAATGTATTCGTGTTATGATTTCAGTTTTAAAATACTTAAACTTTTCATATACGGGAATTTTTCATCCGCTGGCTATGCTAAGACGTGTATTACATCTACTTAGCAAGCAGTTTTTACAAGATTTTATTATCATTTTAGCCTACTGTGTATCTTTATTTGACTTCTACTTACAAGGAAGCGAGTAATTGATCATTCCTACTATTGTCTATCTCGATTAGCTTGAAGTAGATGGAAGAATAAGCTGATTAACAATAATTTATTACAGAGATGAAGAGAAAGTAAATGGAACAACTTTTTTTAATAAAACATATGTATTCAATGTTTTTCAAACATTCTGTCGAAAAACAAAGTTTAATAAAATGGGGAACTGACGGCAAAGTGTTCTTTGAAATTGTCCAATTTGGCCTTGAAGGATTCAGTAATGAGATAATGGTTTAACTCATGGTGATGTCTTGAATTTCCTATAGTAATTATTAGCGAAGTACCAATCAATCAGTTGAAATCACAATTTCTAAAATTGCTCTTTTTGGATACAGATGATACTAAAACGTGTCTTTCCAGTGAAACCTCGTTTCTCCAACTGCTGCGGTCATGTGGCCAATCAGGTACTCTTTATCTCTACTACCATCTAGGCTACAATCATGGTTAGAACTTCAAAATCATGAAGATCATGTAAGTTGATGCAATTGCTTCCTTGCCTATAACAATGTAAAAGCTGGTCAGCTTCCTCATCCCAAAAGGCAAGGAGTAGATTTAAACTGGAAAGGTTCTTTAGGATTTTTAGATCTTGGAGAGTAATATTAAGTAAGCTTTTAAATGATAAGTCTGGATAACACAGTGTTAGTTTAAAATCATATATTTTAAATAGTATACTTCTTACCTATCTTGGCAAGATGGGGGGAGAAATATTTACCGCGATTCTTTACCACCGCGAATATAGAGCTAAAGCATGTTGGACGCTACTGGCAGGCAGGAAAGACGTGCACGGGTTAGGTAAATTTATACTTAAGGCAAGACAGCTGAGATCTGAGAAGGCTGCCAATAGAGAAGAGGGGGGAAGGATAAGAACAGCTAAACAAAAGCGACTATTATTAGTGACTAATAGGTATTATTTCATACTTTTGTCATTGTTGTGTTATGGTTTTATATATTGTGTATATATTTCTTTTAGGTGCATTTATCTATTATAATAGGGTACATTTATGCTTCTGAATAAGCTCTACTCTGTACTGTAAATTTAAATTGCTATATTTGAATATCTTTGTCTTTTTATTTTCGTGTTCACTCTTTTAATTCTTTGTTGTTTTAATATTGTTTTTTGGTTTGTGTATTACAAAAGCACGTACGGTCTGTTGACCCAAGCGAGTGTTGAGCTTCAGTATATTGTTATGTCAATAAACACTCTTATTCATGAATAAGTACAACCTCCTTCACAAGTGAACTATGACTTGAATGGCTATATATATATATATATATATATATATATATATATATATATATATATATATATGTATTTGTATAATGTTAACACTGATTTATAAAACAGTGACAACAAGATCAGGCTAATTAATAGGCCTTAGTGATGAGTACTAACATTTGGAACATACAAGAAAATTTAACACTTCTGGTAGATAGCTAAACAAATTAGCCCACTGAACAATACATATAATTAACGATTTACATTACTCTGAATCACACAAAGAAAAAACAAATAGTATGGGGCTTTGACCCCACCCCTTGTATACAGCACCAACCGTCCAAGGTATATATTACTTAAGGGGAGTGAAATGCCCTAGCTTACCAATGTTAAAGTTTGGCCCATTATCTCATAAATGATTTAAGATAATGAGCTAAAATTTTCAAAGTATATTCAGCAATACCTTTACAGTTTATTGGTGAAAAATTGAATAGTTCTCTTCATTAGAAGAAAAGCTAAGCTTTTTTTTTTTAAGTAAGTCTCTTAAAATGTTATTGAAAAATAAGATGTTTAAATTTTTAAAATATAGCTAATGCATATAGATAAAATCCTTTTCGTTAAAATAAAACCTATTTAGATGCAAATGTGTGGTAACAGCCTAAGTTATTAATGTCAATTATGTTCTGAGATACTGGGCTAATTGTATAGACAATTTTGCTTAGAAATTGCTTTAAAACATAACGATTAAAAAAAAAAACTGTAACCTAACTTGCCAAACCCAACTTTGCAGTATTTCGAAACTCTCATATGAAGGAAATATGAGCGTGATGCCAATGGTATGAATAGCTAAAGTAAAACATTTCAATTAAAATAAAAACTTCTTCTCTAACTCTAATAGGTATTTACAAAATTATTGATCTTTTACGAAGTGAGTGTAACAAAACGATCTAAAAAACTAATACGCTGGATTATTTTTAAGAATATTGTTAAACTATTTACAATTAGCGTATCTCTATAAAAGTTACACCAAAATGAGCGTGAGATTCGAAATATTCATATGCAATTATAAGATAAAAATAGAAAACATTTATAAACATTCCATTTCGACTGCCCTTAAACAAAGTCTTAATACGTACTTGACAAATCTTTAATAGTGCAATTTAAAAATAAATTTTCTTAAAGTCACTCCTAACTGGACGTTTTCTTATTTACTCATCTATTATAGACGCTAAATAGTTAGATGCATATTTTAGGCCTACCATATACTATGACAACTAGAAATTATATCGCAGGTGGCTGGCACATATACGTAAGCCCTGAAGTGAAATGTAATAATTTCTCTACCTAAGTATTGTGTATTAAGCAGAGAAAGCAAATAAAGCAAGAAATAAGGATATAACTTCGGGCTCAGAAAACGTATCGTGTCAAATAAATGCAGCAGAAGTGGTCAGAGGAGAAAATAAGGAATACGTGTGAGGAAAATAGAGGGAGAACGAAAATGAGGTCAAGAAGTAAAAACATAAATAAGTCGCAGTACTAGAAAACGGAGTGAAATTATTTAATGGCAAAGTTTCACACAACTGAATAAATGGAACAAAACTTGAACTGGCAAAGCAGACAACCTTTGTGGAAGTCAAATAATGCGGCAGCTATTTGCTCCAAGACTTTTGTATTCTGTGTTCATAACCACTGAAAGAGGAAACATTAAGTACGAGAACAGAAAACAAATATAGAAGGCGAAACAACGCAGGCCAAATTAGTATCAAATTTAAGTATACTACTTTCTCTAGCCCGCATGCACAATGTACACAGTAGATAGAGAAGGTATTGTATTCCATCCGAAAATATTTTAAAACATTCTGTTCAGTAAACAAGATTTAATAAAATCAGACACTTGATGGCAAGTTTTCTTTATTTGTCTTTATTTTGCTATATATGTCGTTCTTCCTCTAATTCGCAAACCGGTGTTTGTATCCCTTTCACCGGCATGATAAGTGAAGCGACTTGATTAGCTGTGCTCTCAATGCGTTACGTAATTGACTGGCCATTGACAGACATTCACAGAACGTCGTGAGTTTGAGTCACAGTGAATGCAGTCAAAGATAAAGGGTGGGGAGGACCCAAGTAAAATAACTGGTGTGAAAGCACGCTTGGATGCTGACGGGGTTACATTTGACTGCAGCTGCATGGATTTTACTTTTTTGTATTAAAAAACACTACATCTATATTACAAAACTATTAATAATTATTATCATTATAGCTTATGTGCAACACCATGAAATTGAGAATTAACCCGCAGTGATGTTGTCTTTAGTTTTTTATAGTAATTATTAGCGGAAGTTCCAACCAATCAGTTCATATTACCATTTTAAAAACGCTATTTTTGGATAAAATCCAGTGTAATCTGTATCAAATTGTAGAGTGGAATGCAAGCACTTAGTCCTGTGTAGCAAGTAGAAAAAGCAAATAAAGAAAGAAATGAAGAGAAAATTTTCAGACTCAGAAAACATATCGTGGCAAAGAAGGATTAGAAAGAAATGTAGCAGAAAATCGTCAGAGGAGAAAATAAGAAATACTTGTGAGGAAAATAGTGGAAAACGAAAATGAAGTCAAGAAGTAAGATCAGAAATGAGTCGCAGTGCTAGAAAACGGAGTGAAATTATTTAATGGCAAAGTTTCACACAACTGAGTAAATGGAACAAAACTTGAATTGGCAAAGCAGACACCCTTTGTGGAAGTCAAATAATGCGGCAGCTATTTGCTGCAAGACTTTTGTATACTGTGTTCATAACCACTGAAAGAGGAAGTACAAGAATAAAAAAGAAAGACAGAAGGCAAAACAACGCAGACCAAATTAGTAACAATATTATATATTATTTTCTCTAGTCTGCAAGTACAAAACACACAGTAAATAGAGAAAGTATTGTATTCCAATCACAATTCATCATAAAATTACATGTTTCGAGACCACTGAATAAATTTTAAAACAGAGCATTTTTAGAAACATATCACTGTGTGCGTGTCTACTTGTGTGCGCGTGTGTGTGTGTCTGTTGGCAGCATAACTCAAAAACGAATGTCGTATGAGTGTAATATCAAACGGAGTATGACCTATCAGCTAGACAGAATTGTTTTGCGTTGTCTCAAAAATGATCTGTGTCAAGTTTAGTAGAGATTGGAAAAACAGTATAGAAGTCTATAACAAATACATACATATTTACCAACACTGATTTCTATGTATTAAGATGAATAAAATATTATTTGTTAATATATTTAAATGCAATGCTATTGCATTTTCTGAACAATTGTAAATACTTTTCATTGTTGTAGATTTAATTTGCATTCTCAGATATGTTGTGCTCCTTGACATCATTTGTATATTTATTAAATTATTGGTGTGCGTCATTATACATATTTGGCGTCATATCATCCTTATAGAAAGACGCTATGGCTGAGTGGTTAGATCGCTCGCCTTCCATCCAGGCGGTCTGGTTGCGATCCCAAACGCCATCATGTGACATTTGTGGTGGACGAAGCGGCGTCTTGGTGGGCATTCACCGTGCCCTCCGGTTTATCCCGCCTTTCATTCCACCAATTGCTTCATCATCACCTTTCCTATCTTCCATTTCGCTTTCATATCAGATCATCCACTTCCTCATGCTCATGCCTGGCTATGGAGCGACAACTCGTTCCAGGTTCTTCATTCTTTTGTTTCGTGCCATTTACTTCCGACAGGCTTCTGACCCCTAGACATTCACACATAAGTCTAAGAGGGTGTCAATCCTAAACATCAAAGGATAGGCCTTGTGTGGCAGAAAACGCTAGCATTTTTTACAGAATAATAAATAAATATAGCACACATTCAGATAAATTAAATTAATCTTTATGACTAAATTTTAAATAACATATTTAGCATGTGTAAATTATATTGAGTGCTCCCAACTGAAAATAAAACTAACGTTATAAAAACATTGAATATTTTTATATTACAAAGGTCCACTTGCCTTCTAATAACGGATGTAAATTAACAGCCAATTTTAATGATGGAGCATGCTTCAATCATTTTAATTTAATTTGGTTTAATTTCTATTATTGTTTAGTTTTCAAATACAAATTGATAAAGTGATTTTCTGAGGGTATGAGACAAGTTTTTTAGCCTTTTGGATGCTCTTCAGTCTGATGAACACAACTCTTCAAAATCAGTTACCAGTGAAAGATCCTATACGTGGTAATTTTATGTATTATGATCACTCTAAAATATTGAACAAGGAGCAATGATCTAGGACTCTCATGAAAAATTTTGGCATCGAATTTTTAGGTAATATAATATTCATAGCCCTTATAAAGAAGTATAGCATTTGAATGAAGTGAAATGTTTAAAAGAATTGTTTGAAATTCGGGCTTATTACCTGACAAACAGAAAAATCCTCAAAAGCAAATAGTGGCAACTTTAACTAGTACACCCTGTATTTTAGCTCTATAGTTTTATTTTTATTTTTCGTACGAAAACATCTTTGCCATAGAGGAAACATAAAACGAAAGTACTCCTGCTAGTTTTTGTTTTCTCATTTACTTGTTTTTCTATAGCGTTTTGCTTTCACCGTTCCGTTGCTCGCTTGTTATTTTTCTTTGGTTATTGAAACCCTCAGAGTATCGCACGGTATTCTCTTGTGGCTAATGCTTATTGAATTCTGTGGAAAAATAATACAATATTATGGAATATAAGAAACAGGTTTGATCTTGCCGCGGTTTGTTGTGAAAGTCTATTTACTAATTCAGCTCTGCAATAAAATATGAATTCAGGCAGTTTTACTTTGTGTACCGCGGACATAGTAGGTAGGAAAAGAACTGTACTCACCAAGAAAGTACAAATCAATTTTTCACCGCAAATACGTGTTTTGAAAACTCCCCGGATCCAAAAACGCATGTTAAAAATAGCTTATGTGTTTCATTCACAGGACTCACTCTATATCTCTGTAACAAATTATTGTTAACATGCATATTCGTCTATCTAATTCATTCTAATTAGATAAAAATTAGTAAAAACGATCTTATTACTTAATTCCTTATAAGTAGAAGGAATATAAGGGAATACACTAGCCTAACCGAAGTCAAATGTTTAAAAATGTGGTTGCTATGGGATTGTAATCCGTTTTTACTTTCTCTAGCCCCGTATGTACAATGTACATAGGGATAGAGAAGTATTGTATTCCACCCAAAAATTCGATACCGAGATTTCACCGGAAATACATGTTTTAGGACCCCCTGTATCCATAAAAAGCATTTTCAGAAAAAGGTCCGTGTGTGTCCGTGTGTCCGTGTGTCAGTGTGTCTGTGTGTCTGTGAACACGATAACTCAAAAACGAAAAGTTGGTAAAATACCAAACTTGGTATTTAAGTTTAGTATCTTCCAGGGATGCGACACGAAGATTTTGAGGGAAATCCCCCCACCCCAAACTACCCTTTACCTGGAACTTTGTTCGAAAATTCTGACTTTCTAAAAAATGGCTCTAACGATTTTGATTAAAATATCGTATATTAAATATATTTACCTGACAAGTAAAATGTATATTTTGAATTTTCTGGGAATAGCCTCTGAAGACTACTTTATTCTGGGTCAATTTTACGGAATATTGCACAACTGCTAAACCGTAAGAGATGGACAAAAACTTACCACACAACAAATGTTTTAATTAGATCTACATTTTGTGTTGGGCAAGTTTTCTTCTCATTTCTCGTTTGTTTACTCCAGGCAATTAAAGAGATTAGAATTTCAAGTGTTTCACATAGCCACCCCTTTTAAAGGACGATAGTATCGCGTTGGCCTGTGTATTTTCTTATTTTTCTTCTACTTACAATGAGTTAGTAATAACACCAATTATGCTTCTGTTTATCTTGATTAACATGATGTAAATAACAGATTTATCTTTTGAATAAAATGTTTGTTTTTCGAACAGCTAGAGGGCCCATGTGATTGGAACACATTAGAATTTTTCTCTTCTACTTACAAGAGACTAAGTAATAAGGACAATTTCTCCTAATGTTTATCTGGATTAGCACGATATGAATAAAGAATAAGCTTTTTAACAATAATTTGTTACAGAGATCTAGAAAAGCTCACGTGACTCACAGACCATGTATTCCTCCTCTTCGATCTGTATTCAATATCAACTATATATACTGTTGTGCATAAAAATGGCCCATTGCAATGCAGCTAGTTCTGCTGCTAATGACAAATGTAGCTAAACCATCGCCAGCGTTAGTTGCTCTTCTAATAGCATAGTTTTTAGCTATTGTTTTAGGAAGGTACTTTTAGTCCACCAAATATGGCTGAACAACCAACATGTAGCATTGCAGGATAGGATCCACTGACTACGTTCTCACATGGTTAGTTGAATTTTGTTAAAAAAAAAATCTGATGTGTTCCTATCAAATGACTTCCTCAATATTTTATGTAAACAAATTATTCATACAAAAGATTATTCTTTTTCTAAATTATGCTAATCGAGATAAACATTGACAGCAATGGTCTTATTGCTTGCTTCCTTATAAGTAGAAGTAAAATTAAGGAATACACTGGTTTAAAGCGATAATCAAAGCTTTTAAAAGCTATCACTATGTGATTGTCATTGTAATTCGATTCTGTTTCCTTGGCGAGAAGCAAAAGAAAAGAGATATAAAACGGTTTAGAAATTCTCGTTTGAGAAAAGTTCAGTTTTGTTAGCTCTACAGGAAACTGTATATGGCATAAATAGCGCGTGTAAACGAAATCTACATTTTTATGCAGTAAGATTTTGTCTATCTCTTACGGTTACCAGTTATGCAAAAGTCAGCCAGAATGAAGAGAACTTTAGAGGCTATTCCTAGTGAATTCAATATATACAATATGTATTGTAAACATATTTAATATACGGCGCTTCAATTAAAAATCGTGAGAGTCATTGTGGAGAAAAAAGAATCCGAAAAATGTTCCATGTAAAGGTTGATTTGGGGATTTTCCTTGAAAATCTTCGTGTCGCATTCTAGGATGTTATCAAGTTTAAATTATTTGTTTCATCAAATTTTTGGTTTTGAGTAGTTATGCTGTCTACAGACACACATACTATCTTTTATTTTATCTGATTCTTTTTTTTATTCAAGGGGCTCAAAACTGTTGAAATCACGTTAGGGATTTTTTGGGTGAATACAATACGTTATCTGCTGTGTACATTATACATGTGTGATAGAGAAATCCTATTGACTTCGTCTCCATGTCGCTTGATGACAGCTTTTGTACAAAATTCGTATCAGTCGTTCGGTAAAACGGCACATGCAAATAATAATTCAAGTCCTTCTTTAGAACATTTTCCAGGGGATATCTTCCCATACAGCTACGTTGTTACGACTGATCTCATCTTTTGACATATGTCGTATTACGGCAACTTTCAAATGGGATGTGATTTGTCCTTGAGCGCCACCAGGCCGGCAGCCAATCAGAGTGCTGCTGTGTCGACATATTGCATTCAAGCTTAACTGGGGAGTAACGCGCCAATGATTCCGTCTCTCATAAATACTACTTGTGCTAAGACAAAATATTAACATTTTGCAAAAAATAATTCACGGGGAAGATAGGGAATAATGCTCGCAGTAGAACCGTAAAAACCACAGACTTTTAGCTGAAATAGTTTTCATAATACACATGAATAAACATTATGTAGCCAGGCAGATTTGCATGCTCGGTGTGCAAGTGAGAGGGAAATATGAAAAGAGTGCGAATAGCGTCCTGGTAACGCAGAGCACGATAACACATCTTATTTGCTGCAGCGTACAACTCTTCCCATTTGAAAAACATAGCCAAGCGTTTCTGTGTGTATCGTATCGAAACTGTTACATAGAGACGGTATCCAAAGCACCCCATTATTTCACACCGATTATAACATCGTTCAATTTGTCTCTGGATTTGTTTTAGGCCAGTCTCATAGAGAAGTGTAATCGAAAGTGTAGATTTATAAATCGTTTATCTAAAGGTAAAAATCTTTTGGAGAGCAACACTCTGCAATCCGGGTGAATGGGTTTTCTTTTATAAACCTTACTGCACATATACACAGTCACACATAGAAGAGTTGGCGCACTTCTTTCTCACAGTAATGTACGTTTTGCATTTCATTTGCACTCCCTCATCCATTCCTTTGCTACAAAAGAAACAAAGACACTGTTAGGACTTTTGTAAAATAGATTATGTGGCTATGTAGTTAATAAAGTCATGCATGTTCTCTTTGGTCTAGAATATACATCGAAACTGTTACATAGAGGCGGTATCTAAACCACCCCATTATTTCACATCGATTATAACATCGTCCAATGTGTCTCTAGATTTGTTTTTAGGCCAGTCTCATAGAGAAGTGTAATCGAAAGTGTAGATTTATTAATTGTTTACCTAAAGGTAAAAATATTTTGGAGAGCAACACTCTGCAATCCAGGTGAATGGGTTTTCTTTTATAAACGTTACTGTACATATACACAGTCACAGTGGAAGAGTTGGCGCCCTTCTTTCTCACAGTAATGTACGTTTTCCATTTCATTTTCATATTTTATTTTCATTTTCACTCCCTCATCCATTCCTTTGCTACAAAAGAAACAAAGACACTGTTAGCACTTTTGTAAAAGAGATTTTGTGGCTATGCAGTTAATAAAGCCATGCATGTTCTCTTTGGTCTAGAATATACATAAAGTTGGACTGAAAATGAAATGGCCTTTGCTGTGGTCATGGTTTGTCGTAAACTGCAGCTATCTCTAACTTTGTAACAGAGACACTTCTCTCAATTTGCTTTGATATGGAACAAAGGAATAAACTTTGCTAAACGAGCAGCAGCAATTTCCTCCAGGTTAAACGGCGAGACGCTTCAAGAACATTCCGACTAAGCCATTATCATTGGAATTTAAACTTAGTAGCTATTCTCGCTATGCATTTATTGAATTAGAACATGAATCTCAGCAGACTACCAACAAAGGAACATTTTCAGTAAAAGGTCTTACATTTTATTACATTGTGGTTGACCTCAGTGCGCAGTACGGAATATAATTTCAAAACGTAGTATTGTTATACAGGGTAATTCATATAAACCTGAATCATTTTATTATTGTATTTACTCTAAGAATTGAATTTAAGGCAATTAAATATACATATTTCTTTGGTAGTGTTTAACGCCCGCTTGAACCACTAATGGCACCGCAGGCGGTGACACTGATGATGCATGAATGATGATGGAGCACCGGAAATCGGAGTACCCGGAGAAAACCCACCCCAGCACCGTTTTGTGTACCACAAATCTCACATGCGGTGAGAGTCGAGTGGTCTAACCACTCGGCCACGGCGCGGCCAACTGAATATAGGTAGCCAATTTATCATAGGTATATTTGTTGCCCAGAATATAACAAAATGTATAAAAATCTGATATGTTACATTCACATGAACTTTTCCACCTATTAAGCAACAAACCATCTTTATTCTTATATGTACGAGTAAATTAAATATTTTACTAATTAAATCAGAAATGATCATATTGTTTAGTTCCTCATAATTAGAAGCGAAATAAGAGAAAGGCTAAAATACTAGTCAAATCTTATAAAAGCTATGCAATTGACATTGAAACTTGGTTCTGTTTGCACAGCCAGGAGTAAAACAAAAAAAAAACAAAGTAGAAGTATTTTAAAATTGAAAACAAAGCAAGAAAATCTCACAAATGATTAGCTTAAAAAAATCTGATGTGTTCCATTCACATAGTTTTCTCTACATCCTTGTAACAAACTGTTGCTAAAAGCTTATTCTTACATCTACTTCATGCAATGTCTGAAATTGTCTTATTACTTACTTCCATATTCATAGATGAGAAATAAGGGATCACACTAGGCTAAAACGTTAGTCAAATCTTCTAAGAGCTGGGTACTGTTAGACTGAAATTCGTTTCTTTGCTTGGCCTGGAGTTGAAAAATTCACGTTTGAGAAAATTTTAAGTACTTTAAAACTGAAACCAGTGCTAGTCAACTACAAGAACAAAAAAGAATATGACATAACTTGTGTGTATTTACTAGATCTATAAGTTTTGTATAGTAAATTTTGTTCATCTCTTATGCTTTCCAGTTATGAAAAAGTCATTCAGAATGAAGAGATTTTCAGAGCCTATTCCCAGAAAATTCAAGATATACATTTTATTTATTATGTAAATATCTTTAGTATAATATATTTTAACCAAAACCGTTTAAGCCTTTTTTGAGAAAATAAAATATCAATTTTATTTCATATAAAGGATATTCGGAAAGGAAGGATTTTACTCAAAATCTTCATGTCGCATCCTTGGAAGATACTAAACTTAAATACCAAGTTTGGTATTTTACCGACATTTCGTGTTTGTTCACAGACACAAGGACACTCACACACACACGTACCATTTTCTAAAAATGATTTTTCTATAAAGAAGTATTTTTTTATGAAACGTGTATTTCTATTAAAACTTTGATTTTTGGGTGAAATATAATACCTTCACTACTACTATGTGCATTGTACATACATGCAAGAGAAAGTAAACGTTTAATCATGTTTTAATACAGGATGTTAGGTTGAGTTAAATTCACAACTTCGGAAATTATGTTATATAAACTTACGTTAATGTAATAAATTTCACCTTACAAATCATTAAGCATGCCAAAATTGTAAAGTAATTGGAATGAACAATCTTATTTTCTTTAATTTGTATTGTAAATAGAATTAAGAAAAATCTTTTGTGTACCATTCACATGACTTTCTCTACACCTCTGCAACAAATTATTGTTAAAAAGATTATTCTTCTATTTACTTCCTGCTACTGAAAACAAATTAGCAGAGATAGTCTTATTACTTGTTTCCTTGTAAGTAGAAGCGAATTAAGGGAGTACCATAGGTTAAAGTGATAGTGAAAAGCTGGTTGCTATGAGATTGAAGTTCCTTTGTTTATATGGACAGGAGTTGACAAATTCCTATATGAGAAAAGTAAGTTTTTTCATAGCTAAAACCAAAAACTATGCATATCTCAAAAACACCAACTCCACGAAAAAAATTTATATAACACAGATTGTGTGTTTTAACGTGGTGTACATTTCTTGTGTAGTAAGTTTTTATCTAAGTCTTACGGTTTGGCAGTTATGTAAAATTCCGTAGAATTCGTCCAGAATAAAGTAATATCCAGAGGCTATTCCCAAATAATTCAAGATATAGATTTTGATTGTCAGGTAAATAACTTTAATATATGATATTTTAATCAAACTCGTTATAGCCATTTTTGCGAAAATCAAAAAGTTCGAAATAAGTTCCAATTAAGGGTAGTTTGGGGTGGGAAATTTTTCTCGAAATCTTCGTGTCGCATCCCTGGAAGATACCGAACTTAAATACCAAATTTGGTATTTTACCGTCTTTTCGTTTTTGAGTTATCGTGTTCACACGGACACACGGACACACACACACGGGCCTTTTTTGGAAAATGCTTTTTTCGATATAGGGGACCCTAAAACGCATATTTGCGTGAAATCTCGGTATTGATTTTTTAGGTGGAGTGCAATACCTTCTCTATACACTATGCACAGAGTGCGTGTAGAAAAGGTAAAAAATGCATGATCAGAACTTTGTTTGCTGATATAGCAACATGTTAAAACACAATAAAGATAAGAATTGCTCAACTTCAGTATGTGCATAACAAATTTAAGAGATTTAGACTTCCGGTTGCTGTATAGCTTCGGCAATCCGAAAAGCTTATATAATGTGGGAATAAAAGAAAAAGTTCCAAGTCTACTTAGTGTTTAGGTGATTGATATGCTTTACTGTAGGTATTAATGTATGTTAAAAAAGATAATTCAGAAAATAAGGTAGCAAAATTTACGCGATTTTTTAAAGTGACGCCATCAAATGGAAGATTTTTATGAAGAATAACGCTAAGATACATTTATGTAGTTATTAATATATATATATATATATATATATATATACTCATTTTTTCATAAATGGGATTAACGATTTTGATTAAAATGGCTATATTAAACACATTTCGTTTCGTAATCGGCTTACCCTCCCGGTAAATGTAGGACTCAGACCCCCCTAGGGCTTAGAAGCGAATGCCTAAGTTAACCTGGAAAGAGAGGGTGGCCCGTAGCCAGGCATCAACATGAAGAAGTGGATTATATAATATGTAAGCGAAATTGATGATTTTAAAGTTGATGTTGGAGCATTGGTGGAATGAGTGGCGGAGAAAACCGGAGGACCTGGAGCAAACCCGCCCAGACGCCGCTTCGTCCACCACAAATCTACATGCGGTCTCTTGGGATCGAATCCGGGCCGCCTAGATGGGAGGCCAATGATCTAACCACTCAACACGGCGCCACCTATTAGTTACATTTACATGACAAATAAAATATTCATCCCGAATTTCTGAAAACAGCCGCTGAAGACCTCTCTTTATGAATCACAATTATATAACCGGTAAGCCTAAGAATATAAATAATTTTGTTACACGAAAAATTGTATATGTACAAATTATGACAGATAATTGTGAAGTTTACCTTTCCGAGATAATTCTTATTATTGGTTTCAATTGCTTTTTGTTCCATTTCTATTCTGTCGAGAAAGTACCGGGAATTGATCATTTAAAAACCCTGTTTAAAAGGAGATTCGAAATTATTGTTGTCGCTAAGTTGGTAAAACTTTCCTCTATACCCACGCGGAGTTTGGTCGTCATCTGTCATTTTTTGTTTACAGTACGTCATTTTGTTTGTTCTTCTCAAAGGTGATTTGCGATTTTACGATGTATACAAATAATGAACAAAGAATCTGCCTCAAATTTTGCATTGCAAATGGTATTTCGTGTGCCGAATCGCTGAAAATGTTATAGAGGGGTTACGGTGAATCGACTTTATCAAAAACACGTGCACATGAGTGGTACAGTGCATTCAAAAGTGGTGGAAGATTTGCCTCTCTCTGATCGGCCATCAACGGTTTCAACTGAACTGAACATCGCTAAAGTGAAGAGAATGGTGTCTGAAAATCGTCATTTAGGTCTGAAAGACATTGCCGCTGAACTTTCTGTGCCTCACGAATACATTCGCACCATTTTAAACGATTGTTTGGGCATGACACGCGTTGCAGCTCGGTTAGTTCCGAAAGACTTGAATTTTCTCAGTCGCGTATGGATTGCTGAAGACATGCTAGAACGAGCCAGTTGGAACCCCCATTCATGAAACGTATTGTAACTGGTGATGAGACGTAGGTTTACGAGTTTGACACTCAAACCAGTCAACACGCTTCCGAATGGCGTCTTCCAACAGAAGGTCAGATGGTAAATAAAGACGATTTTCTGAACGTTACGGAGAAAAAGGCCAGATTTGTGGAACGACAGCTCATGAATTCTGCACCACGATAACGCACCAGCTCACAAGACTATTATTGTGAACGAATTTCTGGCCAAAAAATCAACAAATATCATCGAACAACCACCGTATTCACCTGGTCTGGCTCCTGCTGATTTCTTTCTCTTTCCAAAACTCAATTTACCACTTCGAGGCACCCGTTTTTAGTCGATAGAAGACATAAAAGAAAATTCGCGGCGACAATTGACATCGATTCCTTAAAGTGCATACAAAAAATGTTTTGATGATTGGATTATTCGTTGGCATAAACGTATAATTTCAGAAGGGGCCTGCTTTGAGGGCGCTAAAATAAAATTGGATGAATAATTCATTTTTTTTTTTTTTGTGTTTTATTGGCAAATTCCCGAAACTTTCTTGACACAGTAGTATATTCTGCTTTTATATTCTATGGTCCTGTCCACAGCATTTTCGTTTAGAATGTACCTATAGGCAATGATGTTAACTCGTGCACTGATATCGTTGGTGTTTCAATTTGTATCTTTAAATATAATCATTAGATCACACACACACATACATATTCACAATCGCATTCATACTTCCAGCCTCTGGTGAGAATACGAATAATCTGCGCTAGCGAAATATCCCTATCCTCAGCCGGGAATCGAAACCGTAACCCCCAAACAGCAGGCAGGTCCTATGCTTTACTCTGGCTATGCAAAAGGGAACAGAATTTCAATCATATAGTGATCAGCTTTTAAAAGTTTTGACTCTCATTTTAGCCTAATGAATCCGCACATTTCCTTTCTACTTAAGAGGAACAAAGTAAAGCAAACATTTCTTGTAATATTTATCTCGATAAGCATGAAGTAGAAGAATAATCTTTTGTAAGAATGCCGTCCTACACATGCATTGTGTGAAAAAAAAAAATTAACACTAATAATTGACCTAATAGCCGAATAAACTATGAAGCCTGGGACTTATAGTACTTATGACGTTGTGAGTGGAAATTGGGGTGTGTCATCTCAAAATAATTTGAGATCACCTTGTGGTTTACTGGGAAACTTGCGAGTCAGTTGAAGAACTTAATGTCATGTCGGCATGTTATCATGGTAGCTCTGAGGTTAGAGTGACCGGCTAGAGACCGGGAGATCAGTGGTTCAAATCCCGGCTATTGCATTGAATTTTTCAGTCTAACTCTACCTAATCAACACCTGTCCTACACTCGGTTTTTGTGAAAAGAAATAAAAACAATCACTATAAAATTAACAATGACCATAGTAGTTGACTAAACTATGAAGCCTAGGGCATCAATCAGTTAGGACATTGTAAATTGCCATTGTGGTATGCCATATCAAAATAAATTGAGATCACCTTCTGGTTTACCGGAATACACGCGAGTCAGTTGAGGAATTTAATGTCGTGCCGGTATGTTGATATGGAAGCTCAGTGGTTAAAGAAACCGGTTAGAGAATTTGCCAAAAATTAGAGTCTTAGAAAAATAAAACAAAACATTGATTTAATCAGTTGTCTATAATTTATTTAAAATGTTATTTAATTTGTTTAATTACGTTAATTTTCCGCTATTGTGTCGAAAAAAATAATTAAATTTACACTAATTGACCTAATAGTAACTTCAAATCGTTTTGTAGTTTACCGGGAAACAGGCTAGTCAGTTAAGGAATTTAACTGTTTTTGCCATGGTAACCTAGTGGTTAAAGAAACGGGCAAGAGACCGGGAGAACTGTGGTTCAGATCCCGACTATGGCATTACATTCTTCGGTCTAACTCTTACCTATTCAACTCCTGTCCTACAGACGGCTTGTGTGAAAGTAAAAACATTAAATTTAAACTTTCTAAGAATAGTTTGTTTGCGACCGCCTAGTGGTCAAATGGTCAGCGAGCTGACATCTCATCCGGAAGTCCCAGGTTCGATTCCTTGTTGGGGCGGGGTATTTTTCTTTAGTCAGAATTATTCCCAATCCTCCCACAGAGGCATGTGTGTGTGTGTGTGTGTGTGTGTGTGTGTGTGAGGAAAATAAAAAAAAAATATTTAAACGAAATGTAAAGAATCTACAGATGAGTTGTTTCTAATGCAAAGCCCCCGATATTACATTAGTAAAGGGGGCTATATAAATGTAATAATAAAACAAAAGTTTGTTTGCAGAACAGGTAGTGAGATTCATGTGAATGGAGCATACCAGCTTTTTTATTACATTTCAGAGGTGTATTTGTGTAAGTGAAACCAAAAAAGAGAGAATTCTAAAACATGTGGCACACGCGGGAAATTGGCGGCGCTGAATGACATACACCACGCTGCTTACACATTGTTGGCATTCAGTAATCATGGAGTAATGGAGTGGTGTGGAGCGAGTCTTTGCGGTTAAAGCGTATTACACGACTGGTGTCATTTCACGGAGCGGTGATATTACATGACTGCCTTACACTGTGTAATTTGGGTCACCCTTAGAGCTTGCTTTACCGTAAACCGGCCTGATACAGCTGAAGAACTGAAGCGGAGGAATTGCTCTCCAAATGCTTCTTCGAGTCCTGCACAACAGGAATGTCTGGGCAGAGATGATGCTCATCGTTTCTTAAATCATCTTCAAGAAATAGTAATAATAGTAATAATAACAATAATAATAATAATAACAATAACAATAATAGTTAAATCACGGATTTCTAGAATGAGCTTCTCAAATTAATAAACTTTAGGGTTGTAGTTAAGTAGAACATTTTACTTGCATTCACAGGTACTGAATTATCAAGCTCACAATAATAGTAATGATAATAATGAGATCAAAAATCTCCTAAATGAGCTTCTTAATTTAATATCCTTTACATATTGCACTTAAATATAACACTTTATTATTATTATTATTATTATTATTATTAAAACATTGAATTAATAAGCTTCCAATAATAATAATAATAATAATAATAATAATAATAATAATGAAATCACAAATATATAAATGAGCTTCTTATTTTAGTATCCTTAATGGGTTGTAGAACATTCGATTTGCATTCAAAGCTATCTATTGAATTATCAAATTTCCAATAACAATGATTAGAATAACGAAATCAGTAATCTCTAAAAGAAGGTTCTTGATTTAATATACGTTGTCGGTTGTAGTTAAAGAGAACATTTAATTTGCATGCAAAAAGCATTCAATTATCAAGCTGACAATAATAATAATAATAATAATAATAATAATAATAATAATAATAATTGTATCAGTAATAATATAAATAATAAGATGCTTAGGTTAAATTTTCAGTTTTTTACAGCTATGCCTATTACTTAAACTACCTTACTTATCCTAGAGTAAAAATAAGGTTGAGTACCTCTTGGACACCTGAAAGGGATGGCTCAGGAATTTCCGTCTGTGGCCTAAATCCGGGAGGTCGCGGATTGTTCATCGCCCAACAATTCGATACCGAGATTTCACCGGAAATACAGGATTTACGGTACCCCAAAAATTAGAGAAAGGTTCGAGGGTGTGCGTGTACGTGTGTGTGTGTGTGTCCGTCCATGTGTACATGTGTCTGTGAACACGTTAACTCAAAAACGAAAAGTGAGTAAAATACCAAAATTGGTATATAAGTTTAGTATATAACAAAGATGCGACATGAAGCTGTTTAGAAAATTCCCCTCTTCGAATCCTAACATTTATATATAAAAAAGTTTCCAACATTTTAAATTTCTTGAAAATGTGTCCAGCTATTTTGATTAAAATTCCGTATATTAAAGACATTTATATGGCAAATAAACAGTATACTTTGATTCTCTTGAAATAGCCTCTGAAGATGTCTATATTCTGAATGAGTTTTGCAGAATCTTGTATAGATTTTGCATAACGGTTAAACCGGAAGAGATAGATTAAAACTTTTTGTACAAAAAATCTAGATCTCGTTAAAACACATAGCATCTGTCATATATGTTTTTCTTTTACGGTTGACTGTTTTCGAGATGTTCCTTGTTATTCGTTTAAATTTTAAGGTATGTAACTTTTCTCAAACGGCACCATGCAAAGCGAACCGAACCTCAAGTGTTCCACATAGCTATCTGTTTTAAAAGATCTGACTTTAGCCTGATGTATTCACTTATTTCTCTTCTAGTTAAAAGGAAGCAAGTAATAAGACCAATAATTCTGCTAATATATATCTCGATTAGCATGATGTAGATCAAATAATTATCCTTGGAAAGAATACTTGTTTATGAAACAGCTATAGAAAGTTATGTGAAAGTAACATATCAGATTTGTTTACTTTCTTTAAACATATATACACATACAATGTACATAGTAGCCAATGTATCAAAATGTCGAATTCTGTGTGAAGTACGACAGAAACAGAGTGTCCGAGAGCTGACGAAGCTATAGGGAAGTGAGGCAGGGTTGTATTTTATCTCCCTTGCTATATAATCTCTTTGTGGATGATATTACTGATACAATGATAGCAGAGAATATTCAAGCGCCAGTAGTAGCGGATTTGCAGATCCCAACACTTTTATACGCAGACGATTTAGTATTGTGCTCTACGACAGTAAACGGATTGTAACGAGGACTGGACAAACTTAAGAACTATTGCGATGAATGGCTACTTACAGTTAATATGAATAAGACTAAAGCAATGGCTTTCAAAAAGGGTTGTGTTTATAGCAGGGAGGAGACTTGGACATATGCAGGACAGATACTGGACAATGTTAAATCTTTTGTGTACTTAGGACTCGCATTCACAATGAACGGAAAATGGACAAAACACATTGACATTGCGAAACACAAGGCAAGGGTGAAAGCGACGGAAGCTCTCCGGATACGCTGCAGAATTCCGAATATCTCCATAACCTTAATGGAAACTGTATACGGAGCGACAGTTAGATCCACGATGACATACGGAGGAGAAATATGGGGGTGGGAACAAACAGGAAATCTGGATCAAGTGAGGACCCAATTTTTGAAAGGAATTCTGGGTGTAGGGAGGGGTACGGCAAACTGCGGAATAATGAGGGAATTCGGGGCACATAGTGAAACGATAGAGTGCAAAATCAGAGCATTTAAATATTGGATAAGAATCGTTCACGGAAACCAATCTCTAATTAGGGCAGTCTGCTACCGTGAACAGTTGCGAATGGAAGGTAATTTGACGTGGGCATCAAAATTAAAGAAAGGGTTGGAAACCATTGGGATGGGAGACATTTGGATGGCGGGGCAGGAAAACAGGCGAAGTATTTGGAGAAAAATTAAGAAACGTCTCTGTGATATTGACAGACAGCAAATGATTGCGCAATGCACAGAGAAGGTGTCATTAGAAGTACAGTCTGGGCTGAAATCAGAGTGAGGTATGGAGCAATACATCAAAACAGGTACCAAACTCATTAGAGAGGGGCTCGCGTGGATTAGACTAGGAGCATGGAGGAGCACGAAAATTTCTGACGAGAATGGTACGAGAATCTGTCCCATTTGCGAGGAGGAAGAGTCGTGGACTCACATTTTGGCAAGATGTAGGGGGGACTGAGGAATGGCGGGAAAAATATTTGCCGCGATTTTTTACCACTGCGAATGTAGGGATAGAAGCATGTTGGACGCTACTGGCAGGCACGGAAAACATGGACGGGCTAGGTAAATTTATACTTAAGGCAAGACAGCTAAGATCTGAGGAAGCTGCCAATAGAAAAGGGGAGGGAGAATAAGATCAACTAAACAAAAGTGACTTCAATGTTCTACATACATATATATTATGTCATACTTAGGTCACTGTTGTGCTAGGGTTGTATATATTATGTGTATATATGTCTTTTAATTGTAATTATCTATTATAAGAGGGTGCATTTATGAAGGTGTACTCTGTGCTGTAAATTTAAATTGCTATATTTTAATATCTTTGTCTTTATTTTCGGATTCACTCTTAATTTCATTGTTGTTTAATATTGGTTTTGACTGTGTATTTCCCTTGTCTTTTTATTTTCGTGTTTACTCTTCTAATTCTTTGTTGTGGTTGTTGTTTTAATATTGCTTGTAATGTGTATTACAAAAGCACTTACGGTCTGTGGACCCGTGCGACTGTTGAAATTCTATGTATGATATTGCTATGTTAATAAATACACTTATTCATTCATTCATAGAGAAGGTTTTGTATTCCACCCCAAAATTCATGTCAATATTTCAGGGAAAATATATGTTTTAAAGACCTCTGAAACACAAAAAATCAGTTTTAGAAAAAGGTCCGTGTGTGCCTGTACAGCATAGCACAAAAACGATAAGACCCTTAAATACAAAACTTAGTATTTAGGTTTAGTTTCTTTAGTTTTTCCCCCGAAAAACTACCATTTACATGAAAAAATTGCTGTAACGACTTTGATTAAAATAATGTAAAATAAATACATTTATATACCAAATAAGCTATTTATTTTTAATTTCCTATGAATAGCCTCTGAAAATCTCTTTATTCTGGATAAGTTTTGCGGAAGTTTGCACAATGGTTAAACCGTAAGAGATACTACACAAAGATGTAGATCTCGTTAAATCTGATTATTTAGGTTGTGTAGGTATATTTTCCTTGTACAGTTAGGCATTTTTGAGATATTCCTTGTTATTAGTTTCAATTTTAAGCTACCTAACTTTTTCTCAAACTGGACCATGCAAAACGAACCGAAACCTGAGCTGTTCTTACAGCGATCATCTTTTCAAAGATTTGACTTTTGCCTTAGCCTAATGTATTCGCTTAATTCTCTTGCACCTAAGGAACAAAGTAATAAGACCAATTCTACTAATGCATATCTCCATCAGCTTGATGTGGATAAAAGACTAATCTTTAATAAGAATATTTTGTATATGGAACACTAGAGAAACTAATGTGAATAAAACATATCAGATTTTTTTAGATTACTTCTGTTCAGAAATACGATTCCGCAGTCTTGTCAGGGCTCCGACGCTGTATTCCTTTCCCCTTTTTCTCCCTTTTTATGCCCATTTACCCAACATGTCATTTCTTTGTTTGATTACCATTTTGCTTCTAAACACACACATATACACATATACAAACACAGTAACACCCTTGCCCAAGGTGGGACTCGCCTACTATGTACATAGTGTATAGAGAAGGTATTCCCAAAAATTTGATTTCACCGAAAATATATGTTTTTGGGTCCCCTGCACCCCCCAAATATAAAAAAGGTCCGTGTGTGCTTGTGTACACGCTAACCCTAAAACGAAAATCGGTAAAATATCAAACTTGGTATCTTCCAGGGATGTGACACGAAGATTTTGAGAAAAATACCCCCAACCCAGGCTACCGTTTACATGTAAAAAAGTTCGAAATGTTTGCTTTTCTCAAAAATGGCTCTAATATTCTTGAATAAAATGCCTTATGTATCAGATATTTTTATGACAAACGAAATGTACATCTTCAATTTTCTGGGAATAGCCTCTGAAGAGTTCTTCAATCTGGATTAATTTTGCTGAATTTTTCGTAACTTGTAAGAGATAGATAAAAAATTATTACACAAGGAACTGTAAACACACAATTTATGTCATATAGGTTTTTTCACTGGAATTGACCATTTCTGAGATATTCCTGAGATTCTAAATACCAAAACCTCTCTCACACAAAATTTGGAAATTCTTGCCCATGCATAGAAACGGATTTCAACCACATGGCAATTACCATTTAAAAGATTTGACTATCTCTTTAGCCTAGTGCATTCCCTTATCCCTTCTACTTACAAGGAAGCAAGCAATTAATGTTTATCTTTTTGTCATAAAGTTGACAGAAGAATATGGTTTTTTAACCATAATTTGTTACTGCGATGTAGAGAGAGTCATGTGAATGGAGCGCATCACATGTTTTTTAATATTATAGTGGTTTAATGTTTAAACTGAATTTAGCAAACATATCTACTTAAAATCTGATGTGTTACACTCAAATGACTTTCTCTAGCTGCTCCCCAAATAAACTTCTTAGAAAAGATTATTCTTCTTTATACCCAATGCTAATCGACATAAACATTAGCAGAATGTTCTTATTGCTTATAAGTAGAAGATAGTTAAGGGAATGTGCTAGGCTAAACTGATAGTCAACTTTTTAAAAACTATCGTTATGCGGTTGTCATTCTGCAAAACGCTTCTTTGCTTGGCCAGAAGTAGAATTAAATAAAAACAGACACTTCCTGTCTGAGAAAAGTAGAATTATTTCATAATTTAAATTAATAACAAGCATATATTGAAAACGGTAAACTCCACGAAAAAAATGTATATGACATAAATCCTGCATTTAAACCAGATCTACATTTTTTGTTTAGAAGTCTTCAGAAGCTATTCCCAGAAAAGTCAAGGTATACACTTTAATTATGATAAGATAACTTTTGTATGTGGTATTTTAATTAAAATCGTTAGTTCCATTTTTAAGAAAAACAAAACTTTGGAACATTTTTCCATGGAAAAGGTGGTTTGGGACGGGGGGAGTTCCTTGGAAGATACCAAACTTAAATTAAAGTTTGGTATTTAACGGTCTTTTCGATTTTGAGCTATGCTGTCCACAGACACACAAGGGCCTTTTTCTACAACTGCATATATTTCCGCTGAAATCTCGACATCGAATTTTTGGATGGAATGTAATACCTTCTCTATTCACAATATACATAGTGCATGCGGGCTAAAGAAGGTAATAGCATTATTGGTATCTGCTCATAATAATGAAAACAAGTAATCCTGCTTAAAAGGTCCTTGTCATCACGGACGAAAGAGGTACGCTTAAGTATTAGTAGCATGTGCCAGTCTTCGCAACAGTGACCCTTATAGCCTTTTCATTTCAGAACCGTCTGGAGAACTTGACGTTTGGCGGAGTCATCAACAGAATTGGAGCGTAATGAAGAACACTAAAACCACGTGTTATGGCGGTCTTAAAACACGCTGCCGTAAAAGCGTTCAAAAATATGTCTTTGAAATTCCTGTTGGATGAGTCAGAGAAAGGAGCGTAATATATCTGTGTGCTACAGAAATATTCTTTTAGCTTTCTTTACTACTTATAGCGAGCACGACAAACATTATATTCTGCCCAAAATCTATTTCAAGATTTCACCGGAAATACGAAATTGACTCCTGAATAAAAAAAAAAATTGTGACGTATACCATTCCGATAACTTTATCTGTTCTGCAAATAATGTGTTATTCCACAAGAGTGTATTTTTACTTTCTCTAGCCCTTAAGTATAATATACTATGTACATACGGGATAGAGAAGGCACTATATAGACCCAAAGATCTATTTCGGAAATTCACTGGAAGTATATGTTTTTAGGACCCCTGAGCCTGAAAAAAGAGTTTTTAGAAAAAGAACCGTGTGTGTCTGTTGATTTAGATGAAAGTACCGTATAATAAAAATATTTATATCGAAAACAAAGTCAATATTTTTAAAATTTAGGTATTCTATCAATTACTGTATTTGACTAAAAAAATTGATACCGAGGTTTCACCGGAAATGTATGTTTTGAGGTTCCCTGAACCCGAAAAAAATAATTTTAGAAAAAGGTCAGTGTGTGTATCTGTGGACAGCATACTCAAAAATGAAAATTCTATTAAATACCAAACTTGGTATTTAAGATGAGTATTTTCCAAACCTCCAACTACCTTTACATAGAATATTTTTCGAAAATTGATTTTCTCAAAAATGATTCTGACGATTTTGATATGTTTAAGATATGTTTATTTTCGTTTCTTTACTCTGGTAAGCAAAGAGATGGCATTTCAATTGTTTCACACAGCGACCGGCTTTTAAAAGATTTGATATCGCTATAGCTTGTGCATTCTATTTCCTTTTTACTTACAAGGAAACAAGTAATAAGACTAATTCTGCTTAGCACGATGAAGATAAAAGATTTGAATAAAAGGTTTGCTTGCGGTATAGCCAGAGAAAGTCATGTGAATGGAACACATCAACATTTTTATTCACATTTTGCTAATCGAGATAAAGATTAGTAGAATTGGTATTGTTACTTGCTATGGAAGATATTAGGCTAAAGCGATAGTTAAATATTTTAAAAGCTGAAGCTATGTGATACAATTGATGTTCGGTTGTCTTTGCGTGACTAGAACTAAAGCAAAGAATGTATGAAACGAAATATAGCTTTCGTTTGAAAACATTTTAGTCGTATTAAAATTAAAATAACAAGAAGGCATATCTTGGGAACGGGTAATTTTGCAACTGCAACTGTATCTGACATAATTGGGTGTTTTAACGGAATATAATTTTTGTGTAGTAAGGTTTGTCTCTCTCTTACGGTCTACCAGTTACATAAAAACTCATTCTGATTGAAGAACTCTTCAGAGGCTATTCCAAGGATATTCAAGATATACATTTCCTTTGTCATAAAAATATATTTAAAACATTTTAATGCATGTCTTAATTAAAAACGTTAGAGCCCATTTTGAGAAACTGAATATTTTCGAAAAATGCTCCACTTATAGGGTAGTTAGGGTAGGATAAACTTCTTTTCATATCCTTGAAACATACTGACCTTAAATAACTAGCCACAGACACACTCGCGCGCGCATGCGGACCTTTTTTTGAAAACGTTTCTATTCAGGGGTCCTCAAAACTTGTATTTTCAGTGAAATCCCGGTATAAAATTACTATGTATATATACACATAATAATTATGTACATATATCAGACTTAGTATTTAAGTTCGGTATCTTCCAAAGAAAAAGAGGGAAGTGCTTAGACCCCTCGTCTCTCACCTAGGCGGACTCGGTGGGTTCATAAGGAACTGCATATGGAGTTTGTGGTGGACGAAGCGCCGACTGAGCGTGTTTAATCTGGATACCCGAGTATCCCCACCATTCCATCCACTAATTGCTCCATGATCGTCTTTTTTGTAATCATTTCACCGTCATCTCATATCAACCATTTCCTCACGTTCCAACCATTTCCAGGCCACGGGCTGATTACCCATGCTGACTTCTCTCTTATCCTATGCCTCTGCAAGACTCAATAGGAATCTTACCCAAGTATCTGCCTAGTTAAGTCCTGGGGCGGTTTAAGTCCTACTTACGAGCAGAGTAAAGAAAGAAAGAAGGAACGAAGAAATCATTAGAGAAAGAAAGAAAGAAAGAGAGAAAGAAATAAAGAAAGAAAGATCTTTAAAAGATGTGGTACCTCAAACTATTCTTTACATAGACGATTTTTCGAAATAATATTTTCAATTTTCTCAAAAATGAATGATAGTTTTCATAAAAATGCCACGTATAACTAAAGCTTGTGCCTTGAGTTTTCTTGAAATATTCTCTAAAGTCCTCTTCTATCCAGATGTTCTCTTGTTTCATTTTTTTTAAATAACTAGTAAGCTGGAGAATATTTACTACTATATTTTATGTTTAATCCATTTTTTGTGGAGGCAGCCTTTCCGAAACGTTCATTGTTACTGATTTAGTTTGAAAATAATTATATTTTCATCAAATGAGAAGCCGTTAAGCAAATAAAAGGTAATTTCAATGCAATTGTATCGCGATCATACTTAAAATATTTTACTATCGCTTAAGTGTATTGTATTCCATTTCATCTACATGGAGATACATGATAAAAAGCCTTTCTGCAAAAGAAAAATAGAAAGATAATTTGCAAGAATAATTTGTTGCAGAATAGGTAAAGAAAGCCATTTAAGTGGAACACAAAATTTTTATTTTCCCTACACATACTGCACATAGTAGGTAGAGAAAGAATTGCATTCCACCCAAAAATTCGATGTCAAGATTTCTCCGGAAATATATATGTGTGTGTTTTAATTTGAAAAAGAGAACTTTTTGTAAAAGATCTGTGGTGTGTGTGTGTGTGTGCGCGCGCGCGTGTGTTTGCACGAGCGCGCGTGTGTCTGTTAATACAAAGCTCAAAAACAAAAACATCATTAAACACCAAACTTGATATTTAAGTTTAGTAACTTTCAAGAATGCAACACGAAGATTTATAAAACAAAAATCCTTCACGGCAAACTACACTTGATATGGAAACATATTTGAAAAGTTTGTTTTTCTCAAAATTCGATTTAAAATTTTGATTAAAATACCGTATATTGGAGATATTTACAACAAATTATGTGAATGTCTTGGATTTGTGGGTTAGACTCTGAAGACCTTTTAATTCTGAATGAATTTTGCATAACCGTTCAACTGTAAGAGCTAGACAAAAGATTACCACTTAAAAATGTAGAAATCCTAAAGCACACCATTTATGTCATATACAGTTGACGTTTCTAAAATTTATGGGTGTCAATTTTAAACTGTGGAAATTTTGCCGAATGTGAATTAATCTTTCATTTCATTTCTCTTTAGTTTTACTGGTGATCATGCTATGCGAACGGAAATTCAATTGCTCGTATAACGACTAGCCTTTAGCCTTCTTCTGGTTACAGTAATACCAACCTTCTTCCATGTTCCGCACTCTTCATCACCTTTCCGTCCCTTTTCCTGCCAGCATCAGTACTATATTGCAGCGTTGCCAGAACCATTTTACTTTGCAATAACAAAGATCTTCAATGACTGCAATTTAAGCATATAACCTCTCTTACTGCATTTCTTTCTCTCTCCTGAAGTCCAAATAGTTTACACCTGAAGGATAATAATGTAAACATAGCTGTAGTGTTTCACTCACATCATTTCCTCTATATCTCTGTAACAATTATTGTTAAAAAGCGTATTCTGTTTACTTTATGCTAACCAAGATAAATATTAGCAGAAATAGTTTTATTACTTGCTTTCCTATAAAAAATAGAAAGGAAATAAGCTGGTTGCTATGTGATTGAAGTTTGTTTCTTTTGCGTGGCAAGGAGTGAAAAATTCCAGTATGAGAACATTTTAAGTATTTTAAAACTAAAACTAACAACATGGAATATCTTGGAAATGGCCAACTCGACGAAAAAATATATATAATATAAGTTTTGTTTTTAACGAGATCCACCCCTTTTACTTTCTCTACACGTGCTATGTAAATAGTGTACAGAGAAGTTTTTTTTTTTTTTTTTTTTTGGTACCTTAACGTCCTTTAACCTGGTTGGTCAAATCGGACGGTGAATGAAATTGGTGCAATGATGCTCAAATGATCTCGGGGTCCATGGAGCTTAAAGTTACTCGGCATTCGTCTTCTCAGGATAAGGGAAAACCCCGAAAAAAACCTTATCCGGGTAACTCACCCTAAGTGAGATTCAAAGTCATGACCTTTAAGCACCCAAAAATTCGATATCGAGATTTCGTCAGAAATACATGTTTTAAGACCCCCTGAATAAAAAAAAACATTTTTATAAAAATGTCCTTCTGTGTATCTGTATGCCTGCCTATCAGTGTGTATATGTGTGTGTGTGTGTGTCTTTGGACAGTATAGCTCTAAAACGAAAAGACTGTCAAATACCAAACTTGGTACTTAAGTTCAGTATTTTCCAGGAATGCGATACGAAGATTTTGAGAAAAGTCTCCCCACTCCAAACTACCGTTTACATGAAAAAAAAATTCGACAATTTTATTTTTTCAAAAATGGCTGTAACGATTTTGATTAAAATACCGAATTTTAAAGATATTTATTTAGCAAATAAAATGTATATCTTGAATTTTCTGGGAATAGCCTCTAAAGACCTTTTTATTCTGAATAAAGTTTGCTGGTAAACTGTAACAGATAGACAGAATTGTGCTACCAAAAATGTATATCACATTGAAACACATAATTTATGTCAATTATGCTTTTTTCGTGAAATTAACCATTTCTGAAATATTCCTTATTATTTATTTCAGATGTAAAATACTTAAACTTTTCTCACACGGAAAGATGTAAACTCCAGGCTCTGCATAGTAACGGATTTCAACCACATGACAACCAGCTTTTTTGTATAGTAAATTTTTGCCTTTCTCTTAGGGTTTACCACTTATATAATGTTCATCCAGAACGAACAAGTCTTCTGAGGTTATTCCCAGAATATTCAAGATATAAATGTTTATTCGCCTTGTACATCTCTTCAAAGTAGGTACTATATTTTAATAAAAAATCGTAATCTTTTTAAAAAATCAAACTTTTGGAAATTTGTCTATGTAAAGGGTAGTTAGGAGTGGAGATTTTCTTGAAAATCTTCGTCTCACTAATTTGGGAAATACTAAACTTAAATACTATGTTTGGTATTTAACGGACTTTTGTTGCTCATACACACAAAGAGATACACACATTGAAGTTTCAATATTTTTTTTTTTCAGGAGATCCCGGTGAACTCTGAGTATCAAATTTTGGTTGGAATGCAATAACTTCTCTATACACTATGCATATAATACGTGTAGAGAAAGGAAAACGAAAAAAAAGACCAGCTTTTCAAAGATTTGTCTGGAACTTAACACATCTATGTTCTTTGATTTTCCTATTTCTTGGAAGTAATAAGACAATTTCTTATAATTTTATCTCAATTAAAATATAGATAAAATAATATATTTTGAAACAACAGTTTGCAGAGTAAGCAGAGAAAGTAATGTGCTTATAACACATGATATTTTTCGAGGCATTCCTTATCAACATCCAGCCACTATTGCCATTTTTTTGGAATTTGGTTTAGAAGTGGGTTGATGTTCTAACCATCATGCAACAGCATTTTTGAGTTCATCTGTCTGAAACCACTGTGGAAATCACTGGCGGTTATAGCATAGGGATAGGTATAGAGAAGTATTGTAGTCCACCCAAAAATTCGATGCCGAGATTTCACCGGAAATGCATGTTTTAGGACCCCCTGAGGCCAAAAAAGTATTTTCAGAAAAAGGTCCGTGTGTGTCTGTGGACAGCATAGCTCAAAAATGAAAAGATGGTTGAATACCAAACTTGGTATTTAGGTTTGGTATCTTCCAAGGATGCGACACGCAGATTTTAAAGAAAATCCCCTTACCCCTAACTACCCTTTATATGAAAAAATTTTCGAAAATTTTGTTTTTCTTAAAAATGGCTCTATTGATTTTGATTAAAATATCATATATTAAAGCCATTTCTATTACAAATAAAATGTGTATCTTGAATTTTCTGGGAATAGCTTCTAAAGACCTGTTTATTCTGGATGAATTTTGCTTAATTTAGAATAACTAGTAAACCGTAAGAGATAGAAATAAACTTACTATACAAAACATGCAGATATCGTTATAATACACAAGTTATGTCATAAATATTATTTTCGTGGAACTTACCGTTTCAGAGCTATTCCTTGTTATTTAGTTTCAGTTGTGAAACTGAAACTTTTCACAGATGGGAGTGTTCGTTTTTCTTTTGTTCTACACCTGGCCAAGCAAAGAGGCGACTTGCAATAACAATCACATAACTACAGCTTTTAAAACATTTGACTATCACTTTAGCCTAGTGAATTCCCTTAGTTCCAGTCTACTTATAAGGAGCTAAGTAATAAAATTCTGATAATGTTTATCTCGATTAGCGTGGTGTTCAAAGAAGAATTATCTTTTGTTAGACGTTTGTTTGTAGAGTAGCTAGAGAAAGTCATGTGAGTGTAACATATCAGATTTTTTATTTTTGCTATGGAAGTACGAAGTTTATTATTTAATTACAAGAGCACTGGTGATATTAGAAAAAAAATCATTTCATCAATTTTCTTTTGTACTATTTTTATCTAAGCATACAGTTTTTCAAACTTCTGTTTTGAAAACTGCATCGTGTGGAACAATTTGAAGTGTTGAAAACGTTGAAAAATAAAAACACGAGAAAAGAGGTTTTAAAGTTTAACATACAATTTAACACCAATTCAGTGTAAGTCTTAGAATGTCATATTCTGAAATAGGCACATATAAGGCCAAATGCTATTGGTCAAAACCAAATTTCGGATTTTTAGCAATTTTTCGCCATAGTGAATCGGTTAAAGCACCATACCCACTTACAGTCATCCATTTAAATCTTCACGTGATACGGTTTAAAGCGCCGCATGGTGATAAAAGCAACAGGAAATTGACCTACAAGCATTACAGTATTTAATTAGGCAAAACAAATGTATTTTTCACATTTTTTTTATCAATTTTCACAGATGGATATCCTTAGTTATCAAAACTGCTTAAGTGGCCTTTGAACATCCCTACATACATAAATATTTTCGCTATATATGTAGTTTTAGTACACATAAACGTTTTTATTTTCCATTCTTGTATCATTAGTGTGATACATTTGCCGGTCTAACCATTTCTCTCTTAGAGAATGCAGGTCGTAGTGCTGAGCTTTCTGGCCAAGAGATATAGACGCTCCTCTTGAGTCCAGTGCCTCTTCATCTACATTCCGTTTCAAGCAAGACCCCATTACTCGCAGACTCTCAGCAGCACTGGGAACCTTTAACAAGATCTCCATTGTCACACACGGTCCACCCTTGCATTACAGATAGAATTACTTTAGTACTAAATTAAATTATAACAAGGGTCTCTAATTCCTATTAAAGCAAATTAAGTGATATGAATTGTGCCTTGTTCTACTTCTACCATGACCAAATGGGGCAGATCAGTGAGAAATGGGCAGGTATTCCACCAAGGTCAAAATTAACACAAGTGCTATGAAATTTCAGCACTAAATTTCCAAGCTAGGGGATAGAGGGTTGAACATGCTAACAGTGGGGGACACCTCGGCAACTGCGACCAGGTACTGATCTATTGTGGCCTACCACCCCCCGGGGGAATATTACTCTAGAAAGCTGTTCCCTGTGTTTATAGTTTACAAACTGCGTATAATATTTAAAATGAAAATGTTTTATACCGAACAGCGCTGTATGAGCAAGCTATATACACTGTTATTTTCAAACTGTAATATTTTTAGTAGCTTAAAGTATATTTAATTTACATGTTTATTTTCTGTATACGTACTATGTACATACTGTATAGAGAGCGTATTACATTCCACCCAAAAATTTGATACCGAGATTTCACCGGAAATATATGTTTTAGGTTCCCCTGTATCCAAAAAAGCATTTTCAGAAAAATGTTCGTGTGTGTGTGTGTCCGTGTGCCCATGTCTCTGTGAACATAACTCAAAAACAAAAAGTCTGTAAAATTCCAAACTTGGTATTTACGTTTAGTATCTTCCAAGGTTGCGACACGAAGATTTTAAGAAAAATCCTCCACCCCCAAACTACCCTTTACATGGAACGTTTTTCGAAAATTTTAATTTCTTAAAAAATGGCTGTAACCATTTTGATTAGAATATCGTATATTACAGATATTTACCTTACAAATAAAATGTATATTTTGAATTTTCTGGAAATAGCCGATGAAGACTACTTTATTCTGGATCAATTTTACGGAACTTTGCATAATTGCTAAATCGTAAGAGAAGGACAAAATCTTACCACACAAAAAAAAAAAAAAAAAAAAAAAAAATTAGAGCACGTTAAAGCACATTGGTTATATAATTTTTGTTCCTGGAGCTGATCGCTTTAGAGATATTCCTTGTTTTTGGTTTCAGCTTTAGAAACATACCTTTCTCATATATAAATTTGTCACCTCCTGTCCATATAAACAAAGGAACTTCAGTCACATAGCAACCAGCTTTTGACTATCACTTTAACCTATGATACTCCCTTGTTTCGCCTCTACTTACAAGGAAGCAAGTAATAAGACTATTTCTGCTAATATTTTCTCGATTAGCATGAAGTAAATATATAGAAGCACAACCTTTTTTAACAACAATAATTTGTTGCAGAGATGTAGAGAAAGTCATGTGGATGGAACACACCAGGTTTTTACTTTCTATTGACTTTCTGTGTACATAGCATTGCAGGGAAAGTGTTTTAGTCCACCCAAAAATTCGATGTCCAGATTTCATTTGAAATACGTGTTTGAGGTCCCTGCACATGGTCCGTGCGCATGTTTGGGGGGCTGTAATGAACAGAGCTCGGGGTAATGTTTTTTTTTTTTTTTTAACAGTACCGTAGTCTGATCAGGACTCCGGCGCTATATCCCCGTTTACAACCCCCCTAAATTTACTGTATGATTACTGGTTTTGCTGTTCCTTTACACAAACATATACACATTGCACAAACATATAACACCCATGTCCAAGGCGGGACTCGAACCCACAATCCCCTGCCTACGAAGCACCAAAGCGAGATGCCTTAGCGAGCGTGGCCATGTGGACCGGCTGGGTTGTGAGGAGGGAAACCACAGGCCAGCACACAGGAAACGACGGAGCTACGCGCAGAGACGCACGGAACATTCACTAGATGACAGCTGTGGCGCGCCATGGAGACTGTACAGTGGCGAGAGGTTGGAAGAAGGATCTACAACGGTACCGAGCCTCAACCAGCGCAACCAGTGGGAAGAGAGTTTCAGTCGGAGCAAGTAACCGTGTCATCTGCCTGCAAATCCCCAAGCCGCACCTGAAAGATGAACTACAATGAAGGGATGAAAGGGAAAGGAACGTATTAGATATACAGCAGCTCAGCATTCGCCTAAACGACTCCAAGAAAACCATGAAAAAAGCCAGGGCCAGAGTGCGCGGTCGACGGGGAGCGAACCCGTATGTCCCGAATGCCAAACCTAAAAGAAACGCCTGAGCCACTGGCTCGGTTTTCATCCCTTAGCATTCAGGAGAAAAGTAAATGGGAAGAATCAGAATTCAAGGATTTATGCAGAAAATAGGTATGAAAAATGTAATGGTTAAATGCAGAATATAACACTTTTGGAGAACAATAGAATTAAGTCTAAAGGATATTAATAGATGAGATATCTTTAAAAGTATAATAGAGAAAATATTCTTGATAATATACAGAGGAACAGAAACAGTTTAGAAGAGGGAAAACTGCATGGAGACATGCAATAAATTACAGCGAGAAGGGTTTGCATGGAGAAAACAGGGGGTTAAAAGTTTTATAGGCGTAAGAGATGATGAAGATGTAAGGCGTGAAGACATTGACGCAGATTTTTATCATATATTATATTGCAATCAAACAAAATTCCTGGAAATGCAAAGAAACGGATTTCAACCAGCTTTTAAAAGACCTGGTTATTGCTTTAGCCCAGTGTACTTCTTTATTGTCCTTCTACTTGCGAGTAATAAGATCAATTCTGCTAATATTAATATTAGTATGAAGAAGATAAAAGGATGAGAGTTTTAACAATGATGTGGAGAACGTCATTTGAGTGAAACACACCAGACCTTTCTATTATCTCCTCGTAAGTTTTGTCATCCAAAAATAAAAAGGGAATCACTTAGCGATGCTGCTCTTATTCCATTTTACCAAAAACAAGTTGAATAGCTGTTTAAAATGCGTGCTGAATGCCAACTGTACCATGAATCAGTACTAAATGTGTCTTCTGTGACGTGTAACAATAGTTATTTATTATAAAAATGGATAAACAGAGAGTTTGTCCATGAGTAGAACAATTTAAAACGCCACCCGAAGTTCCTCGAGTGGATAATAGAGGTTTGTCCATTTGTATAATACATTATTTTATCCTACAGATACAAAAAAATGAATATATGACAAATATTCAGTTAATAATATTACAACAGATGGTAGTAAATTAAATAAGGAATAAGCTATTGAATTATAGTTATAAAATATGGTAGGCTATTTATGAATACTAATTTTGCTTTTCTTGCTGCTAGTTTCAAATTGATTAAGTTTACGATGGACGTTGAGAACGTTAGTATATCAGTTCCAAATGATGAATTACATGAAGCAAAAGGACCAGTTGAGACTTTATTACCGTCCACATAATTACTATACGTTGGTTCCACCTCTTAAACTACCGCAGGCACCAGTTTTTTCACTTTTATTCACCGTAATAGCCTATTACAAAGCTATAAAAATATATATTGTCTATTTTTGGCCTTTAAGTTTCAACACAGTACGCGATTTACATTAAAATATACCAAAGTATTCGTTTACTTAAGTTTTTTACAACAATTTCTATTGTTTAACTGTCAGACAGGTGACATCTACATCGTTCATAGTTGACGTTCATGTGTAAAATTCAGAACTACCAATATTTGAAAACTGCTTATTACTAACCATTAAAAGGTTGTGGAACCATCATTGATTGTTTGTTATTAAATTATTAGAGTCGCCTTATAATTGATTTTAAGGCATGAGTTGCCTTTTTTTTAAATAATGACATAATTAGCAACATTAATACAAAAAATACCGCGATATGCCGTCCTGCCGATTCTAAAAGTGATTCTGTGCTTTTAGAATTCAGAATCCATTATTGTGTAAATACGTGATTTTCGTGTAATTTATTTTTAGTATTTTCAGTGGTTTCACCAAAGAACGCAAGTGAAGCAAACATGCGCTGTGATAGGTTTAGGTTAGTGTGTAAAGAAACTGATTTTCCTGTAGTTTGGTTTCAATAATTTCCACTAATTTCACTAAAGCATGCGAGCAAAGCGAGCGTGTGCTGTGTTAGGTTTAGGTAAGTGTGTGTGTGTGTAAACATACTGAATTTCATGTACTTTAGTTTTAATAATTTTTATTGGCGTCACCAAAGTATGCGAGCGAAGCGAGCATGTTCTGTCCAAGGTTTAGGTCAGTGTATTAAGTAAACTACTTATTTTTCGTCTACTTTTGTTTTAATAGTTTCGATTGTTTCCACCAAAGCATGCCAGCAAAGCAAGCATTAGGTGTGTTAGATTTAGGTTAGTGTGTGTCAATAAAATGACTTTCCTGTACTTTGGTTTTAATAATTTCCACTAGTTTCTCCAACTGTATTATGTTCCAGCTACAGCCTTAGCACTTCATTGTTAATGTGTGAATGTTGGTGACTTGTGAGCTTCATTTTTTCTTTCTTTTTTGGTGACTTTATCTACGTTGGTAGCATACACATTTCATTGTTTCTAGACTGTAAATACTTGTTTCTCGCCTAGCAGCAGCAGTTAAATCTTCCCTCACCATGAACATTTTCGTGAATTTTGCCATTTAAGAGAGTGTATTTACAGGTTGGGAGTGGTGGGATATTTCAATTCTGGATGAAGACATGTTAGCTCCTTGATGCTGAAGCGGATTATGAGATTTGTTTCAATTCTTAAAGATATTTATATGATGGTACTATCCTATAGCTTTACCGAAGTGATTCTTGCTTATTTTAATTTTTTTTTCTCTCAAAAAGTTGCAAGTCTTCTTCTCTGTGAAGCAAATATTTTATGTTAAAATCAACATTAAAGCTATTCGAAGACCTAGATATATCAAGATTTTCCAACGTGTTGGCTTTTCTTAAAGTAAGTAACATAGTTAAAGAATAACATATTGCTATTAAAAGTTATAGAAAATTTGCAGTTATCAACCATTTATTTATTTACTTTATTCCACTCGTTACCGGAGCAACGACTAAATTTTGTTTACTTTATCCCACCCGTTGCGCTAATAACTGTCACTTTGATTTTTCTTATGTCGGTTCTGCATAGCAAGGGTGTCTGTTACAAGTATCTTTAGGATAAATGAAATGAACGCAAAATAATATAATTGGATTAAGTTAATGCCTAACAACACCATCTATTTAAAGTGCAGGTGCTTACTAAACTGCCTTCGTAATAGATTGTATCAAAATTTCGTTGTGTTCACCGTTACTTTTCTTGACGTGTTTCAAGACGTAGGTTCAATTCACATTTCCTCCGCCGAAGTAAACTTTCCCTACGCATCTTAAACTCCGGCTTGTTCGGAGTCGTTCCGGGGAGTAGGCTGATGTTTGTAGAATGATTATTTTCGATTACAGTTAACGGTTTTATACTTCACCTCTCAGGACTTTTCCTTTCTCTCCTACTTATCCAAAATGAGTACTGCATTTCACCCAAAATTTACACGTAGATTACACCGTAAATTCAAGTTATGAGGTCACTGAATAGAACAGAGCGCATTTTTGCTTTCTCTATGTAGTACCTATTGTAAATAACCTTAATGGAAACTGTATACGGAGCGACAGTTAGATGCACGATGACATACGGAGGAGAAATATGGGGGTGGGAACAAACAGGAAATATGGATCAAGTGAGGACCCAATTTTTGAATGGAATTCTGGATGTAGGGAGGGGTACGGCAAACTGCGGAATAATGAGGGAATTCGGGGTACATAGTGAAACGATAGAGTGCAAAATCAGAGCAGTTAAATGTTGGATGAGAATCGTTCACGGAAACCAATCTCTAATTAGGGCAGTCTGCTACCGTGAACAGCTGCGAATGGAAGGTAATTTGACGTGGGCATCAAAATTAAAGAAAGGGTTGGAAACCATTGGGATGTGAGACATTTGGATGGCGGGGCAGGAAAACAGGCGAAGTATTTGGAGAAAAATTAAGAAACGTCTCTGTGATATTGACAGACAGCAAATAATTGCGCAATGCACAGAGAAGGTGTCATTAGAAGTACAGTCTGGGCTGAAATCGGAGTGGGGTATGGAGCAATACATCAAAGCAGGTACCAAACTCATTAGAGAGGGGCTCGCGTGGATTAGACTAGGAGCATGGAGGAGCACGAAAATTTCTGACGAGAATGGTATAAGAATCTGTCCCATTTGCGAGGAGGAAGAGTCGTGGACTCACATCTTGGCAAGATGTAGGGGTACGGAGGAATGGCGGGAAAAATATTTGCCGCGATTTTTTACCACTGCGAATGTAGGGATAGAAGCATGTTGGACGCTACTGGCAGGCACGGAAAACATGGACGGGCTAGGTAAATTTATACTTAAGGCAAGACAGCTGAGATCTGAGGAGGCTGCCAATAGAGAAGGGGGGGGGGAATAAGATCAACTAAACAAAAGTGACTACAATGTTCTACATACATGTATATTATATCATACTTAGGTCACTGTTGTGCTAGGGTTGTATATATTATGTGTATATATGTCTTTTAAGTGTAATTATCTATTATAAGAGGGTGCATTTATGAAGGTGTACTCTGTGCTGTAAATTTAAATTGATATATTTGAATATTTTTGTATCTTTATTTTCGGATTTATTCTTAATTTTTATTGTTGTTTAATATTGCTTTTGACTGTGTATTTCCTTTGTCTTTTTATTTTTGTGTTTACTCTTTTAATTCTTTGTTGTGGTTGTTGTTTTAATATTGCTTGTAATGTGTATTACAAAAGCACGTACGGTCTGTGGACCAGTGCGACTATTGAAATTCTATGTATGATATTGCTATATTAATAAATACACTTATTCATTCATTCATTCATTCATTCATTCATTCATTCATTCATTCATTCACCTATTGTAAAGAAGGTATTGTCATTCACCCAGAAATTCAAAACTGAGACTTCACCGAAAATACACGTTTTAGAGGCCCCTGTGTCAAACAAAATTTAGGAAGAGCTTGTGCGTCCGTTTAACTAAAAATCGAGAAGATCGTCCTCCGTGGTGTAATGTTTACATTTTCATGTAACCAAGGTCGCGGGTTCAAAGCCGGCGGAGAACGATGGACTTTTTCGGGCGTAAAAATTCTTAACATGCCTTCCTTCAGAAGAGAAGTAAAGCCGTTGGTCCCGTGTCATAGGTTTACGACACATAAACGAACCTCAAACCTGAAAGTGACTTCTGAGCAAAATTAAGCGATCTTTCATGCCCAGTATAGAATGGGACGCTGAGAACCACATTAGATGAGGAGCGTCTATAAATAAAACTCCATTTCCATTTTCAAAAACGAAAAGTCGATAAAACACCAAACTTGGTATTTATGTTTAGTATATTCCAGGGATGCGACAAGAAGGTTTTGAGAAAAATCCGCACACCCCAAACTACCCTTTCCATTAAATAATTTCAAAAAGTTTAATTTTTTTCAGAAACTACCAACTATTTGTATTAAAATATCGCATATTAAAGATGTTATATGACAAATGAAATGTATAACTTGGATTTTCTAGGAGTAAAGACATTTCATTCTGGATAACTTTCGTCTAACTGATACACCGTATAAGATAAACAAAAAAGTATTAGGAAAAATAATGATTTCGATAAAGTACACAATTTATCTTACTACATGTTGTGTAGTGTTAACTGCTTCCGAGATATTTCTTTGCTATTGGCTTAAGTTTTAAAATACTTAAACATTTCTCAAACGGGAAGGCGTCTTTCTTCTTTCATTTCTCTTTACCTCTGTCTTGTTTTATTACTGGTCCTGCAAAAAAAAAAAAAAAAAAAAAAAAAAAAGCCTAATTTAATTTTTTTAACACATTTTAAAATATTAACCTAGTGTATTAACTTATTTCGTTTCACCTTACAAAGAAACAAGTAATAAGACAATTTCTGCTAATGCTTATCTCGATTAACTTATAAAAATAATCTATTGTAAGAATAGTTTATTTTTGGAATGCAAAGTTTAGTATTCATCCGATATTTAGGTTTTGAATTATGTTGCGAATAGACACACAAACACCCACAACAAACAAGAAGCGTCTAATGAATCTGATGTGTTATATTCACATTAATTTTTCTTTAGCTATTCCAAAAATAAAATTTCGGTAGGACAACAGTTGCTGATTGCGTTCTAGCAAATTCCAACACGCAATATGCCTTTTCCACAGGATTTACCGCCATTTCAGCTTCTGCAACAACAAACAAAACACTACAGCGTTACCAGTAGTAACAAACAAAACTTTGAGAGTTTCTCAACATACCACCAAAATAATTAAGTTGCTATCTTTGATAGTTTTTGTTTTACAGGCAGTTGAAGTTGTCTATTTCTTTTGTATATTTGAAAACATTTTCGTTATGTTTGATATTTTCAAAAATGACCGATGATGCTGATTACATTCCATATAATCTAGGTAGCTATATGAAGAATAAACTTTACAATATACATTTCCGGGGAATAGCCTGTGAAGTCGTCTTCATTTTGAATCATTTTTACTTTCTCTAGCCCATATGTAAAATGGGTATAATGGATACAGAAGCATTGTATTCCAACCAAACTTTCAATATCGAGATTTGCACCGAAATATATAGACCCCCTAATCCAAAAATGATTTTAGAAACATGTCCGTGTCTGTCTGTTTGTATGACACTGGGTAGCATAGCCCAAAAACGAAAATTCAGTTAAATACCAAACATGTTATTTAAGTTCAGTATCTTCCAAGGATGTGACATGAAGATTTTCAAGAAAATCCCCCACCCCAACTACCCTTTATATGCAAGATTTTTGTTTGTTTTTTTGAAAATTTTGATTTTTTCAAAAATGGCTATAACGATTTTTATTAAAATGTCATATTTTTTAGATATGTATATCTTGAATTTTCTGGGAAAAGCGTCTAAAATCCTGTTTTTTCTGGATGATCTTTGTATAACTGGCAAATCGTAAGAGATAGACAGAAACTTACTGCACAAAAATGCAGATGTCATTAAAACAAACAATTTATACCATATACACACTTTTTTTAGAGTTAACTGTTTTCGAGACATCCTAATTAATTGTATTCACTTTAACGTACTTTTCACAAACAGCAGACATCTTTCTTTTCGTCTCTGGATTGTTAACTCCTAGCAAGCAAAGAGAAGCGAATTTTAATTGTTTCACTCAGCGCCGGCTTTCTATTTCTAACTATCGCTTTAGTTTAATGTATTCCCTTATTTCCCTTCTACTTACAAAGAAACAAATAATAAGACCAACTCTGGCAACGTTTATGTTGATTAGCATAAAAGAATAATCTTTTGTAAATAAAGTTTGTTTGTGGAACAGCTAGAGAAAGTCATGTGAATGGAACACATCAGACTTTTTATTACTTCTGTACAACGATAGATAGAAACATTTATTGAGGAAAAAAATGTTGACCCCGTTAAAAAATAAATTATGTCAAATGTACTCTAGCATCAGCCTTCACGAAAGTTTGTGATTATAGGTTTGAATTTGTCTATACTAATGTATGTTTAAACTCTTATTGATATAAGGTTATGAATCATATTTCACGAATTTGCATAATTTGTATTCAGGAGCCAGGATTTAAGATTTTGAATATCGCTATTACCTTTATAAGGGTCATACCTGTTTTAACCTATAGAACTGAATAATTAAAAAAATATGATTTGTTCCATTAACATGACTTTCTCTACATCGCTGTAACAAATTATTGTTAAAAAGCCTATTCTTCTATCTGCTTTATGATAATCGAGATAAACATTAACAGCCATTGTCTTATTATTTGCTTCCTTATAAGTAGAGGGAAAATAAGGGAATTCATTACCTTAAAACGATAGTCAAATCTTTTAAAACCTGGCTGCATCTGGTTGAAATCAGTTTCTATGTATGCCCAGGAATTTAATCTTTCCGTGTGAGAAAAGTTTAAAGTATTTAAAATATGAAACAAATAAGAAGGAACTTCGCAGCAATTGTCAAATCTACGAAAAAAAGGTATATGATATCAATTGTGTGTTTTAACTTGATATTCATTTTTTGTGCAGCAAGTCTTTGTCTATTTCTTTACCAGTTACGCAAAATTCAGCAAAATTCATTCAGAACAAAGAGGTATTTAGAAAATATTCCCAGAAAATTCAAGATATACAATTTATTTGCCATACATACGGTATTTTAATCAAAATCGTCAAAGCCATTTTTTAAAAAATCAAAATTTTAACTTTTTTCATTTAACTGGTAGTTTTGGGTGGGGGATGTTTCTCAAAATCTTCGTGTTGCATCCCTGGAAGACACTAAAGTTAAAAATCAAGTTTAGTATTTTACCGAATTTTAGTTTTTTGACTTGTCGTGTTCATAGGCACAGGGATACACACACACACTCACTCACGGACCTTTTCCGGAAATACATTTTTGGATACAGGGGACCCTAAAACAACTGTTTCTGGTGAAATCTCGGTATCGAATTTTTTAGTGGAGTGCAATACCTTCTCTATACACTATGTACACAGCACGTGTAGAAAAACTAATAAAAAGAGAAATAATACATACATATATATATATATATATATTATACATGCGGAGGTGAACTGTTTACGAAAATTAGACAATATTGGATTTAATACAAAGTAAAGCATTAAGAGTTGACTGATAAAGCTGTCCAATGATGAGCGTATGCGATGGATACAAAATATTAAAGCTACAGGAAGTGTAAAAAATGGGCTGAGTTCCATTCAGATGATTTTCTCTGGCTTTTCTTGCAAAAAAATATTCTTTTATCCACCTCACATTAATCAAGATAAATATTATCAGAGTTGGTTTTTACTTGTTTATATGTAAATAGAAGGGAAATAAGGAAGTACGCCAGACCAAAGTGATAGTGTAATATTTTAAAATCAGCTCGCTAAGCTCAAACATTTGAAATTCTGTTCCCTTTCTTGCTGGGAATAAACAAAAGACAGAAGAAAACAAAGATGACTTCCCGTTTGAGAACATTTTATGTGGCTTAAAATCGAAAACCATAACTTGGAATATCTCGAAAATGGTTAAGTCTACAAAAATGGATAAATTATGTGTTTTAAGATCTACATTTTTGAGTAGTAAGTTTTTCTCTTTTTCTTGAGGTTTATTAGTTACGAAAATCCTACAGATTCTTCAAGAAGAAAGAAATATTCAGAGTCTATTTCCAGAAAATTCAAGATATACACTTTGTTTGTCTGAATATATTTTAAACACATGGTATTTTAATCATAATGGTTAGAAATATTTTTGAAAAATTGTTCCATTGGAAGTGGGTGAATTTCCTGAAAAACTTCGTGTCGTGTCTTTAGTAGGCACTTAACTTATATACCAGGTTTGATATTTTATCGACTTTTTGTTTTTAAGTTATCGTGTTCACAGACACATGTACACACTGACAAACACGGACCTTTTTCTAATTTTTCTTTTTTTGGAAACAGGGGACCCTAAAACTTCTATTTCCGATGAAATCTTGGTATCGAATTTTTGGGTGGAGTACAATACCTTCTCTATACACTATATTCATTGCACGTGTAGAGAAAGTAAAAAGAATGTTTAGGAAAAGTTTCATGTGTGTGTGTCGCTGGACAGAATAGCTGAGAAATGAATGGTCCGTTTAATACCAAACTTGGTAGGTATTTAAATATAATTTCTTCCAAGGATAGACACGGAGATTTACATGAAAATTCTCCCTTCCAAAATACTGTTTGCGTAGATATTTGTTCACAATTTTTTATTTTTAAAATAACTAACGATTTTGAATAAAATACAAGGTATTAAAAGTATTTATATGGTAAATAAAATGTATATATTGACTTGTCTGATAACCTCTGAAGACCTCTACTTTATGGATGAATTTTGCATAGCTGGCAAAATAACTCACTACAAAAAATCTATAGACTTCGTTAAAACACATTTCGCCCTCCGTTGTGCAGTGGTTACCAAGCTGCCTCATATTGCCAAGGTCGCGGGTTCAAACCCAGTGGAGAATGGTGGATTTTTTCGCCCGTAAATACCTTTAGCTTGACTTATTTTGGTATGGAAGTAAAGCCGTTGGTCCCGTGTTGCAGATTTATTACACGTAAAAGAACCTTAAACCTAATAAAATAGATATTTGAACCCAATATAGAATGGGACGCTGAGAACCACATCAGTTAAAGAGTTTCCATAAATTAAAAGAAAACTCCTCCAGTTATAACACATAATGTATGTCATGCCTTTTAAAATACTTACATTTGATTATCACTTTGTTCTAGTGCATTCCCATATTTTCGCTAATGTTTAGCTTGATTAGCATAAAATAGAAAAATGGTTTGTTACAGAATAGTTAGAAAAAGTCATGTGAAGGAAACAGCATCAGAGCTTTTTTGAACATAAAAGAGTACGTAAGCAATAGAAAAAGAAAATAAACAATTATGCCACTATTATGTTGTTATTTAAATTCCATCTTGAAATAATATTGCGGAAACAAATTTATTTTCTAGATAACGGATTGTGAAACTAGAATTTCAGTTGATAAGGAAATGTTTAATATGAGACTATTCTTTATATGTTAGCTGTGCGCTGCTGACATTTTCTTTATAGCAAACTTCTTTTATGGAACGGAAATAACTAACTGGCACAATCTCTACTTCGTTCCGCTTTTGCGTACCTTCTCATCTTTCTCAAGCACTTTTCTTTCCAAATCCTATTTTTATTTTTCATACCGTAATCTCTATGCAAACTACCCCTCCCCCCACCCGTCCCCGGTATAAACATCCTGCAGGTCGTAACTCATGCTCGTATCAGACCCTTTGAAGCAGATCAATGCAGTGTCGGGTCGGAACCTTAACAAATGACTTCTACTGCCGTAATCATTTATCTGTGAATTTCTCCTAGAGGATAAAGTTTTATGCTGCCATATCATTACTTCCTGTACTGCATAAAATAAGTAGGGGAAGTGTACCGCTCTATTCCAAAAATCTATGTCGAAACTACCAAGGTAAATATGTACTCAATGGCGCTTGAATTCCAAAAAATCTTATGTGTTCCATTCACATCAATTTTCCCACATCTCTGCAACAAATTATTGTCCATGTGTGTAGGTGTGTCTGTAGACAGTATAGCTCAAAAGACTCTTAAATGCGAAATACAGTATTATTTCATAAGCATTGTAGCTTAGTGTAATAAACGTTCAAAATGATAACCTTCTACTTCAATGCATTTTCCAACTCTGTGAATAAACGATTGCTGTGTCCGTAAAAGGAATCATTTTGAACATTTATTACACTAAAATACGATGCTTATGAAATAATACTGTACAGATCCCGTGCCGTGGTCATACTCTGTGTATCTGCCTTACTTCAATATTTAATAGTCTACACCAGTAAAAGCACCCTGAAGAAGTAAACGATTAAACAAAAGCTGCTTGTTTTTAATGAAGAATAAGGGGAAAAAAGGTGTGTTAGCATTTCAGGAAGCGTAACTTGACCCTCAAATTACCATCCATATCATCACTAATTAAATCACAACAAATGGCATTTACTTTCCTATATGAAGTAACTTTGTTCAAGACGTTTCTTTACACTACACTCAGATTTGAAGGTATTCTACAGTCTCAAGTGAAATGGTCCACCCTGTATATTTTATAAACCGGCATTACAAATGTAATATACACTCTGAAGAAATTATGTAGCTATGATGAGCAAGCAATGGAAAAAAGTAAGGGGGAAAAGTGAAGCGCTCGAAAAAGTTCAGGACTGTATTATTATTTGTGAGCTGATTTCTTTCATATCTTTTTCCACTGTAATTTTTGAATAGTAGCAGCATCAGATGTGATGAAGCGAAAAACGGTTCATCTAAATTAACATAATCGAAATGGAGAAGGGATTACTTCTTAATCAAGCTCCTATTGAAGCGGGCTCTGCAACGACAGAGAGAGGGAACTGAAATGTTGGCAATTTCGCGCGCAACTTGATATAAAGGCAAAGACTTCATGGAGCAGAACGGAAATATGGACCGCAGTTTTCCCAAACCCCTCATCTGGAAAAGCGGCAAACTTCATCCACATCACTAGTTATGGAATTCATGTTAGACTATACGATCTATAATGACCTTAGTTAAACTTAGGATATGGTGAACCCTAGCCGCATAAGCACACAGCGACGGCGCTGTAGGAAAAGTGTCTCACAAATATCTAAATTTTTCAACAGAAGAGAAAAACAGAAGTATTCATTTTAATAAATCTAATTGACAGTAATTTAAAAAATGCAGACCGGGAGATCCGTGGTTCAAATCCCGGCTATAGCATTGCATTTTTCAGTCTGACTCTACCTATCTAACTCCTGTCCTACACACGGCTTGTGTGAAAAAAACAATTAAACCAATACCGATTGACCATATAGTTGACTATAGTAAGAATCCTGGGGCTTAAGTGCTTACAACATTGTAAGTCTTCGTTGGGGTGTCATCCCGAAATAATTTAAGAACACCCTGTAGTTTACTGGGTAACATGCGAGTCAGTTGAAGAATTCATTGCTATACCGGCATGTTGCCTTGGTAGCTCAGTGAAAGAGTAGCCGGCTAAAGACCGAGAGATCCATGGTGAATGTTTTCAATCTGACTCTACCTATCCATATACCAATCATTTATTTTATTCGTTTAATATCAATCATTTTTTTCGTATCGCCTTACCCTATCTATATTTAGGACTGACACCTCCCTAGGACTTACAAGCGGATGCCTAGGGGTCAGAAGCCTGTCAAGGAGCCAACGGCGCGAAACCGCAGAATGAAGAACCTGGAACGAGTGGTCGGCCCTTAATCAGGCATGAGCATGAGCAAAAGGATGATATGAAATGTAAGATAAATGGATGATGGGAAAGGTAATGATGAAGCAATTGGTGGGATGAGTGCCGGAGGAAACCGGAGGAACGGAGAAAATCCGCCCAGACGCCCCTTCATCCAACAAAAATCCCGCATGCGAGCATTTGGGCTCGCATCCCGGCGAATGATCTAACCACGACGCTGCGTAATATTAATACAAATAAAAAATATTCATTTTCAAAATGTTTTAATATATAATTATAATTTTAATATAAAGCTGATCAGAAAATAAGGTAATGGTGTCCTGCTTAAAGGTCGTATACCTAACGAATTCTTTTACAAGATACTAAAAAAACAGATCCATTGGTATTGCTAGTTAAATGGAGTGCAGTTTAAAAAAGAAAGCATTTCTCTAGCTGTTCCAAATATAATCTATTCATACTAAAGACTTTATTTTTGTACATCATGCTAATTGAGATGAAAATTAGCAGAATTAATCTATTACTTGTTTCCTTGTAAGTAGAAGAAAAATTTAGGAATACATTATGCTAAAGCCATTGTCAAATTATTTAAAAACTGGCCGCTATTTGAAAAAAATTGAGGTTCGGTTCGCTTCGTATGGTCCCGCTTGAAAAAAGTTTGGTAGTTCAAAACCGAAACCAATAGCAAGCGTCGCCTGCAGTGCAACAATTAGCAAAAGCGGGAGTTAAACACCATAAAAACAAATACAGAAATATCTCAAAGACCGTCAACACCACAAGAGAAACGTATATAATATAAATTAGGTGTTTCAACAAGATGTATATTGTTTGTATACTAGTTATTTGTCTATCTCTTACGGTTTAATCGTTGCAAAACTCAAATTACAATAAAGAGATATTTCTAGGTTATTAGCAGAAAATGCAAAACATACATTATTGGGGGGATGGAAATGTCATTAATTCATAAGATTATATTTATATAACACTTTTGATGAAGATCATTAGAGCCATTTTTTTTTAAATCTTCGGTCCTATTTTTGGAAGATTTCAAATATGGATACCAAGTTTGACATTTTAGCAATGTTTACGTTTCTGAGCTATTTTATTGACAACTATTTCTAAAAAATCTGATGTGTTCCATTCACATGACAAACTCTACAACTCTGCAACACATTATTATTAAACAGCTTATTCTTCTATCTACTTTATGCTAATCGAGATATCTCATTCCCGTATGAGAAAGTTTATGTATTTGAAAACTGAAACCAATAACAAGGAATATCTCGGAAATTGTCAATTTCAAGAAAAAAAGGGTACGGTGTAAATTCTGGGTTTTTACGAGATCTCTATTTTTGTAACTTTTTCTACTTTTTACTGTTGATTAGTTATGTATAATTCAGCCTATGTGTTCTTCATAGGCTATTTCCAGAAAATTAAATATATACATTGTGTCATGTAAATATACTTAATATACAGCACTTCAAAATCGTTGTACGTAGTATTCCTAAACAATACGTTGTACAAAACTCCATAGGGAGTCTTTACATGAACAAGTTTCCTACAGACTTAGGGAAAATGACTAAGAAGCTTAAAAAAAAAAAAAAAAAAAAAAAAAAAAAAAAAAAAAAAAAACTGGTACAATTATGTCATATTTATTTTGAAATATACATCTTTAAGAAACATTCATTACTAATATATGTCTTTTAACCTTGACTACGTTTTTATATTTTAAATTGAAGTTTATGAATCCGGCTCATAAATTACACATGAGTTAGAGAAAAGCTACAGGCAAGTTACAAACAATGAAAAAAATTCTGGTGAAAATATAAGTAAAACATCTGACTATCCCGAGCAAATGTGGGTTTTCAAAATTAGACAATTTTGACTTACCAAACGTATAATATTCCTAATTTTACCCAAGTCGAAGGAAACCCCACTTTTGTTTTCCCTAGGCGGCTACGCAGCAAGCGTCTTTGTGCTTATTGAAGAGAAGACCGTCCCATGGCGACGTCCCGCCTGAAATCTCCCACGATGGCTTGCTAAAGAAAGGATGAATGATTCTGCTCTTTCCCTCCAGGTAGCGGAAGAGTTGCCCATTACGTCACTCTGGCAAGCTGTATGAAGAGCTTGGTTTTGCCAAACTGTGGCGTAAGTGGTTACCAACAGTGCGGTTTGAGCTGTGGAAGAAGGTAATGGCTCATCGTTAGAGTAATTTTTGAGAGAGAAAACCAGAAATTATTTACATATAAACGGTAGCTTGGGCTAGGGGAATTTTCTCCAAAATCCTCATGTCATCCTTAGAAGATACTAAATTAAATATCAAGTTTGGTATTTTACCGTCCTTTTGTTTTTGAGTTATCGTGATCACAGGCACACGGACGCACACACGGACCTTTTTCTAAAACTGCTTTTTATACAAGGGACCCCAAAATGTGTATTCCTGATGACATTTCGTTATCGTTACCTTCTGTAGCTATGTACCATCTGCTATGTAGAGAAAGTAAGGATAAAATGTATGGAATGTTCGATGGCCATACATTAGTACTCTTGTAACATTTACTATCCAAATTCGCAGAATTATTTAGGAACGCAAAATGTAAATTACATATTTTTGGATTTACTATTTGTTGCAAAGCCCAGTCTTTAGTAACGAATTTGTGTTACATAATTGGTTTCTAGCGTGTTCTAATGAAATAAGTTCCTAGAGCTACGTTTAGAAACTTTACATCCAAGTACGCTGACATAGTAATTAAATGACAGCTGATTAGTAGATCTAGATCCGAGATCACGAAATTGCCGGATTGAGGTTCGGTGCACACAGAGTATGACCATGACGTGATGGAATAGGCGTGACCTCTACAGCCCGTTTCGAAACGTTTTGCACTATCTAGAGTGCTCGCTGCCAGGCTTCATTCAGTTCCTGCTAGTAGATACACTTGAGACAATGAAAGAGATCCCAAATTGAAAAAATGTTGAAGATACGAAAAGGTAGGCGTTTGATACTGTACAAACTTGTGGATGATTCAAACACATTTTGAGTGACAGGAGGAGAGTTTTCTTACAATACAGTAAAGATGAATCTTGTAATTCATGCAATGAATTCTTTGTAAGTTCGTTGATTTATGTTCATTGTCTTTTCAAAGTTCTGCATATTATTATACTTTTATTTGTAAATGTACAATTATGTATTATGTATTATTTTTTAATCGTATTATGAAATAATTGTTTTATTGTGATACTTTATGAATTAGAACAAGGCATACATTGTCAATATATGTAACGAGCTACTTGTTTATGTTACAAACACTCCCCACTCTTTATACTGCTGACTGCTCTAAGTGTTCGTAACTGTTTCTCTGCGGAAACAGAAACCGAGCTCTACCAATTAGACAACAGACCCAAACACGTGGCAAAACCAGTTTTCGTAGGCTATTCCTAGGCTTAATTTAGCCTTACTAGTAAATAGCGAAGGTGTGAACTACAAAAGCGAAAGCCAAATCAGTAAACCAAACTTCTCATTTTAATCCGTAACTGTTAACAGATATTGCAAATAACGCATTCGTTAATGTTTAATTATCTCCTTTCCCGTTCACAGTAGCTGTATTTTTCACATAGGCATTTTAAATCGTCGTATTTAGTATTGTATTTAGTAACCGTCGTCTCTTTCTAGCTTACAGTTCAAGTTTCAGCTATATCTATCTCGTGATTTCGTTGCCATAGGTGATTGAATCAACAATCTTGTGTTCCTTTAGAAAGATGAAAAGAAAAAAAAAAAGGGTTTCGTGCGGTGATTAAACACTTTTGTTTAAAAGTCTTGACAGTGAATGCGACAAAAGCAGAGTTCGATGAAATTCATGGAACATCTTCTTCAACAATTTACAATTAGATAAATGAACATCATTCCGGACGTTCTGTAGATATGACTTCCTCAGAAATGATTGTCAAAATCCAGGATATAGTGTTGAGTGATCGACAATCAAAGTTCATGAAGTAGTTAAGGTGTTCTCAATTTTGCAACAAAAATTAGAATTCTCAAAAGTATTGGTAAGATGGATGCCGCATTAGCTCTCAATGAAGAATAAACGCAATCGTGAAAGCGATTCAGAAGCTGGTTTGGCAATTTTCCGTCACAACTCTGACGAGTTTCTGCGTCGATACATAGTTGTGGATGAAACATGGATGGTACACTACTACACTCCAGAAACAAAGCAGCAGTCGAAACAGTGGGTTTTTTTAAAGGCGAACCGGCTCCGAAGAAGGCAAAGGTGGTGAAATCTGTAGAAAACATGATAACCTCGGCTTTTCTGGGATGCAGGCGGAATCACCTAATATTTTCAGAAAAGGAGAACGATAAATGCACATTATTATGTATCGTTATTGCACCGGTAAAATGGAAAAATAAACAAAAAATCACCCCACTCTGGCAAAGAAAATAGTTCTGTTCCATCAAGGGTGAAGACCTCCGTAGTTTCGATGGTGAAAATTGTAGAATTAAGATTCGAATTACTACGGTATCCACCGCATTCGCCAGATTTGGATTCCAGCTACTTTTCTTTATATGCAAACTTGAATAAGTGGCTGGGCGGAATACGAACGAAGAGGTAACCTTCCAAACACGTACCTATTTTGGGGACTTTTTTTGGGAGGCTTAAAGCAGGTGTGTAAAGTGTATCGAGCTAAAAGGAGATTATGTTGAAAAAAAATCTGATGTGTTCCATTCACATGACTTTCTCTAGATCTCTGAAACAAATCATTGTTAAAAAGCTTTTTCTGGCATTTCTGATATACTAATAAAAAAAAAACTCAGCAGAAATCGTATTTTTACTTGCTTCCTTTTAATTAGAAGGGAAAAAGGAAATACACTCTAAAGTGATAGTCAAATCTTTTAAAAGCTGGTTCCTATGTGATTGAAGTGCATTTTTTGTGTGGCCAGGAGATGACAAAGTCCCGTATGAGAAAAGTAATAGTATTTTAAAGCTGAAAACGTTAACAAGGAATATTTTAAAAAACAGCCAACTGCACGAAAAAAAATGATACTGAAAATTGTGTGTTTTAACAAGCTCTACAAGTTTTGTATAATAAGTTTTTGTCTCTTGCAGTTCACCAGCTATGCAAAATTAATTTAGAATAAAGATATCTTCAGAAGCTATTCCCAGAAAACTGAAGATATATATTTTATTTGTTATGTAAATATGTTTAATATACTACATTTTAATCAAAATAGTTATAGTTATTTTTGAGAAAATCAAAATTTTCGATTTTTTTATGTAAAGGGTAGTTTGGTGTAAGGAGATTTTCTTGAAAATCTTCGTGTCGAATCCTTGGAAGATACCTAACTTAAATACCAAGTTTCGTATTTAAAGGTCTTTTCGTTTTTGAGTTATGCTGTCCATAGACACACAAATAAAACTTTTTTTTTCTAAAAATGCTGTTTTTGGAATTAGGGGGACCCAAAACAGTATTTCCGGTGAAATCTCGGTATCGAATTTATGGGTGCAATACAATACCTTCTCTATACCTACACTATATACATAGTACTATGGAGAAAGTAATAAAAAAGGCTACAAAAATAGTTTGTTTTTCTATCTTTTTATAAGGACATGTGCACTTATGCTGCTAAAACCCTATATATATCATTGATATTGTCGTATGCTTGGCTCATTTCTCAAAGAGAGTGAATGTGTAATTTATACTTTAATAACATACAGGATGACTTGGCATGAGCTGGAGAATACCAGTACTCCATATGTTCATTACAGGATGCAACGTTGCGACTACAAACCAACAGAATTAAGCGTCAGTGAAACCTTGGAGTGGAGGAAAATTGCTTCCCAAGGGTTTCAGTGCACGTAATCTTGAATCGGTCCAGTAGAGAACGATAATTGCTTTACCTTTTAGATTTCCTGCTTTCCTGTAAAGTCCACTGCAATTCCATTTAGCGCTAGGGCGCAAATTTGATTAAGGGGTGATAGCCGTGCGCACGCACGCTCTCACGCATGACGAGATATACATAGGAGCACATTCCGTCTCTGTTCCTCTTCCATTTCGCTTCTCATAGAACTTTACTACAACTCCTATTATCTCAGAAAGTGCATTAGAGTTCTCACGTGCTCCATGAAATGAATGCAGTAGTTTCAACTTGCTTCTAGAATAATATAGCAGAGCTCGAAATACATATAAGTACCCTGACGTGCATAAAAAGTGGTACATTTCTCTATATTGCAATAGTAATGTTTCCTCCGTAACATTTCAACGAAGAAGCAACTTTTACTCCACTTAGTCGATATCAGTCCTATATCTGACTTACCTAAAGGGTGTTCAGGGGCATATAAACCAACTAAAGAGCGATATAACATACGTGGAATGAAGGAGTGGTTCAGATACCACCCCTAAGAAATTGTTGAGGATTGGTACGCAAGGTGAGCTGTTTGTGTAAAAAAGTTGGGAGCCATATATGGTTATAACCACCGTCGTTAGGCATTGAGGAGACTAACAGCACCTCCCACAATATTCAGAGTGACGTGTATGAGATTCATCTGCGAGCTGGTGGGAAAGTTCCAACTACTCATTCTTCCGCTCTTCGGTGGGCCTTCGTGGGAGAGAGTAATTCAGTCTAGCTGTAGTTTCGCCAACGAACAGATCGTCTTTAACAGCACAGCGAAATTAAACTACATATCTGCTAAGGGTAGGCAAAAGTGGGCTTTCTTTCAGCTTGGGCAACATTCTGGGGTCAAACATATTTCGATGAGTGTAAATTATTCTTATTATTATTACTATTATTATTACTATTTTTATTACTACTATTATTACTATCAGTGTTATTGTTATAATATTATTATTGTTACTATTCTTATGCTGTGAAATCTCACTTTGCTGGTCGGAACAATCGGACGTTTCTTTCATTACAAGATTTATGCTTCAAAATTTTAATCTAAGGCCTTAAACTTACAAATGTAAAAGTTATCCTAAGTAAAATGCATCAACAGCAAAATTAACGTGTTTCCCTCATATTCAACAGGTCGAGTTCGAATCTCACTAAGGGTAACTTACCCGGATAAGGTTTTTTTTCGATGAGACAAATGTCGAGTAACTTTAAGCTCCATGGACCCGAGAACATTTAAGCATCATTTCACCAATTTCATTCATCGTAGATATGGACAAGATCAAGATGTAGATATATTTTTAATGGCTGCTTGTTGAAAGAAATAAAGCTTAGGAATTGTTAAACTCTGCCAGTGTTTTCTTTGCAATTTCCTGTAATCTTTCTTCCTAGGCCTATAAGGATTTTTTTTAAGGATTCCCTCTAGGTTTTTGTACCTTGACTATTTTGTCTAGGATAATAACAGTCAATAAAAAAGCTAGCTCATTATAATATAATTCGGCCATCTAGAGAAAGGAGTGAAGAATTGAAGTGTGGGCTGAGAAACGTTCTAGCCTACAGTAAAAGAAATTTACTAAAATTAAAATGAATTATTTTTTCAACTGAAATATTGTAATCTTACTCTATATAGCTGTTCCCAATGTTAACAGTTTATAGACTGCACATTACATTTACAATTAAAAATCCAATGATATAAACATGCTTTCCAGGGAACAGCGCTGCGTTATGTACAATGCTATTTTCAAAGTATAATCCTTTTAGTAGTTTACAGCATATTTACGGTACATTTTTACGTTCTCTTGACGCACTGTATACAAAGCATTTAGAGAAGGTGTTGTACTGTACCTAAAAATGCCATGTCCAGATTTTACTTGAAATATATGTTTTGAGGTTCATGAATGCAATAAAACAAATCAAAAAAACATTCTTAGAAAAAGGTCCATGTATGTATGTGGGGGGCTTTAATAAATACAGCTCGGTCCGGGGTCATTACATTGCCGGATTGAGGTTCGGTGCATACAGAGTATAATTATGATTGATGGTGGTCTCTGCAGACCGTTTTTAAATATCTTGTATTATCTAGCATTGCTCACTGCCTGGCCTCGTTCAGTTCTTACTAGATTTCTTACTTTCTTTCCTTCATATTTATATCTATCCCTAAGTCTCTGTCGTTTTCCTATTTGTTTCCTTTTTGCACATACATACACAGACATATACCATTTACAAACATCCATGCCCAAGGTGGGACTAGAACCCGCGACCGGCCACCAGTAAATAAACCAGCGAACACTGAATGAGAATGCAGATTGAAAAATGTTGAAACTTTGAAAGGATAGCTGTTTATCACTAAACAAAGTTGTGGGTGATGCAAACATATTTTGAATGACAGGGGGAGAGACTTTTCTTTTGATTCAGTAAAAATGTACTGTGAATCCGCTGCAATGATTCCTGTATAAGTTTGGTGACTTATGTTCATTGCATTTTCAAAGATCTGAACATTATTATTCTAATTCTTTGTCTCAAGCTTTATATTTTATTTGTAAAAGTACAAGGCGTTTTATTTACTAATCATATTATGAAATAATTGTTGTATTGTGTTACTTTATGAACTATAACTATGCATATAATGTCAATACATATAAGGAGCTATTTTTGGAACAGGTTATACCTCAACGTGTGCATGTTTACGCTACAAGCCCCTCCCCACTACCCTCTCTTTAGACCATGACTGCTCTAGTGCACTTTGGAACCCGAAACCGAGCTCTTAATGAACCTGGCGATCCGGAAAAACCTTGCAAAATATCAATGTTTTTTTTTTGTTTTTTGTTTTTTTTAAATACAGTTCCGGAGTCTGATCGGGACTCCGGCGCTGTATACCCTACTTTTTATTTACCTAATTTGCTTACTTTGATTACTGTATGATTACTGAATTTCTGTTTTACTGTTTACACACACATACACAAACATATAACACCCATGCCCAAGGCGGGATTCGAACCCACGATCCCCTGCGCTGCGAAACACCAAAGCGAGACTCTTTGGCGAGCGCGGCCATGGGGACCGGCCTGTTCGGGTAGGCCGGCCACGGGCATCGAACTCATGACCTTACAAATCCGGGCCACAGACGAAACCGTCAGAGCTATACTGCTTTCTATCTTTTATTTTTGAGTATGAAAACTGTTGTTACGAAAATTTATATTTCTATCTACTTCAACCAGAAAAATCTTTTAAAAAATCTTATATGTTCCATTCACATGACTTTCTCAACCTGTTCTGCAAACAAACATTCCTATAAAAGATTATTCTTTTATCTACACCATGATAATCGAGATAAACATTACCAAAGATTTTCTTACTGCTTAGTTCCCTATAAGTAGAAAGGAACTAAGGGAAACCCTAGGTTAAAGCGACTGTAAAGTCATTTAAAAGCCATGCCATTCTGATTCATATTTGGTATCTTTCCATTGCCAGAGAGAAAGGAAACGGATGAAGATTTCCCGTTTGAGAAAAGCACAAATATTTTAAAGCTGGAGCAAATAACAAGGCTAATCTCTGAAATGAGTAGCTGCACAATAAAGCTCTCTATGACATATATTGACTGTTTTAACTTGTTCTGCATTTTTTGCGTAGCAGATTTTCAGTTATATAAAAGTAATTTAGCATGAAGTGGATTAAGGAGTTACTCCAAAAAATTCAGTATATACATTTTATTTGCCATGTAAACATTTTTAATATGCAGTATTTTAATCAAAATCGTTAGAGCTACGCTTTCGAGAAATGCCCCAGGTAAAGGGTAGTTTGAGTTAGAATGATTTTCCTGAAAATCTTCATTTCGTATCGGTGGACGATTCTAAAACTTAAATACTAAATTTGATATTTAACCGACTTTTCGTTTTTTGAGCTATACTGTTCACATACACAGATACACACGGACCATTTTCGAAAAACCTGACGCGTCCCACTCTTATGATTTTTCCTAGCTGTGCTCACAAACAAATTATCTTACCAAATATTATTCTTTAATTTTCAGCATGCATGAGATAAACATTAGTAGAATTTGGAATTATTGCATGCTTTCTTGTTGGTATAAGGAAAATAAGGGAATACTCTAGGCGATATTAAATATTTAAAAAGTTCTCGGTATATGAAATAATTGAAAGTTGACATACTGCTTGAGAAAAGTTTAAGTATGCAGTTTAAAACAAGGGATATCTCGGAAACGGTTAACTATATAAAGAAAATGCATATACATAAATTGTGTGTATTAATGGATCTACATTTTTGTGCAATAAATATTTGTTTATCTCTTACGGCTGACCAGTTATATACCAGTCATAAGAACGAAGAGGTCCTCAGAAAATTAAATATATAATATTTCGTTTGTCATGACAGTATCTTTGTACTGCGGCACTTTAATTACAATCATTAAAGTCAATATTGAGAAAATAAAAATTTTCAAAAAAGTTCCACGTAAATGCTATTTGGAAGTAGGGGAATTTTCTCGAGAATCTTCGTGTCGCATCCTTGGAAGGTACTAAAATACTTTAATGCTAAGTTTGTATTTAGCCAACTTTTCGTTTTTGAGAAATGCTGCGAGCGCATACACACACATACACATACAGTCACTCAGTGGGTGGTGTAATGGTATCCATGCTAGCTTCATGTATCCAAGTTTGGGGGTTCAAACCTGCCGGAGGAAGATGGATTTTCTCCGGGCGTAAAACTTCTTAGCATGGCTTCCTTCGGAAGGTAAGTAAGGCCGTTGATTTAGGGCACGTCAAAGTAGCTCAAGCCTGAAAAAAGGCATATGAGCAAAATTAAGCAGTCTTTCACGCCCAGTATAGAATGGAAGGCTTTTAACCAAAGCAGCTAAAGAGCGTCCATAAATAAAAACTTCTCTTCCATTTTAAAAACACACACACCTACTTTTTAGAAGTCTTCAAAAGATGTAATTCCGGTATCGAATTTTTGGGTGGAATAGAATCTGTTCTCTATCTGCTACGTACACTGTACATGAGTGAGAGAAAATAAAAGGAATAGTACACATTATGTATTAGAAACAAATGGAATAGCGACAGTCAAATATTTAACTCTTGGACGATATATTGACGACCCGCCTAAAAGACAGCACAGTTCCAGAAGTAAGGGAACTGTTTTTATTGTTTTTCCAATGAAAAACAAATGCAAATTCTTAGCAACTATCTTGCATGCTTAAGAGCAGCTACAAATTATAGTTGTGATTTAAAACTCGCGACAGAGAGCTTTCGAAAAAGCCACTTTTATAAAAAAAATAAAAAACGTTCTCAGGAAACATTTTTCCATATCCTTTGTATATACGCAAGAGACGGAGGAAACTCGTTTTCTTGAGGGCACAAAGGAAGATAACACCGTGAAGTGGAAAGACAAATGTATAAAGTTGACGAGGGGAGGGGGTGGTGCTCACAAGGAGCTCAACTTGATACCGCCACTTAGAGCAAGTGGGGTGGAATGGATGGCCAAAGAAATTATTTCTATGGTCCTAGCGGTGGCGGTGGCGGCAGAAGAATAAAATCATTCCAAGAAGGAGGGGCTGGAAGCGGGAAAAAAGCGGTAGTTGCTAAGCCTTGTTATGAAGAAAAACAGCGACCATCACAATTTCACCAATTTGATGTTGATGTAGAGTACAGCATCCGCTTTATTTTAGTTAAGTCAACGGATCCAGAAAATATGGATGCCACTGCTCAAAACTACCCGGATATTTGCTATAAATACTGGAATTAAGTTTTTCTGGCCACGGCGAAGCCTTGCCTTGCAATTTCATACTTAGTGTGTAGCGCTTCTCTACATACTATCGTTTCTCTGCTACGTATCTAAGTAGCGGAGGTAATATATTCCACACAAACATTCGACTGAAAATTAAAGCCAATGAGAAATAGGATAAATGAAAAATTCGGAGTGAACTAGAAAATAAAAATTCCAATGTGTTCCATTCACATGACTTTCTCTAGCAGCTACATAAACAACTTGCCTTATTAAAATGTTATTATTTTATCTACGACATGCAAATCAAGATAAATTTTAGCAGAAATAGTCTTATTACTTGCTTCCTTGTAAGTCGAAGGGACATAAGGAAATACACTAGACTAAATCGATAGTCAAAGCTTTTAAAAGCTGGTCCTATGTGAAACTACTGAACTTCAGTTCGTTTTGCATTCCTGCAGTAAAACAAGAGAAAAGTTGAGAAAAGTTTAAGTAGTTTAAAATCGAAACCAACAGCAAGGAACATCTCAGAAACGGCCAGCACATAAAAATCTTTATGACGTAAATTATATATTTATTGTGACGTAAGCTTTGTCTATCTCTTACGATATGACCGTTATGCAAAATTCTACAACATTCATCCAAAACAAAGCTCATCCATTTTCCCGGAAATTTGAAAAAATATATTTTATTTGAGATGTAAATATCCTTCATATACGGTATTTTAATAAAATTCGTTAGACCATTTTTGAAAAAATCAAGCATTTCGAAAACTTAGATACCAAGTTTGTTATTCAACGGATTTTTCATTTTTAAGCTATACTGTCCACAACACACACCTAGTCAGGCACACACATATATGGACCTTTTTTTTTTAAAATGCTTTATTTTTGGACTCAGGAGACCACATATATTCGATATCGAATTTTTGGGTAGAATACAATACCTTCTCTATCCAATATGTACATTGTACCTACGGACTAGAGTAAGAGAAAAGTCTTCTGAAAGTCAGTGACAAATAGGATAGAAGATTTACACTAGAATCTATAAAATAAAAAATCGCTTTATTAGTAAAAAATATAATATGTTCCATTCAAATTACTTTCTCTACCTGTTCTACAAACAAATTTCTTACAAAAATATTTTCGTTCTTTCTATTCCATGCTAAACGAGATAAATTAGCAGAATGGTCTTAATAGTCAGTTCCTTATAAGTAGAAGGGTAATAAGGGAATACACTAAGTTAAGCGATTGTAAAATGTTATAAAAGCTGTTGCTATGCGATTGTCATGAAATTTGCTTCTTTGAATGGTTAGGAGTAAAACAAAAGAAACACTTCCTTATTGAGAAAACTACAAGTATTTTAAAATTAAACAAATAATAAAAAATATCACCTCTATAAAAAAAAGTGTAAAGGATATAAATTGTGTGCTTTGAGAGATCTAGATTTTCTGTGTAGTAAGTTTTTGTCTGTTTTTACGGTGAACCATTCAGAATGAACGGAACTTCAGAGGCTATTCCCAGAAAAATAAAGATATGTTTTGATTTTCAGGTAAATATTTCTAAAATATTATATTTTAATTAAAAGCCTAAGAGTCATTTTTGAGAAAATCAGAATTTTCTAAAACTTTTCAGAATTAAAAGTAATTTGGCATGGTAGGCTTTTCTTGAAAATGTTCTTGTTGTATCCATGGAAGATAGTAAACTTAAATATAAAATTTGATATTTAACTGAGCTTTCATTTTTCAGTTATGCTGTCTACAGACTCACACACACGCATACCAGACAATACACATAGACACATACACACAGTGACGTTTTTCTAAAAATCCTTCCTTTTTACTCTGTCTACACGTACTATGTACATAGTGTATAGAGAAGTTTCATCAAAAAATTCGATACCAAGATTTCACTTGGAAATACACGTTTTGGGACCACCTGATTGAAAACAGCATTTAGAAATATGTCGTGTGTGAATATTTTGGAAATGTAAAAAACAGCAGTGAGTAAGAAAATACAGACATAGAGAGGGATAAGGAGAGAAAACACAGAGATTGAAATGGAATAATTAGCATAAACCAAATGGCTACACTCGCTGACACACAGGGGCCCATGTGAATGTAATGCATAAGTGGTATTCAAACCTATGTATCTACATTAGAATAAGTAAAATAGTTTATGTAGATGCTTCACACTCATGTAAACGAACCCATTTCTGAAATGATCTTGAAAGATATGTCTGCTAGGCAATACGTCGAACAATGCCATAGTATTACAATAACTATAATACGTTGCTTACAACCAAATACCTTAGGCAACAGGAAAGTGGTGAGTCATTTGAGATTTAAGGATGAGCCAAGGTTTAAAAGATTCATTTTGCTGAAAAAGAAATAGCTCAAACCATTATATCCAATTCCAAACATATAGCGATCCAAAGTTTAGATTTATACGGACAACTTATTACAGCTTTTGAGTGGTTAGAGGAGTTAGTCAGCTTATATTGTCATTTACCTAAAATAGAAGATGTACCCCAAAAGATAGTATCATCTTTGAATTTGGGAGATAATGAACATAAGAAACATCTCGTGTGCTGGAATTGCAATAGACCCGGACAAGAAATATGTACATTAAATTTTCTGGGAATAGTCTCAAAGTCTTCTTTATTTTGAATGACTTTTAAAAGCTGATAAAACGTAAGAGATACATAAAATATTACCACACAATTAATGCAGATCTCGCCAAAACTCACAATTTATCTCCAGGCACTTTTCTGTATATTGCCGGGATATTCCTTGTTATTGTTTCAGTTTCCCATATTTATACTTTTCTTAAGTAGGAAGTAGTATTCGGTTTTCTTTTTCCTGTTCAATCAAAGAGGGCTTACATAGTGGCCAGTTCTTTAAAGATTTTACTATCGCTTAAGCCTAATGTATTCCACTAATCCAGTCGTACCTACAAGGAAATATGAGATAAAATAAGTTCTGCGAATGCTTTTTCGAGTAGCGTTAAGCAGCTAGAAAAATAAGATTCTATAAGAATAGTTTGGTGCATAAGATATTTAAATATAATTCAAATTTTCGATGAAATGCACGAATAAAATATACTGATTTACTTGGGATTGATTAAACTTAGTCTTTGAGATGTGAGAGATGAGGATAACAAGCTCCTGTTGGATGATTCTGGCCTGGTTGCTGAAACAATAGGTATAGAAATTCACCAGTCAAGCGATTCTGAGCCTCTGTGTTGCTCATTGTTAACAATCACTGAAGCTGTATATCGCTGTTGTGGGCCACGAGCAAATTTAGCATAAACTCCATTCTGCTACAAGTCCACACAAATTCCGGCCTTGCAAACATCGGAACATCGGAAAACCCTGTTGGTTTGAACCAACACTAGAGATGCTTGCATCTTGGAAGTCAGAGGGAATCAGTTAGAATGTGTGTACAAAGTAATTTCCTGTCGTTTAAACAGGTCCTTTCTATCATTGTCGAGGAGAAATGTGTTCTTCCGTGATAGGGATGTGACAAACAGTTGTTTTGGGGTAATATTTATAACTGGATCTGGTCCGGGGTTACGAAATTGCCGGATTGAAATTCGGTGCACACAGAGTATAACTATGACGTGGTGGAGTAGGCGTGGTCTCTACAGTTGAAAACTGTTGCACTATGCCTGGCCTCGTTCAGTTTCTGCTTCTTTTTTATATTTATCCCTACGTTTCCGTTGTTTTCCTGTTGTTTGCTGTTGCACTTTCTCTACAAGTATTATACACATTATGTGTAAAGTATTGTATTCTACCCAAAAATTTACTACCGAGATTTCATCGGGCAATTGTGTGTGACTTAGAACAGAGCAATGTTCGTTAAAAATCAAATTAGTATTTGAGTTTAGTATCTCCTAAGGATACGACACTAAGATCTTCATAAAAATCCCCCCAACCCAAACTATCCTTTCCATGGAGAAATTCTCGAAAACTTAGTTTTTCTAAAAAATGGCTAACGATTTCGATTAAAATATCGTATATCAGAATCTGAAATAAATGCATATCTTGACTTTTTCGGGGAGGGGGGGGGGGAACAGACCCAGAAGACTTGTTTATTGTGGATGAATTTTACCGTTTTTATATAACTGGTAAAACGTAAGAGATAGTAAAACTCGAACCACACGAAAACTATAGATCTAGTTAAAACACATACTTGTATATAATGCTTGCTATTAGAGATCTGGTCGTTTCAAAGATTTTCCTTGTTATTAGTTTCAGTTTACGAAAATTCGTCAACTCCTGACTATACAAGCAAAGGAATTTGTATCACATAGCTACCAGCTTTTAAAATATTTAACTATGCTTTAGCCTATGGTATTCCCTTATTTCTCCTCCATTTACAAGGAAGCAAGTAATATGGCCATTTTTGCTAATGAGATGTAGAGAAAGTCATTTGAATGGGACACATAGATTTTTTCACATTTACAAACACTAATGCCCAAGGCGGGACTCGAACCCGCGATCCTCAGCGCCACAAAAGGACCAAAGCTACGTCATGGAAACCGGCAAGCAGTATATAAACCAGTGAACACTGAAAGAGAGAGTAGATTAAAACATGTCAAAATACGAAAAGATAGGTGTTTGACATTGAACAAATGTTTGGAGGATTTAAACATATTTTGAGTGACAGGAGGAGCTCGATAAACCTCTGTACATTACTATCCAATTTTTCGTATCGAGCTTTAAAATTTATTTGTTTCATTTACTAATCATATTATGAAATACTTAATTGTTTTATTGTGTTACTTTATGAATTAGAACACTACATATAAGTCAATACGCGTAACGAGCAACTCTTGGAGCACAGTATACTTAAGCATGTGCATGTTTATGCTACAAACCCCTCCTCACTTTACTGTATACTGTGTGTTCGTAACTGTATGAGCTCCAAAACAAAAACCCATGCAATAATACAATGCAATAATCATGCAATTATATCAGTAGCGTTCAAATTATTTGTTTTCATGGTTCGCACTTACAGTTAACTTTGTGAGTTACAGTTAGTTAACGGTTACGGTACATGCAATATATCAGTAGCGTTCAAATTATTTGTTTTCATGGTTCGCACTTACAGTTAACTTTGTGAGTTACAGTTAGTTAACGGTTACGGTACATGCAATATATCAGTAGCGTTCAAATTATTTGTTTTCATGGTTCGCACTTACAGTTAACTTTGTGAGTTACAGTTAGTTAACGGTTACGGTACATGCAATATATCAGTAGCGTTCAAATTATCTGTTTTCATGGTTAGCAGTTACAGTTAACTTGGTGAGTTACAGTTAACGGTTACGGTACATGTAATATATCAGTAGCGTTCAAATTATTTGTTTTCATGGTTTGCAGTTATAGTTAACTTTGTGAGTTATACAGTTAACGGTTACGGTACATGCAATACATTAGTGGCGTTCAATTTTCATGGTTTGCAGTTACAGTTAGCTTTGTGAGTTACAGTTAACGGTTACGGTATATGCAATATATCAGTAGCGTTCAAATTGTTTGTTTTCATGGTTTGCAGTTATAGTTAACTTTGTGAGTTACAGTTAGTTAACGGTTACGGTACATGCAATATATCAGTAGCGTTCAAATTGTTTGTTTTCATGGTTTGCAGTTACAGTTAACTTTGTGAGTTAGTTTACGGTTACGGTACATGCAATACATTAGTGGCGTTCAAATTGTTTGTTTTCATGGTTTGCAGTTACAGTTAACTTTGTGAGTTACAGTTAACGGTTACGGTACATGCAATACATTAGTGGCGTTCAATTTTCATGGTTGGCAGTTACATTACGTTACCGGTAAAGAAGAAATGTAATCATGTTTGAATATGAAGGATTTTGTGTTAAGAAAGTAGTTATTAATAACATAAATCAATATCTAAATCTCCATATTGTAACAAGCACTAACGTTTTATAATAGAAAAACATAGAAATTAAATAAGTGAACATTTTTGCCATGAGCAATTATTCCAGAGGAGAAACCACCAATATGACCTTTGACATATATGTATGTTAAAGGCAGCATATAGATGGAACAGTGAAAAAAATGAATTAAAATTTAAGTGTGTGAACATTCAGAACATTATTCTAGCACGCATATACAATATACTGCACCCAAAAATTTGATACCAAGATTTCACAGGAAATGATTGTTTCCTGAATTCAAAAAAAATTAAGAAAACGTCCAAAAGTGCATGTGTTTGTGTGTATGTGCAGAGCACAGGTCAAAACCGAAAAGACTGTTAAATACCAAATTTGTAAGAATTAAGGTAAGTATTTCCCAAGGTTGCGACAAAAATAATATTTTCTCAAAAATGGCTCTAACGATTGTGATAAAAATTCGTATATTAAAGATATTTTCGTGACAAATAAAATTTCCCGAGAATATTTGAATGACTTTTGTATCACTGGTAATCCGCAAGAGATAGACATAAACTTACTATAAAATGTAGATAACATTAAAACACACAATTTATCTCCTTTACATTTTTGTTGTGTAGTTAAATATTTCCATGATATTCCTTGTTTTAGTTTAGTTTCAATTTTAAAATTGTTATACTTTTCTCAAATAAGAACTCGTTCGCTCTACCTAGTGTACTATCTTAATTCCCTTCTGCTTCTAAGAAACTCAGTATTAGGAACATTTTGTTAATGCTTATCTCGGATAGGATTGAGTAGAAAAAAGAAGAATATTTTTCAAGAAGCTTGTTTGTATAAAAGTAGGAAAAGACATAAAACAAATAAAACATTTTAAACCTTTATTATTACCATGATTCGGAAATTAAAATAAGTTTTTTAAGAATTAATGGTAAAAAATTTGAATCGTCCATTCACATGGCTTTCTCAACCTGTTCTGCAAATAATCTAAACCTACTAACAAAGGATTCTTATATCTATATCATGCTAATTGAGATAAAATTTTCTTATAATTGCTTCCTTATAATTAGAAGGGAAATCAGATAATACGCTAGCTGGCCGCTTGTGAAAAAATTTAAATTGGTTCCCTTTGAACGGCCAGTAGTAAAACAGATGAAACAAAAGTGACTTCCGTTTGACAAAAGTTACTTAGTTTTAAAACTGAAATCAATTACAAAGAATATATCGGAAACCATGAACTCTACGAAAAGAAAGTATATGACATAAGATGTGTATTTTAACGAGATCTACATTTTTTGTGCAGTAAGTTTATGTCTATGTCTTGCGGTTTAACAGTTATGTAATATTCATATAGAATTAAACATTCTTCAGAGGCTATTCTCAGAAAATTTAAGATATGCCTTTTTTGTGATGTGAATATCATTTTCGAAAACTTTCCATGTAAAGGTTAGTATTTAATCGAGATTTTCTTGAAGATCTACGTCCCGTATCCTTGGAATATACTTATTGTTTTTGAGCTATGTACATGCACACATAAGAGCCTTTTTCTAAAAATATATTTTTTTTAACTCAGAGGTCTCAAAATATGTATTTTCGGTAAAATTTCAGTATCAAATGTTCTTGAAATACAATATCAAATAAACTATGTGCAGAGAACGTGTAGAGAAAGTAAAGATATGTCAAAATAAACTATAGTAAGCTGAGAAATTTATGTTTATGTAACGATTCAAAACGTTTTTCTTCATTCTAGAAATCACGAAGTGTATCCATTTTTTTCATCAGAATAAATATATTATATCTAGTTCAATATACTATTCTACAGAAAATTCTTATTTGTGGTCTCTGACGCACTATTAGAAATAATATAACTCAGGATAATGTGTGATAATTTGTAATACTTTCCGATAGCCAATATCCCGGCTCCTTGCCGTAAACCATACTTAGTTAATTGTTTTATAACCTAATTTTATTTTATATAAATTTTTAAGTTATTCTCTTAAAAGCTTCCAAAGTATTTCAATAAATGTCATTATCCTCATCTCTAAGAACTATAGAATTCAAGAATCGTTACGATGTATTGAAATTTTCTTCAAATCTCTTCAAGAGGCGTCCGGAAGATCTTTCTAGACAGCATGACATAAAAGTAGAATCCTTACCATAGTATACTCAAACAAAAAGCTTTAGATTATCGCTCTAAGCAATGCCATTTTTATCACTCCATTGTGACCAACTTTGATTTCAAATCTAATCTAATGGCTCTTATTTGTACATAGCAGTGAATGCTCAGCTCTAAAGGAATCACCTCAAGAGAAACCTTCTTTCCAACAGTTGCCAGTCGCCTACGTTTCTAAAAATAGCACACCAGATTCCATATTCGCTCAATTTTTGTAAAGACATAGTATATTTTGTTTTTATTTTGAAAGATTTTAAGATACAAAGGCACAACGGACATCAATGTATACGTACTGAACAGCATAACAATAACTAAACAAAAGTGATTATAATTTTTTACATATATATACGAGGGCTGATCAACAAAGACTGAGACTGATTTTTTCCTGTAGCTCTTGTGATAGTTTCGTATCTATAACATAAATATTTGAAAAGAGCGGGTGTTTATGTATAATGTCGGTAGGAGGCAGCACTCTCGTATCGGTAGGTTAGTAGTTATGCTCTATTTTATAGACCCTACGTGCATTTCGCATACCAGACAGTGGAGGTGACGCGAGAGGAGCAGTACAGCGCAATCAAATTCTGTTTTCGTTTAAACCATACAGCCACCGAAACTTATGAAGCAAGCGCACTGTGAAGATGCACTACCTCGTGCAACAGTGTTTAGGTGGTTCAAGGACTTCAAAGAAGGCCGACTTGTCAGCGTTAAGCAAGGTGGGTCTGGTGTTTCGGCTTCTGCTGTGACTGAAGTCAACATAACACAGCTGCTGTAACTGTCTGAGAGAATCGTATAACATTACGTAATCTAAGTGAAGTGTTGAGAATTTCATTTGACATGTGTTCGCAAAGAAACGACCAGAGCTTTCTCGGACTGGGTAGCGACTTCATCATGACAATGCATGGCCTCACGTCGCAAGTCAAGTAATTCAGTTTCTGGCTCGATTTAACATTACATGTGTACCCGATCTTGTACCCTGTTACCCTTTTTTTTATTCCCATCACTAAAGGCAAAGCTTAGGGGTATTCGATTTGAAAACTCTGAAGCAGTGCTCAAGAAAAGTGAGGCCATTCTCAAGGACCTGACAAAGAATGGTCTGCAGCACGTGTTCGAGAGCTATAAGAGACGCTATAAAAAGTGCCTTGAAGTAGGAGGGGACTACTTTGAAAAAGATCATGTAAACATTGAATTGGAGTATTAAAAATTTGTAAAAAAACATCAGTCTTAGTTTTTGTTGATCAGTATATATGTATATATTATGTCATACTTATGTAATTATAGTGTTGTGATGTTACATGTTGTGTATATATTTTGTGTATATATTTCTCTTAAGTGTATTTGTTTTTTATAAAAAGGGACATTAATGCATCTGAATAATGTATACTCTGTGTCGTAAATGTAATTGCTCTATTTGAATATTTTTCCCTTTTATTTTCGTGTTTATTCTTTTAATTCTTTGTTGTTGTTGTTGTTTTTTTTTTTTAATATTTCTTACTATTTTGTATATTACAAAAGCAAGTACGGTCTATGGACCCGTGTGATTGATGAAGCTCAATGTATGATATTGTTATGTCAATAAATACACTTATTCATTCATTCATACACTGGCTCTCCTCCCACTGTGGTATTGTTGGTATTGAGCCGGAAGACACTCTTGCAAAACATTTGATGTATCCCATTCACGTGACTCTCTCTAGCTGTTCCAAATACAAACTATTCTTACAAAAGATTAATCTATTATCTATATTATGCTAATACAGATAAACATAAGCAAAACTGTTGCTTGTACTTGGTTCCTTATGAACAGAAGGGAAATAAAGGTATTCTCTGGGATAAAGCGATAGTCAAATTTTTAAAAGCTGATCGCCATGTGAAACAATTGAGGTTCGTTTCGCTTTGTATTGTCCAGTTGGAGGTAAGTTAGGTAGTTTAAAATTGAACCAATAACAAGGAATATCTAAAAAAATCTGATCTTTTCCATTCACATGGCCTCCTCTACATTATTAAAAATAGTTGTTGTTAAAAGGCCTTTTCATTTATTTACTTCATACTAACAGAGAAAAAAATTAGCAGAAATTGCCTTATTACTTGCTTCCTTGTAAGTAGAAGCGAAATAAGGGAGTGCCATAGGTTAAAGTGATAGTCAAAAGCTGGTTGCTATGTGATTGAAGTTCCTCTGTTTGTATGGATAGGAGTTGACAAATTCCCTTATGAGAAAAGTATAAGATTTTGAAAGCTGAAACCAAAAACAAGGAATATCTCAAAAACGATCAATTCGACGAAAAAGGTATATAACATAAATTGTGTATTTTATCTTACTCTACATTTTTATGTGGTAAGTTTTTGGTCATCTCTTACGGCTTAGCAGCTATGCAAAAGTCCGTCAAATTCATCCAGAATAGTCTTCAGAGGATATTCCAAGAAAATTCAACTTATACACTTTATTTTTCAGGTAAATATCTTTAATATACAATATTTTAATCAAAATCGCTAGAACCATTTTTGAGAAAATCAAAATGTTCAAAAAAAATTCCATGTATTGGGTAGTTGGGAGTTGGGAGATTTTCTTGAACATCCTCGTGTCGCATTTTTGGAAGATATCAAACTTATACAACAAGTTTGGTATTCAACGATCTTTTCGTTTTTGAGCTATGCTGTCCACAGACATACAGACAGACAGACAGACAGACAGACAGACAGACACACACCGATCTTTTTCCAAAACAGCTTTTTTTTTATTCAGGGGGACTCAAGTGATGTATTTCCGGTGAAATCTCGGTATCGAATTTTTGGGTGGAATACAATACCTTCTCTATGCACTATGTGCATAGTACATGTAGAGAAAGTAAAAAACTTTATGTATGTATGTTTTATATATATATATAGAATACATGTCGTACAATATTACCTTTTCAACTGTGAAATTCATTTGTTTAGTTGTTGAATATACATATGGGTTTGACTTCAGAACCCCTGCCTACTTATGGGGTCTCATAATGGACAGGAAGTATCCCGGATGCTAACGATCCGCAGCGTTCAAACCAAGATCGCTGAAGATGTTGCACCTATGAAATTTGGAAAATCCACAGCACGTAAAATGTCTTGTGGAATTTTATACCAGTTATGATACTAAACAATGCTGATGTTTATGCCATATATCAAAATTATATCTTGCATGGTTATTTGAATAATAATTTTTGTTTTGTAAATTCATTATTTAATAAAAATAAGGCAAGCGATGCATTTTTAAAACTATGTGAATTACAGTTCAAGTTTTACATTAAATGAGTTTACAAATACATTTGTCACGTCATATTTTATATTAACTATGTATATTTCAGGAATTTTTCTGTTTTTCGTACTCTCCGAAACTCTTGATTTTTGAAATCTGAAATCTCATAATTTATTTCTCAAAATGAGAGCATTATTTCAAAAGGCTATATGAGCATTTTCTCTAGGTGCTTTTGAGAGGTATTGCAAAACTTTTGAACTAATCAATAAAAATTACATCATGTGAATAGTTTTGAATTCGAAAAGTGTTGAAAAAAAGGTTTCCGAGAAATGGGTGTGCCTATTAATAACCATGCTCCTGGCCAGTTTTAGCTTCAGATAATTGGTAGTTAAAGTGCGCCGAGCGAGAAAAACGATAATTTTGCTTAGATTTTAATTATCCTATTATAAAAATATATATTGCAAATGTTTGAAAATGTTCAAATTTCACATATGCATCAGCTTATTTCTAGTCCATATCCAATATTCTCTCTCTCTAATCTGTTGCATACGTCTCTCTGCTCGAATCCATCATTATTTCTCTGTATAGCATTTAACTTTCGTTATATTTAAGACTTTGGAATAATTCTGGTATTTTTACATCTACTATTCTTGTCCCCTAACTTACCTACCCCTCCTTTCCCTGAGATATTCCGTTTAAATCCTGAGCCTAATTTTTCCAAGCAACAGTTTTATTCTGTATTATTAAACATCGAGCCATATGCATTAGAATTTATTAGATTATTTTCCTTTCATTTTGGAAGAAAATACTACGATCTACGATCACCATGCATAAAAAGCGTATTAAATGTTTTTTCTCTTAGCACATTATTGTCAATCCAGTGGGTGTTCCTTCCACTCTTAGATATATCGTGATTGTTATACATGAACGTAGGAAAATACCATTTGGAACTGAAGCAATTATAAAAAAATGCTGACTTATGCCTGAAATTTTGTTCAGTTGTTGACGAAATTAAAACATTTCAGGCATAATTACAAGTTCCCTACTGCAATTGGATTACTGGATTACACGCTTAGTCAGCTATTAGAATAGATTATTTTCGGGTGTAAATGCTCTTAACATGACTACTTTCTGAAGGGAAATGAAGCTAGTGGTCCCGTGTTCTAGATTTAAGGCAAGTAAAAGAACCTCGCGTCTGATGAAGAGGCTTCTGAACAAAATTAAATGGTCTTTTACGCCAGATGTAGAATGTAACTTTGAGAACCACATCAGTTAAAGAGCGACCATAGATAGCGTTCAATTTCAAATTTACAATCGTAGGTTATTTTGATACTAGATTTTTAACTGTTTCAATTTGCCAAATTCTACAACCTACAGTGTTAAGTTAAAACTACATGGAAGTATAAACTTCTTAGTATAAGGTTACTCTTTATGCATACAACATAAAGTATATGCTATTCCTTTGAAAGCCAATACTAACTTCATTTTATGAATATGGCTCAATGTCTCAGGATATTACTTTCTTTACACCTACTATGTACATGTATAGTGCATAGAGAAAATCGTATGTTCCACCCAAAAACTTAATACCGGGATTTCACGAAAATACAAGTTTTGCGACACCTCTGCATCCAAAAAGAGCATTTGTTATAGAAATGTCTATGTATGTGTGTGTGTGTTTTGTGTGTGTCAGTAGGCAGCACAGCTCAAAAATGAAAATTCCTTAAATACCAAACATTGTTTTTTAAGTTCAGCTATCTTCCATGGATGCAACACAAAGATTTAAAAAAAATCCACCACCCCCCAACTACCCTGTACATGGACAAATTTCAAACAGTTCGATTTTTTAAAAAATGACTCTAGCGATTTTAATTAAAATACCGTAAATTAAATATACAGGATGTTTCAAAAATACGGGGCATAATTTCAGGTATGTATTTTCCACATGAAGACAATCAAAATAGCTCATTATAACGTGTGTCCGGAAATGCTTCATTTCCGAGTTATGGCCTTTACAACATTGAAAGACCCACCTGTAGACAATCAAAATAGTTCATGTCCGGAAATGCTTCATTTCCGAGTTATGGCTTTCACAATATTGGAATTCACTGGAACGTTTTTCTTTCCGCAGGTCTTCGCCGTCAAAGGAGACATTAGGAGGGCGCTCTGATAGTTCATTCTGAGGAAGGTTACATTCAGTGTTCTTTAGGCGTTAAGACTGTGCGACATGTATTCAAATCAAGAGCTGGCAGAGATACACTTCATGTACGGTAAGGCGGACGGCAATGCTGCGCTGGCTCGTCGGTTGTACCAGGAGAGGTGCCCACAGCGACAATGTCCAGATCGGAAGACATTTGTACGTCTCCATTCCCGGCTGTGCGAGTATGGAACATTCACCTCTCCTGATTTGGGAAGGGGACGACCAAGATCTACAACTCCAGAAGTGCAGGAGGAGATTCTGGAGGCTGTGGACAGGACTCCTTCTATCAGCACACGACGGTTAGCGTTGCAAGTCAATGTTCCTCATACGTCTGTCTGGAGACTGTTGATCGAGTATCAATTGTATCCTTATCATTTGCAACGTGTACAGGCCCTGACACCAGCAGTTTACCCTGCACGAGTTAGGTTCTGTCAGTGGTTCTCGCAGCAGTGTGGTGTAAATCCGAACTTTTCTGCCGTCGTATTATTTACAGATGAAGCACAGTTCACAAGAGATGGCATAACACATTTCCACAATCAACATGTATGGTCGCATGAAAACCCACGTGCAACTGTTATATCTCATCACCAGGTGCGGTTCTCCCTCAACATGTGGGCCGGTATCATTGGTGATCGATTAGTTGGACCCCATGTACTTGTAAACAGACTTACGGGGCAGGCGTACACAAACTTCCTGAAAAACACCATACCTGACGGTTTGGAAGACACTCCACTAATCAATCATCAACACATTCACTTCTTGCATGATGGCGCTTCTGCACACTTCAGTCTTACGGCTCGCCGGTACTTGGATCGAAGGTTTCCTGATCGACGGATAGGTAGAGGTGGCCCAATTGCTTGGCCTCCACGCTCACCTGATCGGAATCCTCTCGATTTCTACTTGTGGGGCCATTTAAAATCATTGGTTTATTCGTCTCCGGTGCCGGATTTGGAATCCCTTCGGAATCGAATTGTGGCAAGTTGTGAGGACACACGCAATACTCCTGGAGTTTGGGATCGTGTTCGCAGGTCAATGAGACATCGATGTGAGGCCTGTATTCAAGCAGGAGGTGGACATTTTGAACATCTTCTGTAATGACAACAACCTGCGGAAAGAAAAACGTTCCAGTGAATTTCAATGTTGTGAAGGCCATAACTCGGGACACATGTTATAATGAACTAATTTGATGGTCTACATGTGGGAAATACATACCTGAAATTATGCTCCGTATTTTTTAAACATCCTGTATATTACATGACAAATAAAATGCATATCTTGAATGTTGTGGGAATAACTCCTGAAGATCTCTTCAGTTGGAATGACTTTAGCATAACAGTAAACTGTAAGCTATCGACAAAAACGTACTTTACAAAAAATGTAGATCTTGTTAAAACACATAATTTATGCCATACATAATGTGTTCGTGGAGTTGAGCGTTTCCGAGATATTCCTTGTTATTGGTCTCAGCTTTAGAGTACTTAAACTTTTCTCATACAGGAACTTGTCAACTCCGGCCATGCAAAAAGCGGATTTCAATCCCATAGCATGGAGCTTTTGATTTGACGATCGTTTTAGGTTGCTGTATGTATTATTTCCCTTCTGCCTGCAAAAAATAATAATAATAAGAAGAAGAAGAAGTCCATTTCTGCTAATTTTTATCTGAATTAGCATGAAGCAGATGGAAGAATAAGGGTTTTAACAGTAATTTGTTACAGTGATGTAGAGAAAGTTTTTTGAATGGAATACATCAGATTTTTTGATCATCCAATGGTGTTATTCTGTGCCAATATCTCAGTAGTCTTCCAACTAGCATATCTTTAGAATCCCTCTTCTCATTTCCAGCATTGCTGCAGCAGCGTGTTTTAATAAGGGATATTTGATTTATTTAGCAATTATTTGATATATTTAACTGTGCGAATTAATGCTCCAGTTATTCTTGCAAGAAAATACCTTAGGTGAAGAATACTTCCGCTGAAATAGTCTTATAATTAGAGCTCGATTCAGGATCACGAAATTGCCAGATTGAGGTTCGGTGCACACTGGTGGTATGATCTCCATAGTCCGTTTCAAAATGTACTGCACTATCTAGCATTGCTCACTGCTTGGCCTTCCTACTACCGGGTGATCCAAAAAAGTCCGAACCGGCTGCGAGATGTTTTGCCTGTCCGCGCTCTCGTCACGCGTTGCCGTCTGCCGCTATCTTAGAAAGGCGCGGATGAAAATATACATCTTTAAAATACTTTTAAAGGCTTTGCTTACCAACGTTATAAAATGAGATGCTATCTTAGAGAGGCGCGGATGAAAATATGCAAAAATTTTAAAATATTATAAAGGAGATGCTGAAACTGGCAACCGCCATTTTCCCTACATTGTTGGCACCTCTTTAGGAAACTATCAATAACTCGCCGTATGTCACGTTGAGAAATGCTGACAATTTCCTGGTGGATATTTTGGTTTAATTCTTTCAGAGTGTGTGGGTTTGCCTTGTACATTTGGTGCTTTAAGTTCTGTCCTGAAACACATTCTCAGTTGTTCTCATCTTAAGATTGACTATATGAGCTGTTGCAGAGACTGCATGAAAAATGTCAAAATCACGCTTCCTGTCTGTTAACTCTATAAAAAAAGTGGGCAAAATTGTATTCACTTATGTACGGACGTCAACCGTTGACTCGAAAAAATTGGGCTTATAACTATTTCTCCGCTAATGGCGTACCTTACATATTTTTTTTCGCCATAAAGGAGAATTTCAACAATATTCGGTTTATTATAACACCAATAATGATTATTTTGTGAACACATTTATCCACGAAGCCTCATCCGTGAAAAATAATAAATGTAGATAAATGTTGCCATTGTATACACTATTGAGAGCCCATTCATAAAATATGTTAAACATACGAATCATAAATAAACACACGCTGTGCAGCAGAAAACATAATACACTTTGTGGCTAAGTACAGGACCAAATAATAAAGCACACTGTTAATAATTGAACCTCAAGATATCACCGTCAGCTCAATACTGCAGTTTCAGAGCTGTGTGTAATCATGCTTCCGTGTGCGCAGTGGAAAAAACACCGCGTAGCGCTTCGGATATTTTTGGGTCCCGTGGTAAATCAGTGAACATAAATGAGAGCGCAGATTTAAAAATGTCGAAAATACGAAAGGATAGGCGTTCGACATTGAACAAACTGGAGACTATTAAACATATTTTGAGCGACAAGAGGAAAGCCTTCTCTGTCGATATAGTAAATAAGTATTTTTAATTCTCCGCAATGAACTCTGGGTGAGTTTGGTTGATTTATGTTCAATATCTTTTCATAGTTCTGCATTTTATTTACCTGAAATTTTTGTATCAATATGTATAATTTTGTTTGTAAAGCTATTTCCTGTTTGACGAAAGAATACAGTTGTTTGGGGAGGGTTGTTAGTGTAGTATGGCATAGTTTAGAGCGGTCAGAGAAGGCTGGAATATAGTGCAGAACAGTCTGAGCAGCAAAACATCAGCACAGCGTTTGTAAACAGGAATAAACTAAAGAATCCACAGCGGGTTAAACTTGCTGTTTTCTTTTCTCTAATGAATATTAATTTTCTACTTTGTGAGCATATGATTACGCGCGACGGTGGTTGCATTTTGACTTGATAACCCGTCCATTGTAAGATCAACTGCTGCATTCCGGTCTTGTCGAACTGTATAGGGCATGCACCGGGAGTGATGACGTAATACTAGTTTTCTGTTTGCGTTTACGCATGCATCCACTCGTGGTCGTCTGCATTCATTCTTCACACAGGTAACACAATGCGTTTTTTATGAAATATTGTTTTTTTTTTGTTTTTTTGTGTTACTTTATGAATAAGAACGATGAATATAGTGTGAATATATATATATATATATATATATATATATATATATATATATATATATAATGAGTAACAGATTATATCTGAACGTGTGTGTGTTTACGCTACAAACCTGTCGCCACTACCCCTGTTTATACCGCTGACTGCCCTATATGTTTGTAAAAGTATGCGCTTCGGAACCCAAAACCGAGCACTACGTATAATGTGTATATTTGATCGCAGCCACAAAGTAGGGCAGGTAAGCTTTAGAGAATAAAAATGCACATCTGAAAGTAATTTATTACAATAGAGAAAATGTTGGGTTTCCTTTTCGTTAGGCCTCTTTCCTTTATTCCAATCTCCCGAGGTTTTAAAAAACCTCTCTCTAAAATCCCCATTGTGTATTTTAGCATTCCCCTTCCACTATCAACTAACTCCCTCAATTCTTTAGCCTCTCCCACCGCTTTATCGCTCTCCTACCTCGCTTTATTTTTTCATCGCCTTCCTCATTGCAGTCGATTTGTCGAGCCTCTCTAGATGGAGAAAATCACGTTCACTTTAATCAAGCCTCTAAGGCATTTCTGAAGCGTTGTCTCAGGTTAAAGGCTGCTAAATTTCTTGTTACCTTTGCAGCGTGAGGGTGAAGTATTGGCTGGAGTGAAGGAGAAAACATCAGTCTCTCCTTCTCTCTCTCTCTGAGGGTGACAGCTGTTGCAGGATCCTGGGAGGTTACAGTATTTACTCAGGTGAATGTCTGCACACCTCATATAACCCGCTAATGTACGACATTTATAGAAGTGCTGGCGTCGCTCTGGGAAATTATTAACCAATCCAGTTAGCGATCGCTGAAAGCCGGGTGTAAAATTAGATGGCAAAATACATCTCCGTGCCTTCTCCATTTCACTTAATCTAAAACAGGCGTCACCAAATCGCACGATTTTATTCCAGAGCAAGCAGGCTTTCTCCGTGCTCACAGCGGGTAAAACGGTGTACAGTGAGTTTGTTTATACTGTCGGAAACTTAAAGTAAACCAACACGCAGACCATCAACTCCTATGTTTAAACCTCCTAGGGATCAATCCTGTTTATTTCTCTAGCACGCATGTATAATATACCTAAGTAAAACAGGTATTGTATTCCACCCAAACTTGCTATCTGAGTTTAAAACATTCCAAGGATGTGCGAAGAATATTTTTAGAAAAATCTCCCACCCCCAACTAACCTCTACATGGAATATTTTTCAATAACTTGTATTACTTTCTCTATGCGTACTATATACATAGTGTATAGAGAAGGTATTGTATTGCACCCAAAATTCGATACCGAGATTTCACCGGAAATATAGTTTTGAGACTCCCTGAATAAAAAAAAACTTTTAGAAAAATGTCCGTGTGTATCTGTGTATACACATATGTGTGTGTGTGTGTGATGTGTGTGTGTCTGTGGGCAGCATAGCTCAAACACGAAATGACCGTTAAAAACCAAACTTGGTATATAAGTTTGGTATTGTCCAAGGATGCCACACGAAGATTTTCAAAAAAATCCCCCTACCTCAAACTATCCTTTACATGGAACCTTTTTATCGAAATTTTTGATTTTGTTAAAAATGGCTCTAACGAATTTGATTAAATATCAAATATTAAATATATTTACCTGACAAATAAAATGTATATCTTGAATTTTCTGGGAATAGCCTCTGAAGACTATTCTGGATGAATTTTAGGGAAGTTTGTATAACTGCTAAACCGTAAGAGATGGACGAAAACTTAAAACACAAAAATGTTAGAGCACGTTAAAACACATAATTTATGTTGTATAAAAGTTTTTCTTTGAGTTAGTCGTTTTTGAGATATTCCTTGTTTTTGGTTTCAGCTTTGAAAAACATACTTTTCTCATACAGGATTTTTTCAACTCCTATCCATACAAACAAAGGAACTTCAGTCACATAGCAACCAGCTTTTGATTATCACTTTAACCTATGGTACTCCCTTATTTCGCTTCTATTTCCAAGAAGGCAAGTAATAAGTCTATTTCTGATAAGTTTTTCTCGATTAGATGAATTGAAGAGAATAATTTGTTGCAGAGAAGTAAAGAAAGTCATGTGAATGGAGCACATCAGATTCTTTTTTAAAGTATGACTGTAATGATTTTGATTAAAATATCACATGTGTAACAGATATTACTACAGAAAATGTATATCTTGAATTTTTATGAAATAGAAGAACTGATCATTCTGGATGGCTGTTGTATAACTGTTAAACCGTAAGAGTAAACAGAAACTTATTACATCAAAAATACACATCTTGTTAAAACACACAGTTAATGTCATTCACATTTGTTTTAGGGTAAACCGTTTATGAAATATTCTTTGTTATTGGTTTCGGTTTTAAACTACTTGAGCTTTTCTCAAATGGGAAAATATCTTTCGTTTCATCCCGCTCTCTCTCTCTCTCTCTCTCTCTCTCTCTCTCTCTCTCTCTCTCTCTTGATCTTGGAAAGAGAACCAAATATTAATGACAAAATCGTAGCGAAAAGCTTTAAAATATTTTACTCATGATTCTTATACTTTTAATGAGCTAAATAAATAATAAGAACATTTGAAGAAATGTTTATCCTTATTAGCATTCGGTAGAAAAAATAATATATTTTGTAAAGATAGTTTGTTTACAGGACATATAGAGAGAGCTATGTGAATGAAAAACGTCAGATTGATAGAAAAAGATCTGTGTGTGTGTGAAAATTATAATTGTAAAACGAAATATCCGTGAAATAAATACTCAAAATTAAGTTCAGTATCTCCCAAGAATGTTTTTTCAGGGAAATCTGCCACCGCAAACTTCCCTTTACATGGAGAAGTTTTCGATAGTTTTGATCTTCTCAATAATGGATCCAACGATTTTGATTAAAATACAGTATATAAAAGATATACAAAGAAAAATAAAACGTGTACCTGTTTTTCCTGGAAGTAGTTCCAGAAGTCCACTTTATTCGGAATGACTTTTACATAACTGCAATAAATAGGTAGCTTGGTGTTTCATCCTTGGAGGATGCTGGACTCAGGCATCAAATTTGGTATATTTAACGAAATTTATATTTTTTAATTATACTGTTCACAGTCATAAACATACAGGTGCACCTTATTCTAAAAATATGTTCCATTCACCTAACTTTCTCTAGCTGCTAAATATACAAACAATTCTTACAAAAGATTATTCACTTAGCTACGTCATACTAACCGAGAAAAAAAGTAGCAGAAATTATCTAATTACCTGCTTCCTTGTAAGTAGAAGGGAAATAAGGGATAAAGCGACAGTAAAATCTTATAAATTCTGGTCGCTAAGTGAAACAATTGAGGTTCAGTTCGCTTTGCGTGGCCTGCAGTAAAACAAGAGAGATACAAAGAATGTGGCTTCCCGTTTGAGAAGAGTGAGGTAGTTTAAAACTGAAACTAATAGCTACAAATGTCTCGAAAACGGTAAACTCTGCAAGAAAAACGTATATGACATAAATTATGTGTTTTAACGAGATCTACATTTTTGTGCATTAAGTTTTTGTTGATCTCTTACAGTTTAACACTTACACAACATTTAGAACAAAATTCATCCAGAATAATGAAGCCTTCAGTGGCTATTTCCAGGAAATTCAATATATACATTTTATTTGTGATGTATATATCTTTAATATATGGTATTTCAATCAAAATTGCTATAACATTATTGAGAAAAATAACATTTTCAAAATATTTTCCATGTAAAAGATAGTTTGTGGTGTTTTTTTATACCTTCGTTCCTCATCCTTGGAGGATACTAAACAAATATCAAGTTTAGTTTTTAATAATCTTTTCGTTTTTGAGCTATGCTGTCCACAAACATATATACCTTTTCTAAAAATTTTCTGGGTGGAATACAATAGCTTCCCCAGCTACTATGTACATTGTTTACACACATGTACTCGAGAAAGTAAAAATATATTTTTTGGATTTAGAAGTCATCAAAATATCCGTTGAAATATTGGTAAGTACAATATTTTTAGTGGAATGCAATACCTTCTTATACTTATTATATGTGATAGAGGAAGTAAAAAGCATATTGTGTTTTACATTCACATAGCTTACTCTATCCTTCCTTTAAGTAAATCATAATTAAAAAATCTTATTCTTTTATATACTTCATGTTAATGGAGATGGGTATTTGCAAAAATGTTGAAATTGTAGAATCTACTGAAAAATTGAGCACCATAACTAGGGTTTTAATTATGGATCTTGCGGTTACCGTTCGGTTTCCGTAACTAAATGAGCTACTACAAATTCCCCTATTTTTGAAATTTTCGGTAAGCCACAAGGAAATCGCAGTGCATTTTGAGATGACGACTTATGATATCGTAAATATTTTAAGTCTCAGGCTTCATAGTTAAAACAACTATTTAAATCAATAAATAGTAATTGATTATTCTCACATGCGACCATTATATAGTAAATGGTTGGAAATTTAGCTTCAGGCCATGATTCATGAAGTACTGGGATCCAAGTCCGAGGAGATCGACCAAAACGTCTTTCGCGGTTTCGTTGGCAGGGCAAAAGTGCTCTTATACATAAACGATTTGTCGTATGTACGATGTTGTAATTTATAACGTGTTGGGGGTATGAGTGCGAAGACTTCAACGGCAACATTCTGACGTTAAGTTGAAACATAAATTCCTGTACCATTGCTCTCGGTAGCGCATAGTAAAATTGGTAATGTAGGTATTTGATTAGGAACATTTTACCATTCCTTTATCGTTTACTTCTGCAATAGGAACAGCAAAGTAGATCTGCAAACATTTGTTTATGCGTGCTTTTACCATTTGTTACTAAAATGAGTCGTATTAAAGAATTTGTTTCCAATAAAGTTATGATCATACGCTTGGCGGAAGCGGAAGGACAGGAATGCTGAAGAAATGTGCCTCGACACCTTGCACAACAGCTGGTTCTATCAGTGCTTCCGTACGTTAAATGCATTCAGAACTATGGCAACCTTTACAAATCAAGGGTATCTGGATATGATTCTTGGGCAAAGCTTAATCCGTTAGATTATTATTTCTGGGGACATTTGAAGACTAAGGTGCAACATGTCAAGGTTGCTATTATTGACGATCTTCGCACACGTGTGCTTGAAGCAGTCCTACAGAGGCAGAAAACAGAGGCTCTAACGAGGCAGAGTAAACTTGTCTAAGCAGATGTGAGTCCTGCACAGATTCTAACCGAGCATATTTTGAGCATCAACTATAAATTAACTTATCATATTGTTGTTGCAGTTATTGAACATTAACACATTTCCTGTTAAAAAGAGATGTGACTTTTATTTAATTCTCGACGATGTACCTGAACGAACATGTCCATAATTCACAATTGAATATGCTTTATCAGAGCTCATCAAACTTAATCTTTCTTATGCGTAGCCTTTTATGCTGATTTTAGTCCAGGACTTGTGAATATGATCGTATAGCTTGAAAGACAATCTCCTCACCCTTCGTTAGTAGCTGATAATAAACACACAAGTACACAGCGAACCAGATTGTAAGCACAAACCAAAACAAAACATTCGGTCCTTAAGTCGTACTCTGTTACCAAACGGTGGAGATAATGTATTCAATAATGTTGAATTATCTCCGCTACCTTTCAAGATAAAAGGAGTTGTTATTTGACTTTATTATTCGTCATATTTAGATTTCACAGCTCGCATTATCTGCGCACTAATATTCCGAACACCTGTACAACACAATGCCCCCTCTCCCATTCTCTCTCATCGCATTTCCTTCAGACTCTCTCGGTGAGATGAACTGGACGAGAGCGTGGTTCCATGGCAAAGGATACGATTCGAGGAAAGAACCCTGACATCGGTGTCTTCTGTCCAAATCAATTTATTTGAATCGAGCTTACCATACATGTTTTACTTAACACTTATTTTTATATCTAATAAATAAAGATATTAAATATTCAAGGGACCTTTAATAAGTCCTTATGAAAATATAGAAAAACAAAACTCTTTCTGTAAGATTCTGTTTTATTTTTCAAAATTTTCTACGTTTAGCTCGATACATTTTTCCCTGCGTTTCTCCAACTGCTTTAAGCCTTCCAAAAAATAGGACTTCGGAAGGACCTCAAAATAGGCACCTGTTTGGCAGATGACCTCTTCGTTAGACGTGAATTTTTTTCCGCCGAGACAATTTTTCAAGTTTGGAAGTAAAAAACGGAGCCAATTCTGGTGAATAGGTGAATGTTTTAGTAATTTGAACCTGAATTCTACAAGGTTTACTATCGAAACAGCGAGCTGTCCACTCTTGCATTGTATTTAATGGAACAGAATAATTTTTCTTTACCAGATGAGGGCTTTTTTCTTGATATCTCCGTTCAACCGGTGCAATAACGAACACTAATACTCTCCATTTATCATTGCTGTTTTGCAGATAACCAATATAGATGATTCTTCGTGCATCCCAAATACTATCAGGGTATCACCTTGTCTGCAGATTTCACCACTTTTGTCTACTTCGCAGCTGGTTCACCTTTAAAAACCCTCTATTTCGGCTGTACTTTTGTCTTTGAAATGTAGTAGTAGCGCATCCATGTTTTATCCACAGTTATGAATCGATGAAGAAACTCATCAGGATTGCGACGGAAATGTGCCAAACGAAATTCCTAATCGATCATACGGTTGCGTTTATTCTCCATTGAGAGCAAACGCGGCGCCCATATTGTCAGACCTGATTTTTGGTGCAAAATTGAGAACACTATACCTTGTGATATACCTGTGGTCTCTGCTATTTCGCGAACTTTGATTCGTCGATCACTCAAAACCATATCCTAGAGTTTGTCTATTATTTCGGAGGGAGTAAATTTTGTCTACTTCGCAGCTGGTTCACCTTTAAAAACCCTCTATTTCGGCTGTACTTTTGTCTTTGGAATGTAGTAGTAGCGCATCCATGTTTTATCCACAGTTATGAATCGATGAAGAAACTCATCAGGATTGCGACGGAAATGTGCCAAACGAAATTCCTAATCGATCATACGGTTGCGTTTATTCTCCATTGAGAGCAAACGCGGCGCCCATATTGTCAGACCTGATTTTTGGTGCAAAATTGAGAACACTATACCTTGTGATATACCTGTGGTCTCTGCTATTTCGCGAACTTTGATTCGTCGATCACTCAAAACCATATCCTAGAGTTTGTCTATTATTTCGGAGGGAGTAAATTCTACTGCATATCTGGAATGATGTTCATCATTTATGGATGTAAGGCCACATTTAAATTCATTTATCCAATTGTAAATTGTTGCAAACGCAGGGTCAGATGTGACATTAACTTCATCCAACTCGGTGCCTATCTCATTCAAATAGAAGTGTGTGTTTAATCACCTCATGAAGCTCGTTTTTGTCTATCTTTCTAAGGAGTTCAAGATTGTTGATTCAGTCACCTGCGGCATCCAAACCACATGATAGATATTGCTGAAAATTTAACAGCAATCAAGTAAGGGACGACTGTTATTAAAAACAGTTTTTCAATGCTACCAATGTAGTTCCTTGGATTCTGTAAGGACTTATTGAACGCCCCTAGTATCTTACCATCAGGTTGATACAGATTACAATTTATGTGCTTCTTATTTGTTATAAGAAAGATTGGCAGTTCAATAATTTATGAGTGCAGAATGGAAGTCCCAATGGCCCCACAATCTAGCAACATTAAAGGCCCTGCTGGGTTATGCCTGCCACTACCAGATCTGGTTTCTTTTCTCATTCCTTTCTATATGAAATTATTGAATTACACTGTTAGGAGCAGCTTTGTAGTCCAAAGTTCAATATATTAACTACCAATAGAGAGGTTTGTTTCATTAAAGATGTCATACACTATCAATAATCTAGAATACCTCAGGCATGTCAAGTTACTTGCTAATTATGACTTAAGGTGATGTATCTGTGAAATATTACCAAAAATTGTGAGAAATTCAAATATCTTTTCATAATAAAATAAAATAAACTCTAAACTTTAAGAAAATATGTCGTTTTTCCACTTGACCCATTGTAACTACCAATAAACTGAAGCCTTTATATACTCAAAGTATTTCATAAGATACAATGTTTTGCCACTTTGTTTCAAAATGTTGATACTGCCTCTCAAAAGTACATCAAAGAAAATGACAATATAGCTTTCCGAAATATTTCTCCAACTTTTTCGTAGTCGGCTTACCCTTCGTATTTAGGCCTGACACTCCCCTAGGACTTACAAGCGGATGCCTAGGGGTGCCGGGGAGCCAACAGAGAATCTGAAACGAATGGTTGGTCCGTAGCCAGATATGAGCGTGAGGAAGTGGATGATATGAAATAAAAACGAAAATGGATGATAGGGAAAGTGATGTTAGAGCATTTGGTGGAATAGGTGGTGGGGGAAACTGGAGGACCCGGAGAAAACCCGCCCAGACGCCGCTTAGTCCAGAAAAATCCCAAATGCGGGCTTTTGGGATTGAACCCGGCCCACCTAGTTTGGAGGCGAGTGGTTTAACCACTCAACCATGGCGCTGTCCTTCTCCAATTTTAAAAAATAAACTATTAAATTTAATAAAATTAAGAATTAGGGTTAATATAAAAAATGTAATATACCAGATGCATTTGTAAACTCATTTACTGTAAAACCAGATTTTTATGTGAATATTTTTCAAAATATATCGCATGGCTCATTTTATTAGAGCAGTGAATTTAGACAGTAAAAAATTCTTATTGAAATAACCATGCAAGCTGAATTTTGATACGTGCCAAAAATATTACTATTATTATGCATAATAACTGGTATACATTTTCAGCAATATATCTTCCATACTGTGGATTTTCCAAAATTCACTAATTCATTACCTTAAATGACAGAAGTGTAAACAGTGTGAGCCCCTATGGTTCAAAATAGTGGAATTGAAGATAAAACAAGCAAAGACTGCTTACCGTAATGGATGATAACATTGGTCTCCTTATTCTTTTGGAGACACTCACCTGAAATGGAAAAATAATGTTTCAATACATTGTACAAAGCACAAAATGCAGGTTTCATGGGTATAGATACAATTTTTATAAATAGTTCTTTAATGTGAAGCCCCTTCAGTGTGTTATTTGGTTTTATTTCTCTAGAACGTATGTACCTACGATGTGCTTAGTAGATAGAGAAGATATCGCATTGCAGGCCAAATTTCGATAGTAGATTTCACCAGAAATATATATATTTTGACCTCCCCTGAGTCCGAAAAAATGTTTTCATAAAAAATGTGGTATGTATTTGTATCTGTGGCAGCATAGCGCAAAAACGAAAAGCCCGTTAAAAACTAAACCTCATATTTATGTTTAGGACCTTTCATTATCAGTCACCACTATTTTCAAATTAATATCCTCACGTGGATAAATGTTTGAAAATTTTGTTTCTCTCAATAATTTGACCAACGATTTTGATTAAAATACAGTGAATCAGTAATGTGCATCACAAATAACATGTATGTTATGAATTTTTTGGGGATAGTTTCTGAAGACCTCTTTATTTTGGATGAGTTTTGCAGAATTTGGCATAACGATCAAACCGTAAGAGATAGATATAAACTCAAAACAAAGGAATGTAGATCTCATTAAAGCACATAATTTACGTCATATACGTATTACTTGTAGATGTGACCGTTTTTGAGATATTCCTTGTTATTGTTTTCAGTTTTAAACTACCTAACTTTTCTCAAACGCGACCATGGAAAGCGAACCAAACCTTAATTGTTTCACATAGCGACCAGCTTTTAAAAGCTTTAACCATCGCTTTAGAATAACACAATGTGGTTCACCTGTTCCTTATTATTTTTGGAGATAGGCAACACTTCATACTCTGAAAGTAATAAGGTCGAAATTACCGTGCTTTGTCGGCTATTTGGTAACCATGCAAATCTAGCCTGCTCTTCATCAAAAAGTAGACCTTAGCAGCAACAGTTACGTACATTCCAAAAACATGCACTTATTAACTCCTGTTACGGCACATGTTCTATCAATAGGATTGCTGTCATACGTTCTACAATGTAAATTATAATGAATGAAGGCTAAATGAACGGCTTAAGCTACAAAAAGGAGTCCACAACAGTTATAAAGAGATCAGAAGCGGAGAGGGATACATGTGGGATATTATACCTACAAGTTTTAACGGAGCAAGCGGGCGCAATGATTGTAGCTCAACCGGTTAATTTCATGTTCCCTCATCACCTCTAGCATATCAGCGGTTCGAGTCCCACAGTCTGTTTTTTTCTTCTTTATGTATTATACATCGAGGTGCGAAGTTTGTTTGTCACTCTAATAATTTTAGGTTTAAACACAAAAGTATACGAACGAAGAACAAACGAAGGTTCATTTTACGTGTTCTTCAGACTTTGACCCTTAATTAACTTTCTAATTATTTTGAAAAAGGAACTTCACTAAGGCTTTAAACAATAAAGGACATTTTCAAAACGTATACAGTTAATAAAAAGAAAATACTAGAACTCCTAACATGTTATCGATTGTTCTTGATAGTTAGAGAATGTTTCATCACTAAGTTTCGGAAACACTTTATCTAGTGGATAATGAGAAGTTTGTTAAGTTATGCTGACTAAACCTAATTTTCTTTTCAATTGAAAGTGAATATCACAGTGAATTTGGCACAGTTTGTAATTGTCAGCCTAGGTATTTTGTTTATTTTTCGTTTTCGATATATCCTGAAAATGGGTGTGGTTCTGTAGTATTATCTGAAATACCACTGTTAGTTTTAAAACATTGTAACAATACCTCCATATTTAGAAGAAACTGAATGTTCATGTTTATTTGTGTTTCCTGTAACTGGGCGGAGTTAGAACAAACATAAGTAAAGAGAACAACAACAAAAGAAACAAATGAGCAAGTTAAAAAGTGTTCCCATATCCCAACTAGCTTTGTGCCAAATCAGGGCAAAAGAAAGAGGGCGAAAAATTGTCGACGTTTTAGTAAGACTCGAACCTCAATCGAGCATCTTGAAGCCCATGCTGACACCACGCGTTAATCATATACACTATTGTTCAGCTGTAACCTTTAGCGCCAAAGTGTATAATGTTGGTATGCAGAAGATGGGTCTCGGGAACGATGTTTTCAAGTTAGACTGTAATTTGCGGGTTGCATAAAACCAGAGAATAAGGGACAGGTGAACCACCTTGTATAGCCCCTTATTTCGCTTCTTCTCACAATGAAGCAAGTAATAGGACCTATTCTGCTAATGCTTATCTCAAGTAGCATGATGTAGATAAAGGAACAATCTTTTGTAAGAATAGTTAGAGAAAGTTATGAGAATGGAAACCATCATATTTTTTTCTTTTCGACTAAAAGTTTTCCTACAAATCAATCATATACTTTACAATCTGGAGTGTTTTGCTAGACCTTAAATGCGCGGCAAAATAAACAACGCCTATAAAGTATAGATTATACTTTTTCTTTCAACTTTCACACCTCAATGCGTATCTTCTGATCTAGATAGCGAAGTTTGTAGGACAAGATTGGAAAGGTAGAATCAGAGTGAAAAGTTTAATGCTATATCCGGGATATAGGCCACGCATCCTCTGGATTCTGTCCGGTTGCAAACCATGCCAACATGCCAGCATATTACATTTTCCAGCTGATGGGCATGTCTACTTTCTCTTTCACGTAGAGTTTACATAATAGATAGAGAAAGTATTGCATTCCACCCAAAATTTTGATACCGAGATTTCAGCGGAAATATATGCCTTGAGGAACACGAATCTAAAACAGCATTTTTAGAAAATATTCCGGTGTGTCTGTTAACAACTTAAATAAAAAAATTCTGATGTGTTACATTCGCATGAATTTTTCTAGCTGCTCTAGAAACTTCCTACAAAAGATTATTCCTCTTTTTCTACACCATGAGCTAAACATTAGCAGAATGTTCTTATTACTTAGTTCCTTATAAGTAGAAGGGATCTAAAGGAATGCACTAAGCTAAAGTGATAATCAAATGGTTTAAAAGCTGTTATTATGCAATTGTCATTGCGTATCGCTTCTTTGTTTGGCCAGGAGCAGAACAAAAGAAAAAAAAGGACACCTTCTCTCTGAGAAAAATAACATTAACCATTAACAATGAATATCTGGGAAACGGTTACATCCACAATAAAAACGTAAAGAACATAAACTGTGTGTTTTGACGAAATGTCACATAAATATCTCAAACATGCGGTAATCAAAATCGTTACAGCCATTTTCAAGAAAATCGAAATTTTCGAGAAATAATCCACATAAGGGTAGTTGGGATTTTATTCAAAATCTTCATATCGCGTCCTTGGAAGATGCGGAACTTAAATGCCAAGTTTGGTATTTAAGGAAATTTTCGTTTTAGAGCTATGCTGTCCACAGAACAACAGATATACACACAGACAATCACACAAACGGACCTTTTTCTAAAAATCTGATGTGTTACATTCACATGACTTTCTCTACATCTCTGAAACAAATTATTATTAAAAAGCTTATGCTTCTCTTTACTTCATGTTAATCGAAACAATATTAGTAGAAATAGTCTTATTTCTTGCTTTCATGCAAGTAGAAGAGAAACAAAGGAGTAGCATAGACTGAAGTATTAATGAAAAGCTGGTTGCTATGTGACTGAAGCTCCTTTGTATGTATGGACGGAGTTGACAAATTCCCGTATGAGAAAAATATTCCTTTAAATCTGAAACCTATAACAAGGAATATCTAAAAACTATCAACTCCACGAAATAATGTAGATAACAAAAAGTGTGTATTTTAAGGACTCTACATTTTTTGTTAGAAAAGTTTTTCTGTATTTCTTACAGTTTGCCAGTTATACAAAATTCCGTAAAATTCATTCAGAATAAAGTAGTCTTCAGAGACTATTCGCAGAAAATTCAATATATGCATTTTATTTATCAGGCAAATATGTATAATATATGATAGTTTAATCAAAATCGTTACGGCCATTTTTGAGAAAATCGAAATTTAATGTATAGGATAGTTGGGGTGGTTGAAAATCTTTGTGTTGTAATCTTGGATGATTCCAAACTTAAATACCGAGTTTGGTATTCAACGGTATTTTCGATTTTGAGATGTGCTGTCCAAAGATACGCAGACACACACGCACACGGACTTTTTTTTGAAAATACTTTTTTTTTTGGAATCAGGGGAACACTAAACAAATATTTCCGATGAAATTTCGGTATCGAATTTTTGGGTGGAATGCAATACCTTCTCTATACACATTGTACATGTGGACTTACCAATAAAATTTATTTCTTGAAATTTCTGGAATTAGCTTCCGAGGCCTTCTTCATTCTGAAGACCTTTTAATAACCGGTAAATCGTAAGAGATTGTAAAATGCTACTACAAAAAAAAGCTGATGTGTTCCACTCACATGACTTTCTGTTGCTGTGCTACAAACAAACTTTCCTCATAAAGGTTGTTTTATGTACGTCATACTAATCCAGAATTGGTCTTATTACTTGCTTACTTGTAGATAGAATGAAATAAGGGAATACACTAGGCTCAAGCAAAAGTCTAACTTGCTGGGAGCAAGCAAAATAGAGAGGAAGAAAGATGTCTCCCGTTTGAGAAAAGGTTTAGTACCTTAAAACTGAAACCAATATCTCGAAAACAGTTAACTCTACAAAAAATATATACAACACAAATTGTCTGTTTTAATGCGATCTACATTTTTTGTGTGGTAAGTTTTTGTCTATCTCTTACGGTTTGCCAGTTATACAAAGCTCATCCAGAATGAGGAGGCCTTCAGAGGCTATTTCCACAAAATTAAAGTTATTCATTTCGTTTGTCATGAAAAACTTAATCATTTGGCATTTTAATAAAAATCATTAGAGCCATTTTTGGGTCCCTCAACATTTTTGAAAAATGTTACATGTTTAGTGTAGTTGGGGTGGGGGACATTTTGAGTATCCTCTTGTTGTACTCCTGGTAGATACTGACCTTAAATACTGAGTTTGGTATTTAAGCGACTTTTCGTTTTTGATCTATGCCACCCATAGACACGTACACACGGACAAGTATCAAAAAATGGCTTTTTTTGGAATAGGGGGCTCAAAAGTATATTTCCGGTGAAATCTTGACATCCAATTTTTGGGTGGAATATCTTCTCTATCCACTAGGTACGTTGCATATGTGGGCTACAGAAAGTAAAAATGTGATGAATTCCATTCATATGACTTTCTCTAGCTGTTATACAAACAAACATGCTATAAAATATTATAGTTTTTTCTGCTTCCTATTTATCGAAATAAGGAAATACACTGTGCTAAAGCAACAGTCAAAAGTTTTTAAAAGTTGTTGCTATGCGATTGTCTATGGCGCTTCCTTGCACGGCCAGGAGTAAAGCAAAGAAACACGGACGACTTCCAATTTGAGAATGGTACAAGTATTTTAAAACTGAAAACAATAACAAGGGATATCCCGTAAACGACTAGTTCTACACCAAATATGAAAATGGCATACATTGTGTGCTATGACGAGATCTGCATTTTGTGTAATACCTTTTTATCTGTCTCTTACGGTTTACCTGTTATGCAAAAGTTATTCAGAGTTAAGAGAACTTCAGGGGCTATGCTAAGGAAATTCCAGATATATATTTGTTATGTCAGTATCATTAAGTTACCGTATTTTAATCAAAATCATCAAAGCTATTTCAGAAACAATAATGTTTCCGAAAGTGTACCATGTAAAGAGTAGCTTTCGGAAGAGGGAATTTTCTGTAAATCTTTGTGTCGCATCCCTGGAAGATGCTTAGTTTGAAAGTCAGGATTGGTATTTAACGGACTTTTCAGTTTTGAGCTATGCTGCCCACTTACACACAAACACACACAGACACAGACACATGGACCTCTTCTAAAAAGACTTGCTTTTGGGATTCAGGGGATATCAAAACATATATTTCCAGTGGCATCTTGTTATCGAATTTTTAGGTGAAAATCAATACCTTCTTCATACACTAAGTACATATAGCATGTAGAGAAAGTAAAACTAACGGTGTGTCACTGTTAGCCGAAGCCTTCGAAAATCTCGACATGATGTCAGTAGAGGTATTATAAAATGGTTATTCCTGTTCTGTGGTATGAAGCTATATTATGTGTATCAGTAAGAAAAATGTGCAATACAATGAAGCTGCGCCCTAAAGACTGCCCGGGTTCGAACCCAAGTGGCCGCATGATGGATTTGTGCTGGGTGGTTTCCCCCGCCACTCATTCCAGCAATTGCCCCATCATCACCTTCACTATCATCAATTTCGCTTACATTTCATATCATACACTTCCTCATGCTCATGCCTGGCTACGGGCCGACCTCTCGTACCAGGTTATCATTTCGTGGTTTCGTGCCATTGGCTCCCCGACAGGGTTCTGACCCCTAGGCATTGGCTTGTACGTCCTAGGGGGGTGTCAGTTTTACAGTTACGAGGAGAGTAAGCCGATCACGAAACGAAACAATGAAGCTATGATTATTCACGTTTCAGTTATGTAAATTAGGTGACTAAATACTTTTGTTCGCCATTATTTTTCAGCATTTAATGTGTATTCGAGAATTAATGATTGAATTACCGTTACTAGTCGATGGACTAGTGCGTTCTGAATTTAACCTCTAAATAATGTAAGGTATGGTATTTTTCTTGTTTGCCCTTTATCCTCTGTGATCCCTTCAGAACCAATCATAGAGACGCACTTCAAAGGTTATTATAAAGAGCATCTCATGCATGCTATAGAAGGTCGATATTCAAATGAAGTCGAGTATCGCAGAGAAAGCGGTAAAAGCGATATGTATGTAAACTTCCAAAACTACCTTAATTTGTATATCTAAGGGATGTAGCTTATAAGCAAAGATTCAGTGTAATTAATGTAAAATACACCATTTATTATGTTACAAAATTCAGACGCATTTGTTTTCTTCATAAACAGTACAACAGATTGGCAATATGGAAAAGTTTGAAGGTAAACTGTTTTCCTATTTTGGATGGATAAGTTACATGGAAAACTTCAATGCCTTAGCCAATATTTGAACCAAGGATATGCCAGCCTTCCTTTGAGCTACCATTGCATCATGCCGACACGACATGAGCATCTGTAAAATTTGTAAAATCCAAATTATATAAGATAACATATTGAAAGTTATACCAATTATTGCACACAGTAATAGTGATGCTTTTACCATGTATCAAAATTATAGCTTGCATGATTATTTAAAAAAAATAATTTGTTAATGCCTAAATCCATTGTTCTAATAAAAATGAGTGACGTGATGCATTTTTAAAAGTATTCACATTCAAACATCCAGTTTTACAGAAAATGAGTTTAAAACAGATGTGTCATATTATATTTTTTTAACATTTACCCTAATTAGTAGAGAAAAGTTATTATTTTGTACACCTTACAAAACTCATGATTTTTCAAAATGTAATAGTTTATTTATAAAAATTGGAGCATTATTTCTAAAAAGTAATATAGTTATATTCTTTAATGTGCTTTTAAAAGAGAGTATAACAAGTTTGAAACATATCTGAGAAAAATTGCATTGTGTAGCACATTTTGCCTATGGAAAAGTGTTGGAAAACATTTGTGAAAAAATAAGGTTTAATGTCTGGGGTGCCTATTAATAAGCATGCAGTTGCCCATTTATAGCTTCGGTTAAATTGAAGTTAGAGTGAGTCAAGTGCCAGAAATTATATATTTTCTTAAAGTTTAGAGTTCATAATATATTATCATGAAACAAAATAATTTTTCAATTTTCCACAACTTTTGATCCAGTTTCACAGATATATTACTTTAAACTTTCCAATTTACTCGCATTGCAAACCACAAGCATATCTCAAAATATTTTAAGTTGGCGTACCCCAATAAGGACGTAAAATGTCGGAGACAGTGCGGGTCAGTTGGGGAATTTAATGTCATGTCAGTATGCTGACATAGAGCTCCGAGGCCAGAACAACTGGACGGAAACCAGGAGATTCGTGATTCAGAGCTCAGGTATGGCACTGATTTTTTCTCTCTAATTAGTGCGCAGTACATAGGTAGAGAAGATATTGCATTTGAGTTCCGAGATTTCATCGTAAATGGAAGTTTTAGGATCCCCTTAGTCAAAAGCATTTTAGAAAAATCTTATGTGTTCCATTCACATGACTTTCTCTACATCTCTGCAATAAATTATTGTTAGAAACCTTATACTTCTATTTACGTCATGCTAAGTGAGAAAAAATTAGCAGAAATATCTTGTTACTTGCTTCCTAGTAAGTAGAAGCGAAAAACGGAAGTTCCACAGGTTAAAGTGATAGTCAAAAGCTGGTTGCTATGTGTCTAAAGTTCCTTTGTTAGTATGGACAGGAGTTAATAAATGAGAAAAGTATAAGTTTTTCAAGGCTGAAACCAAAAACAAGTAATATCTAAAATGCTATTACCTTCAAGGAAAAAATGTATATAATATAAATTGTGTGTTCTAGTGTGCTCTATATTTTCGTTTGTTAAGTTCTTGCGGTTTACCAGTTACACAAACTACTGTAAAATTCATCCAGAAAAAAGCAGTCTTCAGAGGCTATTCCCAGAAAATTTAAGATATACATATTATTCGTCAGGTATATATCTTTAGAGCCATTTTTTAGAAAATCAAAAATTTTGAAAACTTTCCATGTGAAGGATAGTTGGGGGTGGGGGGATTTTCTTAAAAATCTTCGTGTTGCATCCTTGGAAGATACTGAACTTAAATACCAAGTTTGGCATTTAACGGTATTTTCGTTTTTGAGCTATGCTGCCCGCAGACACACACACACACACAGACAGACAGACAGACAGACAGACAGACAGACGCACACACACACGGAATTTTTTCTAAAAATGATTTATTTGGATTCAGGTAGTCTCAAAACGTATTTCCGGTAAAATCTTGGTATCAAATTTTTGGATGCTATGCAATTCTTTGTCTATACACTATTTACATAGTACGTTTAGAGAAAGTAAAAAGGACAGTACGTGTAGGTATGTGTTCATGTGTGTCCACACACACACACACACAAACACACAACTTCCGAGGATGTGACAAGAATATTTTGATGAAAATCCCTCATCAAAAACTACACTTTACATTGTACAACTTTTGAACTGTTTTATTTTCTCACAATTAGCGTTAACAATTATGAATAAAATGGGTATATTAAAGATATTTACATGACAAATAAAATCTATATCTTGAATTTCCTGGAAATAGTCTATAGATATCTTTTTATTCTAGATAATTGGTGCATTACTGATAAACCGAAAAAAGATAAACAAATATTTACGATACCAAACAATATGGTCTTTAACACTTATAGTTTATATCATATACATTTTTTTTAGACTTAACCATTTTTGAGATGTTCAGTGTTATTAGTTTCAATTTTAAAATTCGTAAACATATTTCAAACGGAGTTTTGTCATACTCGTTTGTTTTGTATTATCCTGACCATTAAACCGGAACTCAATTTCAATCACATAGCGACAGCTTTTAAAATATTTGACTATTGCTTTAGCCTATTTTTACTTTCTCTACACGCACTATGTACATAGAGAAGGTATTGCATTCCACCAAAAATTCGATACCGAGATTTCACCAGAAATACACGTTTTAGGCTCTCTTGTATCCAAAAAAATATTTTTAGAAAAATTGACGTGTGTGTATCCGTGTCAGTGTGTCCGTATGTCTGTGAACTCGTTAACTCAAACACAAAAATTGGAAAATACCAAACTTGGTATTTAAGTTTAGAATCTTCCAGAGATGCGACACGAAGATTTTGATAAAAATCCCCACCCCCAATATACCCTATATATGGAAAAGTATTCGAAAATTTTGTTTTCTCAAAAATTGTTATAACGATTTTGATTAAAATCTCTTATATTTAACATGTTCGTGTGACAAATAATATGTATAACAATTTTCTAGAAATAGCCTTTGAAGATATGTTTCCTCTGGATGGATTTTGTGGAATTTCGCATAGCTGGTAAACTGTAAGAGATACACAAAAACTTACCACACAAAAATGTAGAGTTCGTTAAAATACATAATTTATGTTATATAAATTATTTGTCGTGGAGTTGAGGGTTTTTGGGATATTCCTTCTTAATAGTTTCAGCTTTAAAATAATTACACTTTTCTCATTTGGGAATTTGTCAACTCCTGCCCATAAAAACAACCAGCTTTTAAAATATTTAAATATTCAATTAGCCCACAGTACTTTCTTATTTCCCTTCTACTTACAAGGAAGTAGGTAATAAGATCCTTTCTGCCATTTTTTTTTTCTCCATTAGCATTAAGTAAATAGAATAATAATCTTTTTAACAATCATTTATTACAGATATGTAGAGAAAGACATGTGAATATAACACCTTAGATTTTTCTTTTTAAAAATTATTTATCATGAAGTAGATAAAAAAATAATTCTTCGGTAAGGACAGTTACAGAATACGTAGAGAAAGTCATGTTAATGAAACATTCGTTTTTTTTTTAAATATAAAAAAGTTAAGAGTGCAACTTCGGCCAAAATTCTTAAAATGTAGTACATAGTATTCCTAAAATTCTTTTTAACCAACTTCGAATTGTTCACAAGTTTGCATAATTATCATTATCCATTAACATATATGTAATTTTCCAGAGAGCACTTAATTTTTTACCAAATAAACTGAAAAGATGCAGTCGTTTACATATGATATTGGTTTTTAATGTTCAATGGAAGTGATTTCTCAAGTCTGTAATCAGGTTTCGAAAATTTACATTTTTAAAATGCAATAAATGGAGGTAATAGGATTTCAGGCTGACGTCCTGTCAGTCCTTTTGATTTACAGATTACTTTATTGGAAACATTTTCGCTTCAGCCGTCAAATTCCATAATTAACACGTCATGTCAAGGTATGTAAAGGTGAATCCACCACACTTTAATTTATTTTAAACAATGGGAATGTGCACGCAGAAATTCGTGTTTGTCATTTTATTTTTGCAAATGTTCACCATTGACATCACCTTCCCCATTAATCTGATAGTTATTCATAGACACTGACTTATTCGCCATCATATGTGAGCCACTAAAATATCAAAGGCTGGTGGTTTATCTGATTTATACTACTATTATATGAAGTTAGTAATTTATTTAATGGTAATATTTTATTACACATATTATATGGATAAAACATAAGATATAATTTCTAGGCCCTATGTCCGTGATCGCCGAAAATATTGAATTATTAATGAATTGTTATCAGTTTATTTAAATTATTTGCTTTCTTCTTCTTTATTGTACATGAATGACTTTATAAAATTTTATTTCCATAGCTTGTTTCATAATTCATAACTTTTTAATACACGTGCGTTAGTGGACATGTGTGCCGCGGCAATTTTTTTGACACATCGCAGCTGAGATTGTTACGCCTGTGAAAGTGGACGAGTCTATGACAATTACACACCATGGCAGTTGCACTCAGGTAAAATTTAGTGGCATTTTCACTCAGAATTGAGTTCTAAGAAATTGAAGGTGGAGGAGCTTAATTAGGACTAACCTAAACCTAGCATAATGTATTCAGGTATAAGGATGATTGAGAGCAAGTGTCACCAAGTGCAAGTGTCATTGAGTCATTGACGAATTCACTTCTGGAAATCGTTATTATTTGAAGCTGGGGCTTAATTAGGACTAACCTAACATAATAATGTATTCAGGTATAAGGATGATTGAGAGCAAGTGTCACCAAGTGCAAGTGTCATTGAGTCATTGACGAATTCACTTCTGGAAATCATTATTATTTGAAGCTGGGGCTTAATTAGGACTAACCTAACATAATAATGAGTTTAGGTATAAAGATGCTTGATTTTTTTTTTTTTTTAGGTAGTGTTTAACGCCCGCTTTTACTGCTCTTGCACCGCAGGCGATGACACTGATGATACATGAAGATGGAGCCCTGGTGGAATGAGATGGTGGGGAAACCGGAGAACCCGGAGAAAACCCGCCCCTGCGCCGCTTTGTCCACAACAAATCTCACATACTGTCGCTTGGGATTGAACCCGGGCCGTGTAGGTGAGAGGCGAATGGTCTGACCACTCGGCCACGGCGCGGCCAAGATGGTTGAGAGCAAGTGTCACCAAGTGCATGTGTCATTGAGCCATGAGGAATTCACTTCTGGAAATCATTATTAGTTGAAGCTGGGGCTTAATTAGGACTAACCTAACCTAACATAATGAGTTTAGGTATAAGGATGGTTGAGAGCAAGTGTCACCAAGTGAATGTGTCATTGAGTGCAAGCGTGTGACACACTCACACACACACACACATACACGCACACACGTGGTGTTTTTAAAATGCTTTTCCTGGAGTCAATGAACCTCATATGTGCTTCCGGTGACATACCGTCACCGGCTTTTGGGTGGGAAACGATACCTTCTCAACCTTCTATGTATATTGTATATACGTGCTCGAGAAGGTAAAACATCTGATGACTTTCTCTACATCTCTGCAACAAATTACTGTTAAAAAGCTTATGCTTTAATTTACTTCATGTTAATCGAGAAAAAATTAGCAGAAATAGTTTTATTACTTGCTTCATTCTAAGTAGAAGCGAAGTAAGGAAGTACTATATGTTAAGGGGATACTCAAAAGCTGGTTGCTAAGTGACTGAAGTTCCTTTGTTTATATACACAGGAGTTGACAAATTCCTGTATGAGAAAAGTAAAAGTTTTTCAAAGCTGAAACCAAAAAGAAGGAATATCTGAAAAACGATCAACTCCACGAAAAAATGTATAGGACATAAATGTGTCTTAATGTGCGCTACATTTTTTGTCGGGTAAACTTTTGTCCATGTCTTACAGTTCAGCATTTATGTGAAAATTCGTAAAATTCTTCCAGAATAAAGTAGTCTTCAGAGGCTATTCCCAGAAAATTCAAAATATAAATATTTTTTGTGAGGTAAATATCTTTAATATACGATATTTTAATCAAAATCATTAGAGCCATTTTTAAGAGAATCAAAGTTTTCGAAAAAATTTCTATGTAAAGGGTAGTTTGGGGTGGGGGGATTTTTCTCAAAATCTTCGTGTTGCATTCTTGGAAGATACTAAACTTAAATACCAATACCCATAGACATGGACACACGGACACACACACACACACATGCTTTTTTTTTTGGATACTGGGGACCCTAAAATATATATTTCCGGTGAAATCTCGGTATCGAATTTTTGGGTGGAGTGCAATACCTTCCCTATACACTATGTACATAGTACGTGAGGAAAAAGTGAAAATTGATCTGCTACTCAACAGGCATTTGTCTTTTAAGTCCTGTGGGTGTCAGATCTACAGACTGTAAGAAGAATATGTAGAGAAAATCATGTGACTGTAACACATGTGATACTTTAGTGCTACAACTTCGTTGTATGTAATTTTGAGACGCGCCCTAATTCGATGTTCACAACCGTTACAATTTTATGTGTATCACCCAGCAGATATTACGACCAGCGATAACATGAAGCAAAAAAGCCGCTGAACTTCTCTGGTATGCTTGAGGAACTCTTCTCCCCTTACCATGTGCAACGACTGAGAGGCCTCTAACATTTCTCTTATCCACCTCAGAAGACGCACAAGATAAACGTTTAATGTCCGAAAGCAGAGCAGTAAAACCTGGAACTGCAGACTTCACGTTGTTTGTTCAGCCATTAAACCTTCACGGCAGACTATTAATATCTTCAAGGGTCGACGCCTACAAACGATCGAAATTACTGCCATGGAATGAATGAGCGTTTGTCGAGTAGATCCGGATGTGTAACAGCAAAACAAGGTTTTCAAGATGCATGTTAGCTGTCAAGAGAGAGGTGGAGTAATTCGCTTACCCTCTTCCCACCTAAATAAACACGGTAATTAACGATTGATTCTGAAAAAGTACATAAATTACAGTTTCATCCATGTGCTTAACAGCGGAGTGACAATGACGACATTGCGAGCAATAAATTCTTTCTGTTGCTACAGCCGAATGAGTATACACATTTTACATTCTCTATAGAGGAACATTTATATGTAATATAGATATATCATCGCAAATAAATGTATACTTTAAGGACCATAAATAAAAAAATCTGTTGTGTTTCATTCACATGACTTTCTCTACATCTCTCTAACAAATGGTAGTTAAAAAGCTTATGCTTCTATTTACTTCATGCTAAACGAGAAAAGTTAGCAGAAATAGTCTTATTACTTGTTTCCTTGTAAGTAGAAGTGAAATAAGGGAGTACCATAGGTTAAAGTGATAGTCAAAAGCTGGTTGCTATGTGACTGAAGTTCCTTTGTATGAACAGGAGTTAACAAATTCCTATATGAGAAAATTAAAGTTTTTCAAAGCTGAAACGAAAAACCAGGAATATCTTAAAAATGATCAACTGCACGAAAGAAAAGACTATGACATAAATTGTGTGTTTCACCATGAGCTACATTTTCTGTGTAGTAAGTTTTTATCCATCCCTTATGTTTTAGCAGGTATGCCAACTCCGTAAAATTTATCCAGAATAAAGTAGTCCTCAAAGGCTATCCCAAGAAAATTCAAGATATACATTTTATTTGTCAGGTAAATATTCAGAATGCCCGATATTTTAATCAAAATCGTTAGAGCCATTTTTAAGAAAATTAAAATGTTCGAAATTTTTTCCATGTAAAGGGTAGTTTGGGGTGGGGTGATTTTCTTGTAAATCTTCGTGTCGCATCCTTTGAAGATACCAAACTTAAATACCAAGTTTGAGCTTTAACGGTCTTTTCGTTTTTGAGCTATGCTCCCACAGACACACACATACACACAGACAGACACACACATACACACAGACAGACACACACACAACGGCGTTTTCTAAAAATGTTATTTTTTTATTCAGGGAGTCTCAAAACATGTATTTCCATTGAAATCTCGATATGGAATTTTGGGTGCAATACAATACCTTCTCTATACACTATGTACATAGTTCATATAGAGAAAGTAAAAAGTATGTGTTCCATTCACATGACTTTCTCTACATCTCTATAACAAATTATTTTTAAAAAACTTGTTCTTTTATCTACTTTATGCTAATTTATAGAAGCATTATCAGAAATGACCTTATTACTTAGTTCCCTATACGTAAGTAGAAAGGGAACACGTTAGGCTAAAGCGATAGTCAAATATTTGAAAAGATAACCGCTATGTGAATAAATTTCGTTTCTTTTCATGGCTAGGAAGTAATGAATTTTCGTATGATAAAGGTATATGTATTTTAAAACAAAAACCAATAACCAGGAATATCTAAAGAATGGTGAGCTATATGAAAAATATAAATTTATTACATAGTTTGTGTATTATTTTGCAAAAGTTATCCGGACTGAAGAGGATCTTAGCGGCTTTTTCCCCCAAATTAATACATACATTTTATTTGTCATGTAAACATCTTTCATACACGACATTTTAAACAAAATCCTTAGTGCCATTCTTGAGGAAATCAAAAGTTTCGAAAAATGTTCCATGTAAAGTGTAATTTGCGGTGTGAGGTATTTTTCTCAATATCTTCGAGCCGCATCTTTAGAAGATACTAAAATTAAATACAAACTTTTATACTATACCGAATTTTCATTTATGAGTTATTGTGTTCAAAGACTCACGGACACACTCACATAAACGCATACACACACAGCTATTTTTCTTAAAAAGCTTTTTTTTTTTGGATACTGGGGCCCCTTAAACGTGGATTTTCGATGAAATCTCTGTATCGAATTTTTTGTTGAAATACAATGCCTCCTCTACCGTTGTATTATATAATAAACAGAGAAAGTAAACATCTAATGTGCTACATCCCATGCTTTCTCTACCCGGCGTTAATCCAAGGGTTCCAATTCACATAAATTTCTCTATCTATTCTTAAGAAAATTAATTTATTTTTATTTAATTCATAGTGATTAGGATAAAGACTGCAGAAATTGTCTTATTTTGGTACAAAGGAAATAAAGGATTGCACTAAATTGAAGTGAAACTCCAATCTTTTAAAATATACTCTTATACGATTGACATTGAAATTGGACTCTCTTTACATGGCTAGCAGTAAAATAATAAAACGAATGACGATGAGAAAAGTGTAGGTATTTTAAATTTGACCTATAACAAGTAAATAAGTAATCATAATATTTCGTTAATGTGTATCTTGATTAGCATGGAGTAGACAGAAACATAGGTTTTTAAAAGAGTATTTGTTGCAGAATAGGCAGAGGAAGCCATGTGATTGCGCACATTTTTATGCTGTATACTGTTCACAGTCTCTCTTTCTCTCTCTCTCTCTCTCTCTCTCTCTCTCTCTCTCTCTCTCTCCCTCTCTCCCTCTCTCTCTCATACATACACACCCACACATGGACCTAATTCTAAAAATTGTATCTATTCCAATCATATGATTTTTCTCCACCAATTCTTCAACAAACTATTTTTACAAAAGCTAATTCTTCTATATAATTCGTGCCAAAACAGATTAATTTAAGAAGAATTGCCTTATTATGTATTTCCTAATAAGTAGAGGGATATAACGGAATACATTAGGGTAAAGTAACTCCAATATTTTAAATGCTAACTGTTGTGAGATTAAAATGTAGTTTTCATTGGCAGGATAGCAAAACATAAACAAATAAAGAAATAAACAAATAAATAAATAAACGAATAAAATAAATAAATACATAAAAATAAAAAAGAACCCACCAACACCAATACCTTTAAGTCTTCTGATAAAAACTGAATTCCATTATTTTAGTACGGTGCTACAACGCCCTTGTACATGTCAAAGTAGACGTGATTATACGTAAATCAGGAAGCATAAACAGTAGGAATTTCATAGATTTCAACCATAAATTGTAAATATAAATTATTAGTTGGCTGAGAACAAGGAATGTTGGCAATTCTTTTTAGCACAATAACAACACTATAATTATCTTGGTCCAGAGTTTCCGGTGTAGACCGCGTCTTAAGGCTAAAATCTGCCGACGTTTCGCCCATCTTATGATAAGGCTTCCTCAGGGCTAACTGCTAACAGATTTTAGCCTTAAGACGCGGTCTACACCGGAAACTCTGGACCAAGATAATTTTAATATTGGCCGTGGAAGTTTACGAAAAAATATAACAACACTATAACCTTGTGATATGAAAATGTTATTTTTATGAAGTTAAGATACAACATGTTGATGCTGCTAGTCTCATTTTCACTTACTCTATAGAAGGTATCACAGTCCACCCAAATTTTCGATACCAAGATGACACGTTTTAGTAGAAAGGTTTTTATAGAAATTTCCGTGGGTGAATGTGTGTCCGCGTGTCTGTGAATACGATAACTCAAAAACCAAAAGTCGTAATATACAAAATTTTAGGGATGCGACATGAATATTTTGAACAAAATTCCCCCACACCAAACTTCCCTTTATATGTGAAATATTTCGAAAATATTCAAAATCTCAAAAGGGCGAAAATGAGTTTGAATAAAATGCGGTGTACTAAAGACATTTACAAGTAAATTAAACCTATATTTTAAATTTTCAGAGTATAGCCTCTAAAGAACTCTTCACTCTCGATAATTTTTGCATTACTGGTAAATGCAAAAAATGGACAAAAATCTTATAGCACAAAAAATGTATATCTGATGAATACACATCATTTATGCCATGCATTTTTTTTTTCGGGGGTTGATCAACTTTGGAATAGTCTTTTTAATGGCTTCAGTTTTAAAATACTTATGATTTTCTCATCTGAGAATCTGTCAACTCCTGGCCACGCAATGAAACGCCTTTAAAAGAGTTGACTAATTCTTTAGCTAAGTGCACTTATTTCCCTTCTACTTACAACAAAGCAAGTAATAAGGCAAATTCTGCTAAAGTTTATCTGATTAGCGTAAAATAGATAGAAGAATAACAATTTTCACAATAATTTTACAGAAATGTAGAGAAAGTCATGTGAATGGAGTACATATATTTTTCATTACTTCATTCATTCTTTCATGTTTTCTTTTGGTAGAATGCGGCTTTGAAGGGGACTATAAGGTACCATCTGTATCTGAGCTAATTTAAACTCAATTACAAATTATTGCAATACGAACCGTAACAACATTTTAAAAATATGATGTGTTACATTCACATGACGTTCTCTACATCGCTGTAACAAATTATTGTTAACAAGCTTATTCTGATATGTACTTTATAGTAATCGAGATAAATATTAGCAGAAATGTTCTTATTACTTGCTTCTTTGTAATTGAAAGATAAATAAGGAAATACCAATAGGCTAAAACGATAATAAAAAATTTAAAACCTAGTTGCCATGTGGTTGAAATCCGTTGCTATATATAGCCATGAGTATACACATTTCCGTGTGAGAAAAGTTTTAAGTATATTAAACCTGAAACAAATAACAAGGAATATCTCAAAAATGGCGAAATACATGAAATAAAAACGTATATTACATAAATTGTGTGTTTTGGTGATATGTACATTTTTTTGTGTACTAAGCTTTTGTCTATTTCTTACGGTTTGCCAGTTATGCAATATTCAGCAAAATTCATGCAGAATAAAGAAGTCTTTAGAGGCTATTCTCAGAAATTCATGACATGCATTTTATTTGCTATATTAATATCTTTAATTTACGGTATTTTAATAAAACTCGTTAGAGCCATTTTGGAGAAAGTCAACATTTTGTAAAATTTTTCCATGTAAAAGGTAGTTTGGAGTAGGGGGTTTTCCCTCAAAATCTTCGTGTTGCATCCCTAGAACTTAAATACTAAGTAGGGACTTTATTGACTTTTCGTTTTTGAGTTATTGTGGTACAGACATAGGGACACATTGACACACAAACGGACTTTTTTCTAAAATTTTTTTTTATACAGGGGAGCCTAAAAATGAATATTTCCGGTGAAATCTTCGTATATGATTTTTTGCGGTATGCAATACCTTCTCTGTACACTATGTGCATAGCACGCATAGAGAAAGTAAAAATACAAACACCTTCAGTGTTACTAGCTGCTATTTAGCTGTTAACATTGTCATTACCAACTACAACGCATGGACATTCCCTGATTTTTTTTTTCCTGTATATGGACATTTCCTGTTTTCACTCAACTTGCACACTTTAAACGTTAAATATTTCAGTCTCTTCCAAGTTTTCTCCCAACTGCATACCGTATCTGGTACCACTCTCAAAGTGCTACTAAATCGCAGCATTAGCTCAATTTGAAGAAAATGGACATTCCTTGTTTTCTCCCGAAACCTTTCATGTATGTAATTGTGTGTTTTGGCCACAAATGACTAAATATTTTGTGAAGTCAAATTTAATGTTCTTATATTTAACAGTTATGCAAGGTCATCCAGAATATAAAAGACTTCAGAGACTGTTCCAAAAATTAAGGTTTACGTTTAGTTAATCTTGAAACATATTTTAAACACCACATATTAAACATGGTTAGAACTCTTTTGATAAAATAAACATTTCAAAAATATTCCATGTAAAGAAGAGTTTAAATGGGGGATTTTGTTAAAAAACTACGTGTCGCTTCCTTGGAAGGTATGACAAATACATATGTGTTATTTGACCATTTTTCGTTTTTTAATTATTCTGTTCACAGATACATAAAAACACATTTTCTTTGTGTTCAGGGGACTTTAAAAGATATTTCCTTTGAAATCTCTGCATCAAAATTTTCATTGGAATACAACACTTTCAACTTATTATAATAGTAGATCAATATATAGATATCTTTATTGATTGACATTGGATTTATTGTTCTCTCACACAGGCCGTGTGTAGGACAGGAGTTGGATAGGTAGAGTCAGACTGAAAAATTCAATGTCATAGCCGGGATTTGAACCACGGATCTCCCAATCTCTAGCCGGTTGCTCATAATAGTTGGCTATACTATGAATTCTGGGACTTAAGTACTTACAACATTGTAAGTCACCATTTAGGTTTTCATCTCAAAATAATTTGATATCACCTTGTGATTTACCGGGAAACTTGCGAGTCAGTTGAAAGATTCAATGCCATGGTAGCTCAGTGGCAGAGCATTTTTCAGTCTGACTGTACCTATCCATCTTTATTGATGTGAAATTATTTAAGTTATTATACAAACACTCTACTGCATGGGAGGTTGACCCTGATACGAGTTAAAGGTGACGAAAAGAAACAAAATAGAAAAACAAAGAGAAAACATATAGATAAATTGATACTAACTGAACAAAATTGACCTGCCTTCGCACGCATTATTGCCAATGAGTTGCCATTTTCTCTGGACATCCAGAGATACCGAGGTGATGATAGCCGGAGGCGAAACAGGCATCTCCCTTCTAGGTCCGGTTGCTCTAATCTCTGATCTCCATGACAACATGCTCAGACGATATCAAATTCCCCATCAATTCGCATTGTTCATTGTAAACCACAAGAGGATCTAAAATTATTTTAAGACGGTATACCCAAATGGCGACTTCCGTTGTCGTAAGCCCATTAAGTCATCACTACCTATTAATTATATCAGTGATAATAAATTAATTTTTGCTTTTTATGAGATCTCATTGTGCTTTACCAAGAACAATGCAAGTCAGATTCCGCCTCTGGAGCTGAGTGGTGGCAGGCTGTCGGCCTCACAGAGGTCCCGAGTTAATGCCGGTACCCCTGGCCACGCTCGTTAAGGCGTTTCGCTTTGCTGCTTCGTAGCGCTGTGGATCGTGGGTTCGAGTCCCGCCTTGGGCATGTGTGTTATATGTTTGTGTTTATGTGTGTGTTGTAAAAGTAAGAAAACAGTAATAATACATAAAAACAAGGTTAAAAAAAAAGGTAAATAAAAGTAGGGTATACAGTGCCGGAGTCCCGATCAGACTCCGGTACTGTATTTAAAAAAAAAAAAAAAAAAGTTATCCGGTAAAGGCATTTTTTGCGGAGTTCTCTTATCCTGAGAAGACAAATATCGAGTAACTCTCAACTCAATGAACCACAGGCTCATTTGAGAATCACTCCTTCATCCGAAGTAACCTACGAGGTTAAAGGACGTTAAAAAAACCAGTCACAAGTGGCAGTTGCACTTCGGTATTAATTAATGGTATTTTCACTCAGGAATTCATTATTGCTTGAAGGTGGAGCTTAATTAGGACTAACCTAACCTAAGATAATAATGTGTTCAGGTATAAGGAACATTGTGTATGCATTAATTTGTCTCAGTTGAGCACAACAATGTCAGTATAGCATAAAACATGTGATTCCGCCCGGGATTGAACCAGGGACCTTCCTTGTGTTAGACGGATGTGATAACCTCTCACCACGGAAACTAGCTGTGTTTTAAAATAAAACGTTATTGAGACACCAATGTTAGTATAGTATAAAAATGTGATGTGTTCCATTCACAGGTACTTCTCTACATCGTTGTCACAAATTATTGTTAAATTCAGATAAATATTAGCAAAAGGTGTCTTAATTACTTGCTTAGTGTAAGTAAAAGGGAAATAAGGGAAATAAGGGACTACATTAGGCTAAATCGATAATCAAATCTTTTAAACGTCGGATGCCATGTGGTTGGAATCTGAATCTATGCTGGGCCAAGAGTTTACAAGTTTCCATGTGAGAAAAGTTTAAGTATTTTAAATCTGACACAAATAACAAGGAATATCTCAGGATTGGCAAATTTCACGAAAAAAAAACGTATATAACATAATTGTGTAGTAAGCTTCTGTCTAACGCTTACAGTTTTCCAGTTACGCAAAATTCAGAAAAATTCATTCAGAATTCAGAATTTTCAATATTCCCAGAAAATTCAAGTTATACATTTTATTTGCCATATAAATATCTTTAATATATGGTATTGTGATAAAATTGTTAGAGCCTTTTTTGATAAAATGAAGATTTTCTAATGTTTTCCATGTAAAATGTTTTCCATGATTTTTCTCAAACTCTTCGCGTCGTAACCCTGGAAGATATTAAACTTAAATACCAAGTTTGGTATTTTACCGACTCTTCGTTTTTGAGTTAACCTGCTCACAGACACACGGCCACACACACAAACGGAAACATTTTCCAATTTTTTTTTTGACACAGAAGACCCTAAAATGGGTATTTCCGGTGAAATCCTATATCGAACTTTTGGGTGGAATGCAATACTTTCTCTATACACTATGTCCAGAGATGCACTACCACTCAAAAGTGTTTGAACAGCCTGTTTTGCTGCAATTAACAAGTGTATAACGCCAAACAAGGCCATTGTCATATTATAAATGGTAGAAATCCATGGAGACGTAATTGAAATTTACTATGCTACGTTTTGTTTGTCCATTATGTGCATTTTGAAAATGTAGCATTTTTTGGCCCTTATATACACAATTACCCTAATGTTGTTTTGGATGTTATAGCATGTGTGTGATTCCCTAGATGTCGTTCACAGACATCTGTACATAGGTATTGGCTGCGAACAGCACTTCAGTGCTTCATAGGCAGGTGAATGGTACATGTTATTGTGCAGTTGAAAAGTCTGAAATGGGTAAAAGAAGGGAGTTTTCAGCAGAAAAACGTTCTGTAATAGTCAGCTTACATAAATGTGGCCACACCATGCGTCAAATTGCTACACAAGAACACGTTAACTTGGGAAGTGTCCATTACACTGTAAAGAGGTATGTAACTACAAATAGCAATAAGGATCGTTATCGAAAGGGAAGGCCTAGGGTGACCTCGAAAAGTGAGGATAAAAATTTAATAGTGAACAGCAAACATGATTGTTTCAAAACAGCACCCATGCTGCCAGCAGAACTGAACCAGTTGCAGGATGAATCTGTGAGTATTTCTACAGTGAAGAGACGACTTCAGGATGCACATCTGAACGGTTGCATTGCGGCAAAGAAACCCCTATTGAGAGCTGTCAATAAACGGAAAAGATTACAATCGGCCAAGCGACATGTAAGCAGGACTGTTGATCAGTGGAAAAAGGTATGATTTACTGATGAATCTAAGTTTGAGATATTTTGCTCAAAACGTCGCCAGGCGAACGCATGGCACCTCAGTGCATATCCCCTATAGTCAAGTATGGAGGTGGTTCGGTGCTGGTATGGGGTTGTTTTGGTGGAAATAGAACAGGCGATATATGAAAATAGAAGGAATGATGAAGAAGGAGCATTATCACAGTATTCTCCAACGCCATGCCAAACCATCTGGGATGCGATTGACAAGGGGTTCAGTCTGCAGCAGGACAATGATCCCAAGCATACATCTATGCTCTCTAGAAGAAACATTGAACGATTGGAAGAGACACATGTCCTGAAGAACATGGTTTGGCCCCCTCAAAGTCCTGACTGCAATCCTACTGAACTACTTTGGGATCATGTGGACAGAGAGGTAAGAAAGAAACAATCCACTAATACTAATGTATTGTGGAGTCATGTGCACAACATAAGGAGGGATATTTCTGAAGATTCGCTGGCACACTTAATAGAAATAATACCCAGAGTTTACGCAGCTGTAATCAAAGCAAGGTGAAGTTACTTTGATGAAAGCAAAATCTAAAAGGTATTGCTGATTTTCATTAAATATACTGTTGTGACTACAAACTATGTTTTTTATTCCATTGGTTCAATGAGTTCTAAAAATGAGGTGTGTTCAAAAACTTTTGAGCGGTAGTGTAGGTGTAGAGAAATTAAAAATGTGCTTCAGCCCGGAATTCAAGGATGATTGAGTGCAAGTGTTACCAATTAATTACAAATGTCCCGCACCCACTAGTTATGCGACTTTCTCTAAAACTATTTTCTCAAAGGATTATTTATTTATCTACATACTGATTATCGAAATAAGAGTTCGCAGATATGGTTGTTTTAGTTTCTTCTGCGTAGAAGGGAAACAAGTTAATACTCTAGGCTAGACCGATAAAAAATCTTTTAAAAAGTCGGTCGTTATTTGCAACAATTGGAATTCGGTTTTCGCTTTGCACGGCTAGGATTAAAACAAAAGAGAGATGCAACGAAATATGAGCTCCCGTTTGAGAAACATTTAAAAGTGAAACAAATAACAAGAAATATCTCGGTAAAGGTTAACTGTAATAAAAATGTATACGACATAAATTTTGTGTTTTAACGAAAGCTATATTTTCTGTTTAGTAAGTTTCTTGTCTCTCTCTCTCTCTCTCTGTCTCTCTCTCTCTCTCTCTCTCTCTCTCTCTCTCTCTCTCTCTCTGACGGTTTACCAGTTATACAAAATTCATCCAGAATGAAGAGGTCTTTAGAAGCCAATTGCAGAAAATTCAAGATATATATTTTGTTTGTCAGTAAATAGATTTAACATATGACATGTTAATCAAAATTGTCTGAGCTATTTTTTGGAAAATAAGCATTTTCTCAAAGGGTAGCTGGGTTGGGGGATTTTTCTAAAAGTTATGTCATATCCTTGGAAGATACTAAAGCTAAATACTAAGCTTTGTATTTAATGGACTTTTCATTTTTGAATTAAGCCTTCCACAGGCACACATAAACAGACACAAGGACTGTTTTTTCTAAAACTGTATCCCCCCCCCTTTTGATTGAGGCGTCTCAAATATGTGTTTCCGGAGAAATCTCGGTTAGGGGAATACAATACCTTCACAATAATTGTGCCCACTACATGATAAAAAAAGTAATAATGTGGGTCAGTTGAAGAATTTAATGTCGTGACGGCATATTGCCATAGAGACTCAGTGGTTAGAGCAACCGAACAGAGACCAGGAGAAGCAGGGATTGCATTTTTAAGCCTGACTTTACTTATTAAACTATAATTTATCTCTACCCTTAACATGCTGTATCATTCATCAAGTAATTGGTGCGCAACTTTAAAAGCGCTGCAGGCAAACACTATAATTTCGTATTTGAAGTGAGATCGAATTTTGTTATAGCCATGATTAGATAGAACACTTTGCACAGTAAATGTCAAACTGATACACTGCCAGAGTTCGGTAATTATGCTTGTCATTTGTTTTAGTCTCTAAACTCCATTGAATTTCGTACTTTATCCCCCACACTTTTCCGAAGTTCAGCCAGAGCCTGAGGTCTTATCTCTGTTCCCAACTTTGTTTTCCAGTTATTAAAATACTTTTTGTTCCTTGCCGACGCCCCTGCTTTCCTCCCCTTGCTGTTCTTGTTTTGTTGCGTTTTCCCTTTTTCGTGCAGCGGAACCGCGAGGCGGGCGAGTGCTGCTTCATTGTGGCCAGGATTGCCAACCTCTCTCCCATTGGGAAAAGGCATAACGTGGGAAGGCTGCTTTTACTTTATTCCAGCAAAAGGGAGGGAATCTGAACTATGTAAATATGGAATCACACAATGCAGGAAACCTATTCAATCTCGCCGTTTCTCGGCGTACTCTGCATAAAAGTCGTGTTTTATCGGCGAAAGAAGAGAAAATACTCAAAGTAGTGTGAAAGGCAGAGATAGAGGTATAGAAGAAGGTATTCTTACCAGCTTATACACGTGAACATTTCTTACCTCAAAGCTATTAAATTACATGCGGATTATGTCAACTAAAACCGTGTATTCTTCTGCTAAGAACTGACATTGGATTTATATGTGTTCAGTGTCCAAAATATACATGCATTTATTGTGTTAAAAACTTTATACTCTATAATTTCAACAATATGCACATTTTTACTTTCTCTAGCCCCGTATGTACAATATGCATAGTGGATGGAGGTCTTGTATTCCACCCAAAAATTCGATACCAAGATTTCACCGGAAATACATGTTTTAGGACCCCCTGAATAAAAAAAATATTTTAAGAAAAGACCCATGTGTGTGGATAGGAATTTTTTTTTATTAATTCATACTGCAACTAAGTGTAAAACTTATCTAGTAGCTTCATTATCATGATTATGTGACTGTTTGGCAGTAATTATTCCAATGAATATATTCTGCTAATAATTGCATTTTTCACGCAATAACACATCACTGTGCTAAGTCCTCAGGTTTTGTCCTTTTTAGTCTTCTTGGTACCGCACTGGTTTCCAACAACTGAAGCACAAGAGGATTTGAATGGGTGTGAAGTTGTTTTTCATGCTTCACTGCCCTGCTTCTTATTTCTTCTCTAACGGTGTCCATTTTTAAGTCTCTATGAATGTTGTGGACAGGATAGCTCAAAAATGAAAAGGTTAAATACCAAACTTGGTATTCATGTTCGGTATCTTCCAAGTATACGACATGAAGGTTCTTCAAGAAAATCCCCCCAAACCTAACTATCATTTACGCGGAAAATTTGTCTAAATTTTTGTTTTTCTTAAAAATGGCTCTAACAGTTTTAAATAAAATAGCACATTTTAAAGTCATTTCCATCACAAATAAAATGTATATCTTGATTTTCTGGGAGTAGCTTCTGAAGACATGTTTATTCTGGATGAATTTTGCATAAATAGTAAACCGTAAGAGATAGACAAAAACTTACTACACAAAAATCTAGAAACAATATATGTCATATATTTTTTTCGGGTAGTTTACTATTTTCGAGGTATTCTTTCTTATTAGTTTCAGTAGTAAAGAACTTATTCGTTTCTCAGACAGGAAGTGTCCGTTTTTATTTTGCTCTACTTCTGGCCAATCAAAGAAGCGCTTTGCAATGACAATCGCATAACGACAGGTTTTATAGCATTTGACTATCGCTTTTGCGCAGCCCATTCTTTTAATTCCCTTCTACTTATAAGGAACTAAATAATAAAAGAATTCTGCTAATGTTTGTCTCGATTAGCATAGGTAGAAAGAAGATATTTTGTAGGAAGTGTGTTTGTAGAGCAGGTAAAGGAAGTCATGTGAGTATAACACATCAGAATTTTTACTTTTTTGTACTAAGTATATTAAGCAGAAGGAGCATTACATTCCCCAAAACAAGATTTCACTGGAATTGTACAAGATGTTAGGGGTATCACTGTGCAGGTTTTGCTTGTTGGGAGACTCAAATATTACGAATAATAAAGTACAACACAAATTTTATATATCATAGAAGTTAACGAATATTTTTGTTTTGTTTTACGGTCAGGCCACCACGCACCTGTGTGTTTATTACCTGCTACTGCCACTAAGTAAAGTAGTTTACTTCCAAGCTATCCGACCGTAGTCTAATGACCAAAGATAAAACAAATTCAAATGTAAATTGTGGATATATTTCATTGAGATGTATCGTGGAATAATTAAATAAAACCACATCTTTTCTACACAGGAAATTTGTTAATAATCAATAACTATAACGTCATAATATAATATGTTGACTTGCAGTAGATGCTCAGTGTTCTCCATTAAAATATATGCAGGCATGGATCTTCTTAGCCAATTTGGATCTACCCTCGTTAGAGCCTCTGCGTTCTGCCAATCTCATGCGCTGCTTCAAACACACATATACATAGATCATCATGGTAGCCACCTCGTCATGGTACACTTTACTCTTAAAATGTCTGCAGAAATAATTATCTAAAGGATTGCGCTTTGCAAGAAGCACATCTAGATACTCTTGACCTATAAAGACTGCCATAGTCCTGGATTTATTTAACGTATTTGAAGCACTGCAGAACCAGTTGTTGTGTAAAGTGTCGAGGTACAATAGTACTTTCAACATTCTTGACCTGCCGCTCTGCACACAACGCCCAATGTGGCGTAATTGCCAAGCTTAGCGCCTCGCCAATTCTTTACTATCATTTTGTGGCCAAACGTTTCTTTTGGCAACAAATGAAAAAAACAGGAATAATGAATTACACATATTTTGTAGCTCTACGTCGGCCTTTTATTTGCAAAAACACATTATAAAGGAGTGGTGACATATTCGCAATCAAACATTTGACCAATTTTATTTTTGATTTATGTAGCTTTGCGGTATAGTGGAAAATGGTACAGGAATTCACGTTTCAATAACGCCAGGAAGTTGCCGTTGAAGTCTGTGCAATTTTACCAGTAATATCTTGTATATTTTAAGACCACTGAATCTAAAAATGTCACTTTTAGAAATATGCCCTTGAATGTGAGGGCTCTAAACAGCAAAAACGAAACGTCGGATGAATGAAAATTTGGTATCACCACACGAAAAACAAAATAAATTACCATAATTACTAAACAAAATGGAAAAAGAAAGCTCATATCAGGGAAAGTGCGTGAAGTTGATTTGAGCTGTTGATGAACTTTTATAAGCAGACGCCACTAAATGTAATGTACACTATAATTATAATTTAAATTATTATGAAAAAGATGTAGAAAGAAACTTAAAGGCATAACAGTAAATAAGAATTAATTATCCGAAATACCGCGTAATTTCTATTTTATAGAATACCGGACCCTAAGAGAAGTAAAGTCGTGGAAATAACGGTGAGTCTTCTCATCCTGCGGATTGATAACTAGGCAATCTTGTATTATGTCCCCGATGCGAAATTCAGAAGCTTACACCACATTCACCAGCCCAGTGATTAGTGCTACGGTGGTGCTCGTTTTCAACGTGTTCCAGTAGCGCAGAGGATAACATACTGGAAAATGGAAATGGACTTTTATTTATGGACGCTCTTTAACTGCTCTAATTCTCAGTGTTCTGTTCTATACTGGGCGTGAAAGACCGCTTAAATTTTCTCAGATGCCCCTTTAAAAGGCTTGAGATTTTTTTACGTGCCGTAAATCTATGAAACGGGACCAACGATTTTACTCCGTTCCGAAGGATTTTTACCCCCAAGAAAATCCGTCGTCCTAAGCCGTGTTTGAACCTCCGACTTTGGATATATGAAGTTAGCGTGCTTATCATAGCACCACAGAGGGCAGCGAACATACTGGAAAGTCATAGTGAGGATCACAACTTCAAATAACGCCTGCGAATAAATGCAGCTGCTTTTCATTTTTCTGTTCATGTTACGAGAAATTTCTAACAAAATGTATTTCTTTCCGAATGAACTAGTAAGTGGATTATCCCATAAGTATGAGGCTCGAGCCGTTCTGCCCACTGTGGAACAAGAGTATCTGGACGCTCTATTAGTATTCGATGAAGTGAAGCAAAATGAACGGAGGCAAGCTATCTGTACTAACAGAAGTTTTCTACAGATACATTTTTTGCGATTGGCGAACCAAGTTCTGGAATTAGGAACAGTGCACAGGACACCACATTCACAAAGAGATCACTCTGTCAAAGACCAAAAGGTGGCGGATCATGTGACTATGACATGTACCATCCGCATTGTAGTACGAGAGGTCTTCACAGACAATCTTCCGTATAAAGAATACATCATACAAAGTTTCACCCTTGTCATCTGCAACTACACCAGGAGCTACTGCAACAGGTGGACCATGTACGGAGAGGGGCGTTTGCTAGGTGGATCGTACGACAAACTGAACAAAATACACGTTTTGGCCACTGTGTTATTTGCAGACGAAGCAGGGTTCTACAACTGTAAATTACCACAACGTACATTACTGGAGCACTGTAAACTCACATTTGATGCGAGAGGTGGCCGTACAAGTTTGTTGAGATTTAAACGTTTAGGCTGGTATATTCGGTGATCATCTAAAAGGCTCCTATTTCTATAATGCCCAACTCATTGGGAATCGCTACATCCACTTTCTACAACACCGCCCTCTCTACTGGATGAATGCCGTTGCAGAACAATGTGGCAGCATTGTGGGACCAACAAGATGAGGCGTCAGCTCATTTGGCCCGTCGTCTAATGGCATATTTCTATGACACGTATTCTGAGCATTGGTCTAACCACACAAGACTTTTCTGATGGGATTATCTTAAAGATATTGTGTACTAGGAGCGATCAATGATCCCTCAATAGCTCAGAGAACCCATACTCTAGCTGGTCGTGACATCACTCCCGACCATGCTGCTGGTTAGACTCAGGTCTTACATCCGCCAACATGGTGGAAAAAATAAAATTTAAAGGCTTATCTGTTTGCTGTCTGGCATAATGTCACGCACATCTGCGTCTCCCGATTTCGCGTGGTTATAGGAATGAAGACCGTCACCGGCGGCGGCGTTAGACCATACATGGGGTGAGGTGCCCGGTCTAACTATCCCACTGCCGAGAGTTTCAATCTGGAACTGGGGACCCTGTCTTTACTGTATCCTCGCTCCTGGTTTTGATATATCCTCTCACCACATCCTTCACTCCCAGGGGTGCTATATTCTAACCATAAAGAACTGCAATCACGTGAAACTTTATATCAGTTCCCTATCGATCCAAATGTCCTTTCACTACTTCGTAGGACTATACCCTAAAATGGTTTTGCTGCAGAACGCAGCAGTTGACCGATTGACCTTTTGGCACGTAATTGTCAAAGGTGATCCCAAAATATATTGAGCACATTTTATATCGGTCTCTGTAGAGTAACACATTTGGGAGTTCCGCTGCGTGGTTTTTCATTGATTTGGTAATTGCCATAATTATATCCCAGAGAGCTGCAGTTTTTGCTTTCTCCATTTAGTGCATAGTACACAAACAAAGAAGATAATGTTTCCACCCAAAAATTCAATACCAAGATTTCAGTGGAAGATTCAATACGAGGATTACAAGTTTAAGGTACGCTGTATCCAAAAAAAAAATTAGAAAAATATATCTGTGTGTTTTTCTGTGAACTACATAACTCAACAACGAAAATTTGATTAGATACCGATCCTTATAATTAAGCAGCAACCTTCTAGGATGTGACACGAAAATGTCTAAGAAAATCCTTCAACTCAAGTACTTTTCACATGGATTTTTTTCCAAAATATTGATATTTTCAAAAATGACTCTAACTATTTTAACTAAATTACCGTATACCCTTTACATGAAAATATTTTCTAAAATATTTATTTTGGTTAGTATACGTATATTAAAGATATTTTCATGTTAAATGTAGCGTATATGGTGTATTTTCTGAGAGCGTCAAAAACCTGCTACATATAAGTATAGATCATAACAAAACACATAATTTATACCCTTTACAGTTTTTTTTTTTTTTTTTTTTTTGTGCAGATAACTGTTTCCGAGTTATTCCTTGTTATTGGTTTATATTTTAAAATAATTATGCTTTTCTCAGAAAGGGAGTCGCCTGTGTTCCTTTTGTTTTACTTCTGGCCAAGCAAAGAAGTGAATCCCAATGAGAATCGCATAGCGACAGGTTTTAAAACATTTGACTCGCTTTAGCATAGTCTATTCATTTAGTTCCCTTCTACTTATCAATAACTAAGTAATAAGAACATACTGCTGCTGCTTATTTCGGTTAACAGGGAGTTGAAAGAAAAACGGCCCCATCGTGGCCGATTGGTTATACCACTCGCCTCTCTCCCAATCGGCCCGGGTTCGATTCCAGGTGACCGTATGTGGAATTTGTGGTAATCAAAGCGGAGCAGGGGCGATTTTTCTCCGGTTTCCCAACCATTGCATTCCACCGGTACTCCATCTTCGTTCCATTGTAATCAGTGTCTCGCCTGCAGTGCCATATATGAATGAATGAATGAATGAATAAGTGTATTTATTGACAGAGCAATATCATACAGAGAATTTCAACAATCGCACGGGTCCACAGACCGTACGTGCTTTTGTAATACACATTACAAGCAATATTAAAACAACAACAACAAAGAATTAAAAGAATAAACACGAAAATAAAAAGACAAAGGAAATACACAGTCCAAAGCATTATTAAACAACAATAAAGAATTAAGAGTGAACCCGATAATAAAAATACAAAGATATTCACATATAGCAATTTAAATTTACAGCACAGAGTACACCTACATAAATGCACCCTCTTATAATAGAAAATTACACTTAAAAGACATATATACACATAATATATACAACATATATACAACCATAGCACAACAGTGACCTAAGTATGACATAATATATATGTATGTAGAACAATGTAGTCACTTTTGTTTAGTTGATCTTATTCCCCCCCCCCTCCTTCTCTATTGGCAGCCTCCTCAGATCTCAGCTGTCTTGTCTTAAGTATAAATTTACCTAGCCCGTCCATGTTTTCCGTGCCTGCCAGTAGCGTCCAACATGCTTCTAGCCCTACATTGGCAGTGGTAAAAAATTGCGGCAAATATTTTTCCCGCCATTCCTCCGTACCCCTACATCTTGCCAAGATGTGAGTCCACGACCCTTCCTCCTCGCAAATGGGACAGATTCTCGTACCATTCTTTTCAGAAATGTTCGTGTTCCTCCATGCTCCTAGTCTAATCCACGCGAGCCCCTCTCTAATGAGTTTGGTAATAATAAAGATGAGGATGCGATAGCTTGTATTAGAAAGTATTTTAATGAAGCTTCAGTAGAATATATGTTTTTGTTGGAAGATAGCAAAGGAATGAAGGAATGTAAATTAATTTCTAGACCTATTCATGCTCCTATTCATGAATTCGTGCTTTGGTGTATTGCTCCATACCCCACTCGGATTTCAGCCCAGACTGTACTTCTAATGACACCTTCTCTGTGCATTGCTGTCTGTCAATATCACAGAGGCGGTTCTTAAATTGTCTCCAAATACTTCGCCTGTTTTCCTGCCCCGCCATCCCAATGGTTTCCAACCCTTTCTTTAATTTTGATGCCCACGTCGAATTACCTTCCATTCGCAACTGTTCACGGTAGCAGACTGCCCTAATTAGAGATTGGTTTCCGTGAACGATTCTCATCCAATATTTAACTGCTCTGAATTTGCACTCTATCGTTTCACTATGTGCCCCGAATTCCCTCATTATTCCGCAGTTTGCCGTATCCCTCCCTACACCCAGAATTCCTTTCAAAAATTGGGCCCTCACTTGATCCAGATTCCCTGTTTGTTCCCACCCCCATATTTCTCTTCCGTATGTCATCGTGGATCCAACTGTCGCTCCATATACAGTTTCCATTAAGGTTATGGATATATTCGGTATTCTGTAGCGTATCCGGAGAGCTTCCGTCGCTTTCACCCTTGCCTTGTGTTTCGTAATGTCAATGTGTTTTGTCCATTTTCCGTTCATTGTGAATGTGAGTTCTAAGTACACAAAAGATTTAACACTGTCCAGTATCTGTCCTGCATATGTCCAAGTCTCCTCCCTGCTATAAACACAACCCTTTTTGAAAGTCATTGCCTTAGTCTTATTCACATTAACTGTAAGTAGCCATTCATCGCAATAATTCTTAAGTTTGTCCAGTCCTCGTTGCAATCCGTTTACTGTCGTTGAGCGCAATATTAAATCGTCTGCGTATAAAAGTGTTGGAATCTGCAAATCCGCTACTACTGGTGCTTGGATATTCTCTGCTATCATTGTATCAGTAATATCATCCACAAAGAGATTAAATAGCAAGGGAGATAAAATACAACCCTGCCTCACTCCCCTATAGCTTCGGCAGCTATCGGACACTCTGTTTCTGTCGTACTTCACACAGAATTCGACATTTTGATACATTGCCTGCAATGCTCTAACCATTTTACTTGATAACCCCTTTCTGCCTAGTTTGTACCATAATGCATTTCGATTGATGCCTTCTTAAAGTCCACAAAAGCACAATGAAGCTTTCCCCGCTTAATTAACAGTTGCTTCGTCCTTAAAGTGTCTAATATAAAAGCGGCATCTATGGCTTCTCTGAAACCCATTTGAAATTTTGAAAGTTTGCCAAATTTAGATACCTAGTCCTTTATCCGGTTATATAACACTCTACAATAAATTTTCTCCATAATTGGCAAAGGAGTAACCTCCCTATAGTTATCCGGATTTCCAATAGTTCCCTTCCCTTTATAAATGGGATGAATAATGCCCTTTCCCCAACAGGGAGGGTAATTCCCCTCAATAAACAATCTGTTATATATCTGGAGCATACTCCTACCAAACTCATTAACATTGGCTGCGGCTTTAAAAACTTCCGAGGGCAGCCCATCGAACCCTGGAGCTTTGCCTCCCTTCAGACTCCTCAGCGCCTGTGCTCTTTCTCGTGCTGATATTTCCTCGTCCAGTTTTGGGATCTTAAGATTTCCAAAAATTTGCACTTCCTTTATAAAAATGCCTTCCCTTTCACCTTTCCCGAATATTCCCATAAAATGCATTGCCCATTTTCTGTGAGAAATTTCGTTGGGCGCCTGACGGTTGCCTCTTAAATGTTTTACTACTTGCCACATCTCAGCGTTACCCCCTCCCGCGTTAAAATATTACCAATTTTCTGAGTAATTTTGTCTTGCCACGTAGTTCTCTTTTCCCGTAAGAGCTGTTTATACTCCCTTCGCATTTTTGTAAAAAAATTCCTAATGTTATCTCCCCCTTCTGAATTTTGACAGAGCCTCCTCTGCTTGTTTCTTTACAGCTCTGCATTGCTGGTCATACCAACCATTGAATCGTTTTAACTTACCATGCATTTGGACTTTCATTGTCCCCGCAGCCGTTGCTATTATATGCGTTAGTTCCTCCGCTGTGTCTGCGTTCCTTTCCCCTAATCTTCTTTCTAATCTATCAACAAATACTTCTTTTTCTACCGGTTTCCATATAAATTTACTAACGAACCTCCCTTCGTCCCCCTGCCCCTCTTCAGGTGCATACGCCACCATGGTCGTCTCTATATTCAGTTCCAGGACAACCGGACAGTGATGTGACTCGATACGATCCCCCACCCAAAAAATTCTAATTCTGCCAATTAAACCCTGACTTACTAAAATAAAATCTATTACACTACCCCCATTTTCATTTATGAAAGTGAGTTCTACCTCTCAATCCTCACCGTTCTTGCCATTCATTATTTCTAAAGAGAAGGCATCGCAGAAAGCAAGTAATTGTCTGCCCTCCCCATTAATAAAACTATGCTTGCTCTTTCGTTGACCTTCGCGGAATTCCTACCCACATTGGTGACCCCCCGCTAGAGAAATACTCTCCCCTCCTAACCTCGCATTAAAATCTCCTAAAAGAATTAATTCAGCTCCTGGAAACTTTTCCTGTAACTCCACTAGCGTTTCGGTTAAGTCACTGAAGAAATTCCTGTTTGCATACCTGGACGTTGCTGGCTGGTTGTATAATCCTATAAATATTATATGTACTCCCCCCCCCTGTGCTAAAGATACAGCAATCACCCCTTCCAAACTGATTTCTAATTTAGTTATCTCAGCCTCCAGCTCAGACCTGAATGAAACTGATACCTCCCCTGGCCACCTTCCCCTCCTTCCCCGTGTCTCCCTTCCCCTACTAAAACTATGGAAATTAGCAAGTGTTACATTTTCTCCGTTTTTCAACCAAGTTTCTGTTAAGCATACAACGTCAAAATCGTTAAGGAAATAAAAGAAATTCTCGCTACCCAACCTTTTTTTGAAGCCTTCGATGTTCCATGTGACAATCCTCAGAGAAGGGGTAGGGTCCTATTGTTTCCTTGCTGTTGGTCTTCCTACAACTTGGCTGACCCTTTGTCGAGTTGTTGTCAGCCTGGCATGGATGTTATATGTTTGTAAAGGAAACAGTAAAACCAGTAAACCAGTAATCAGTAAAACCTACGGGGGGAAATGTAAATAGGGATACAGACTCCGTTACTGTTTTTAATAATAAAAAAAAAAAAAAAAAAAAAGGGCACGGAGGGGAGTTGTTGTTGCCTTCTCCGGCAAAGACTGTCTCACCCTCCTCTCCTCTTTGCCCCTCCCTGTCGACATAACTTGAGTGAGTGCCATTCTAAGAAGTTTGTAGAACAGCCAGAGAAATTCATGCGACAGTAACACACTAGATTTTTTTTCTTCTCACTGTCTCATATTAACAGGTCGTTAAACTTGTAAATAGTTGATCGTTAACAGGAACACAAATATCTCTTAAAGATCAGGAAAATAATCATTAAGTGCCTTATAGCTTACGATTTTGTTTGTCTTCCCTTAGCCACATGAGAGGAAAGCTATCATTAGTTGTTTCGATCAACAAGCATATTGCATGAGAGATTAAACGTGTTTACTCATTGTCCAATGCTCTTGTTTGTTTGCGATGATAATCTTTATTAGCCTATTAGCCGATTTGTAGAAATGATGCTATCTACATTAGTGTCATGTTATGTAGCTCTGTTGCAAACAGAATTATATGTTACAACCATATCACGTGCTCTACCTCTTCTTCAACATATATCCTTCGAGACAAACATTTACAGAAACAGTTTTGTTATATATTTCTTTCTAAGGATAACAATATACACTGGGTTAGCATGACAGCTAATTTCTTTAAGAGCTCATCTCTAAGTGACGACAGTGATATTACGTTCTCCTTGTAAGTTTAGGTAGAAAATTTTGAATGATTCCTCATTTTAGAAAAATATAAGCATTCGAACATTTAAATCAATAGTAATGAATATTCCGAAAAATAGCTAACGCTACAAAAATGAATTTTACATCAATCTACATTTATTGTCAAGAAGATTTTACTCGTAACCATATGTTAGTGTTTAACAGTTATGTCAAAGTCCGCCAAAATAAGATGACTTAAGTTTGAATTTCGAGAAAATTTAACAAACAAAATTAAACTTTGTTGAACATAGGTTATGTTCTGTATTCACAGAAACCATTAGAGCAATTTTAATGAAATTCAAAAATCTCAAAATATTTATATGGAAAGTGGAAGCATATCCGTGAAAAAATGTGTGTCGCATCCCCTGAAGATGCGGAACCTGGTATTATCTGAATTTTTATTATGGAGTTATGCTGTTCACACAAACACTCATATAGTATATATATATATATATATATATATATATATATATATATATATATATATATACACGCACACATTCACATTTCAATTTCCTTGAATTCAGGGAGCCTCTACATTTGTATTTTAGATGAAAGTTCAAACTTCTGGATGCAGAGAGGTAAGAGCATGCCGTGATTTCAGCGAAAATACAAGTTTCTTAGGTGTCCTAAGTTCAAAAAGACATTATAAGCAGAATATGCGTGAGTGTACCCGCGTGTGTTTCAGAAAAGCTCCAAAACAAATAATTACCTTAATGCTAAGCTTGATATTTAAGTTCAGTCTTTTCTAAGGAGGCGCCACAAAACTTTTCAAGAAAATCCCCCATGTCAAACTATCCTTTACATAGAACATTTTTCGAAATTTTTCATTTTCTCAAAAACAGCTCTAATGATTCTGATTAAAATACGTATTTAAGATAATTTAAGCCAAATTAAATTTATACTTTGAGTTTTTTTTGTAAAAGCGTCTGAAATCCTGTTTATTTTGCATGATTTTTTAAGATATAGAAAAAATCTGATTATCCAAACATCACATTGCATAAAAAGATGTCGTTAAGACATACTTTTTATGTCGTATCCACTTGTTGTGGAGCTAATCATTTTTATATTCCGCGTTATTAGTTTTTAAGCTACAAAAATTTAGAATTTTTTTGAAATGAGTAATGGTTACTCACATTTCTCGTCCTGATTTAAAGAGAACGAAATTCTTTTTGCACCATAAATCGACCAGCATTTAGAAGATTAGACAATCGCTTTAGACTGGTATACTCCCTTTGTGAGCAATAAGACCATTTCTGCTAATGTTTTGCATGAAATGCTTGGTATAAAATGGTTTTGCAAGAATAGCTTGTTGTAGAGTATATAGAGAAATGTATGTGAATTGATCTCATACTTTTAGAAAAAGGTCCTAGTGTGAGTAAGTGTGTGCGTAATTTTAATGTGGCATATTAGTGATCTGTTTAACTAATATTTCTTTTCTTCAGAAGCATAAATTGGCAAATGAGTTAATCATAGCTGAAATAGTTTACATTATGACTAGTATAAATTTGTGGTGTCAACTTTGTGACTGTGTTCCTTTGAAGATAAAGATTGAAAAACGACAGTGATTTTAGCTAGCAAACCTGCAACAAATTATTGGGAAATAAATAAGGGAATAAAATAAAACAAGGGAAATACACTCCCTTAAATCAATAGTCAAATCTTATAAAAAACAATTCGCTATGTTATTGGTAATTGAAATTCCCACATCTTAGCATGGCCATGAGGCAAAAAAAATGAATAACGGCTACACATTTGAGAAAACAACCTTAAAAAAATGTGTATGACATAAATTGTGTATTTTGAGGAGATCTAATTTTTTTTTTTTGTCTAACAGTTTACCACTCACACAAAATTCAATCAGACGGAAGAGGACTTCAAAAGCTATACTCAAAATATTAATATATACGTTTTATTTGCAATGTAAATATTCAAGAGATTGTATTTTAATCAAAATCTTTTTGTGAAAATCAGAAATTTTGTATCAAAATCGTTGTTTTCCATCTTTGGAAGATGATGCTGATAATAATAATAATAATAATAGCAATAATAATAATGATAGTAACAATAATGATAATAATAATAATAATAATAATAATAGCAATAATAATAATAGCAATAATAATAATAGCAATAATAATAATGATAGTAATAATAATGATAGGAATAATAATAGTAATAATAATAAAGTATTCTACTTAGGTTATGTACAATTATTTATAAAACCATGCCCTGTTTCTTAAACTATATTAGTTATCCTAATGTACAATTGGGTATGGCATAGCTACTACATCCGCTTACCTCCTTTTGGTTTCTGCTGCATATACCATCCCAATCTCTACTGTTCTCTCTCTTTCTCTCTCTCTCTCTTATTAGCATAAAAGTTGTAGAGAAAATAACAAAGTATTACTTTTTCTACAGCTATTATATAAATAGTGTATAGAGAACTTACGGTATTTCAACCAAAAATTCGAAACCTAGATTTCACCGGAACTAGACTTCCAAGTAAATCCTTCCACCCTAAACCTTTTACATGAATTTTTTTTTATTTTTTTCTCAAAAATGGCCCAAAATGATTAAATGCCGTATACTATAGATACAGCAAATAAAATGTAATTTCTTGAATTTCCCGGAATAGCTATTAAAACCTGTTTATTCTGGATGGATTTTCTTAAATTTTCAAAACTAGTAAACCGTAAGAAGGAGACAAAAACGTTAATACACGAAAAAATTGGTTTTTGTTAAAACACACTTTTAGGTAATATGCATTTTTGTTGCAACATATTGCTTGTTATTTGTTACTAGTTTAAACTACATAACCTTACTCAAACGGGGTTACCTTTCCTTTCATCTCGCTTTTGTTTACTGCCGACCTTGTAAAGCGAACCGAACTTCAATTATTCACACAGCCACCAGCTTATAAATGATATGACTATCGCTTTAGCTATATTTCCCTTCTGCTTACAACGTAACTAGTAGTGAGACCATTTCTGCTTATGCCTTTCTCGATTAACATAGCGTAGATAAAAGAATATATTTTGTAAGAATACCTTGTTTGCAGAACGGATAGAGAAAGTCATGTGAATGGAACTCATGAATGGAACACATCAGATTTTTTTATGCTTTTATCTTTTACCCCTCCCTAATATGCTACCATCTCTGCTAGTATACTATCCCATTTGTGTTACGTAACTCCTTAGATTCTGTTACAGTAACAATAGACAATATGTACCATAGGAAAGTGCTGGCAATAGGATCAAGCAGTTAAATGTGGGGTGTAAATGGATCAATAAAAATACTGTATTTCTCTCTGCATAAAATACAACGTTCTAATTCATTGCCCCTCATCTCTTTCAAAAGTATTGTTCCTGTTCTCATACACGCTAATTCTTGCCTCTCATGTTTATTACATATTTCTACATACCCCTCTCGAACCAAATTTTATTTTACGGTATATCCAAAGCGGTATTTTATTTTCTAGTTAACATAAATTTACTATTGATATTTATCTTCTAACCTATTTCTCAGTGACTTCCAGAACCTTATTTAATTTTCCTCTCCCTTCCTCCACATGTTTACCATCTCTATTTTCGTCAAGCTGCCCCCAACAGCATTTCTTGTTCTTGGGCTTTTTCAAACACACTTTTAGAAGATTCACATCTTCATTCTTTATACACCTATATTAACATTTCAGTACCTACCCTCTCTAGGATCATACGCCTTCTTCTTGTCTTCCCAATTCTACTACTGCTACCGCTTCTAGTACTGCTAAGCTTAGCTCTAAAATATATTTACAGAACATTCTGTATTAGTGGTCTACTTTTTTCTTGAGTCTGATACCCTCAATATTTCTGATACGTATAAATCTTTTACACATAGTACGAAGTACTTACATAGATAGAGAAGCTATTGCACCCCACCCAAAAATTTTTCACCGACATTTTACCTGAAATACACGTTTTAGAGACCCCTATATACAAAAAGACATGTGAACACGATAACTCAAAGACGAATATTCGATAAAATACCAAGTGTAGTATCTTCCAAGGACGTGATATGAACATTTTGAGGAAATTTCCCCCACCTCAAACTATCCTGAAAATTCTGATTTCCTCAAAAATAGATGAAACTATTTTGATTAAAATGCAATAGGTATATTAGAGCTAATTATTTGGCAATAAAATATATTCTGAATTTTCTGGAAATACTCTCTGAAGACCTTTTCATTCAGGATGAATTTTGCAATAACCGGTAAACTGTAGGAGATAGACAAATTCTTGCTAAACAAAAAATACAAATTTTCTTAAAACACACAATTTATGGGGCATATATTTTTCGTGGAGTTAACCATTACGGAGATATTCCTTGTTACTGATTTCAGTTTTTAAGCGCATTAAACTTTTCTCATACGGAAATTTGTCAGCTCCTGGCCATGCAAAGAAATGGATTTCAATCACATTGGCAACCAGATTTTAGAAGATTTGACTGCCACTTTAGCCTAGTGTATTCGCTTATTTCCCTTCTACTTAAGGAAACAAGTAAGGAGACTATTGCTGCTAATATTTATCTGGATTAGTATGAAGTAGATAATAGAATATATTTTTTAACAATATTTTCTTATAGAGATTTAGATAAAGGCATGTGAATGGGTAAAATCTTTGGTTTAACTGTTGTCTCGTAAACTCTAACAGTTAAGTGTTCATAAATGGGCATTTATATTTACATATCTTAATACCTCTCATTGCTACTTTCCCACATTTGGGTATTTAATACAATATAATACAATAGCTTCTCTACTTACTAGGTGCATTTATAGTACTTGGTAGCGAAAATAATAAAGGAGTGAGGAAGGAAGTATTAAAGATTATGAAGGGTAAACATTTGCATATAAAGCTACGAATGGTATATTAGAATTAGAATTAGCCCATAGAATCCCTGTAGGGAAAGGATCTCTTGGCTGGCAAGGTGGCTGTTCTGGCAATTCCGCGTCGCCAGTTCGGAAAATATCCTCATTCTTTTAATCTGCTTCTATCACTAGACTCCATTCTCTGGGATCTTTGGCCGCTGTCGTCCAGTTATGTCTAAAGTAAGTTTCAGATCGTAATTTTTTTTCCGGCCGGTTCTTGGATCCCAGGCTGTCGTCTTATGTGCACTTCTGTTGCGGTCCATCCTCATGACGTGGCCCGCCCACTTCCATTTGATGTAGGCGGCTAATGTTGTTGCAACTTTGATGCTGTCATCTTCCTTAGTTCTCTGTTTCTATCACGGAGGCTGACGCCTAGAATCTTTCTCTCCAACCTCCTTTGGTATGTTTTCTTTCTCTGTTTGTTAGGTCCCAGGTTTGGGCTCCATATAGTAAGACAGGAAGGTTGCAGACATCAAGTACATCATTCTTATACTATGTCTTTTTCTTGTGAGGATACATTTCAGGATCCAGAATTTTGGCCATGTTGCCGACATACGCCGCTGGACTTCTTTGCAGGTATCGTTGTTGAAATCACTATTTGTTCTAGGCAGGTATATTCGGTGACGTATTTTAGTTCTCTGTTGATTATTAGGATAATATAGTTATAACAAAATGTGTGTTCTTTTTATACATTCTTGAACGATATACATTAAAAGATGCATATTTTTGTGAGAACCGGATACATTATAACACTCGAAAACAAACAGCCAAAATCCTAAGTTACTGTTAAAGAGGTTGGAGGATACATGCCCTGTTTTAAAAAATTAACACATGTCCATCGACGTTGAGCTGACATTTATAAAATGTCATTCAAAATAATGGAGTACAGATTCTGTGAAAGCAGTCTACCGGGAGAAGCTGCTGTTGAAGAGTTTACGAACTGTTCTGACTGTCATACCCTCATTTTGGCAGCTGACACCAGTGCAGTCTCTCCTTTGAAGCTTGTCCGTCAGGATGATTCTCAATCGACGGAGAGAGGTTAGATGATTTACCTCCGTTGTATACAGATTTTTTCCTATTAACTAATAATGGTAATTCTGTATTTATTTATTGCTTAGTATTACAGTGCTTGCCTTACACAGTCCATGGGTCAGATTACAGTGCATGCTCTACAGAAAATTCTTTATTTGGAAATCCTAACTGCCTCTGTGTTATATTCACATCAATGTGCTAGGTGTCTGACGAAAGAATACAGATTTTAGGTAAGGTCGCTGGTGTAGTGGCACGGTTTAGAGAGGTCAGAGAAGGCTGGAATATAGTGCAGTACAGTCTGACCATCAAAACATCAGCGCAGCGTACGTAAACAAGAATAAACTAAGCGATCTACAACAGGTTTAACTTGATGTTTTCTTTATCACTAATGAATATTAATTTTCTAATTTGTGAGCGTATGACTACGCGCGGCGGTGTTTGTGTTTTGACTTGGTTTGAACCCTGTGAGAGACTCGACTGCTGTTTTCCAGTATTGTCGTGCTATACAGGTGTGCACAGGAAGTGGTGACGTAATACGCTTATCTATTTGTCTCGCAAGCGTCCACTCGTGACCGTCTACATTCATTCTTCGGACAGGTTATATACACATAACAACAGCAAAACAACAAAAGCTCTCTAATATTCATATCCAACACTCGCACTCACTCGTACCCTACGCATTCACACACATAAACCAAATATGTCTAGCCAGTATTTAAACAGACACCTCTTACAGGCTGCTCATTCCTTCTACATTAACGACCTTTAGCGAAGATAGTGTAAACTAGTCTACCCTTGATAAATAGGTCAGCAAATAGTTTAAATTACAATAACAAACAGCCTTGCTTCCTTACGATTACGTTCAGTTGACCTAAAAGTATTGTGCGTTACGGGTTTATACCATTGCCAGTGTTTTAATTGGAGATGCTTAGTAATTAATGAAAATGACAGCAATTCAAAAGAAGATGAGGCAGAAATGTCGGAAATAGAAGTAATACAAGAAAATTGGTTAAAGTGTAGTGTAAGAAGTAAACGAGGTTGACAGTGAATACATGAGACTAATATCACTGGAAATGTGATATTTATTTTCTAGTGACTGTACTATTGTAGCGCAAAACACGAGAATAATATACACAACATCTGTCTTCCATTTCTGCTTCTCGGTATCAATGCTCCAGTAAAAGTAGGTAGACGACTCGCATCTAACGTATCATTTAAAAATGTCATTCGTCAAGAAATAACGCGCGACCTGTACCACACATACTCCTATTAAGGGACACTGGGAGTGAAATTTGACTATAATCGGTCAAAAAAATTAAATCAAGTTTCATAGAAAATTCTTGGGTATCCATAGAGAATTAACACTTAACTACTCACATTGTTTCTGGCTCTCCAGTAATTTAAATATCCTACAATACACCTGCCTTCTAGTATACTATTTTATAAAACAGCGTTTTTCTCACAAATATATTATTTGCACCTTCAAAATGTACCACAGGTCGCATTTTTTTGTTTAAATACAACTAAAATTTCTCAGAATGTGCTAAAGAAGTAATTGTAATATTAAAGGTGACATAATTATCATATAACCAATAGTAATTTATGAAAGATACGTTTTATTAATCATTGATTCATTTTAAACTCAAGCGGTTCTAACCCTTGAAAAACTGTCATATTTTAGCAATGATTAATTATGGAAATGTCACTGTTTAAATGTTGATATGTAGTTCAAAGTTGCAGTTATAAAATACCAAGAAGTTTTCTCAATTTTGAGGCAAGAGAAATATTTTGAGTGTGCAATACATTTACATAATGCCATTTATGAAACTATTTGCATATTTCTAAGTGTTTATCCAATTTGAACAAACGCTGGTACTCATATTAAGAGTACAAAAATGCAATCACAGCAACATTTTCATAAATATCTATTCATGACATACAAATTTGAAATTTCATTCTCATTGTCGCGTAAAAAGGACCAAAACTTCCAGTTCTGGGTGTTTAAAAATTAAGTCCAAGAATCTGTTTCTCAGATATTAATGTTTCCTAACATCCTTCATTTGCACGCAAAGTGCCACAATATTATTACAATCTAACTGCTATCCACAAAACGAGCAAACCCTCATACCGTGCTCATCAACAATCTTATGAACTTTCTACCCTCCCAACCTAAGCCACGCTATTCCCATCCGCTGTTTGTTACCCAATTATAAATTATATGTTGTTTTTTTTCAGCCCGTTAACTTTTATTTCATTTTGTAGAACCAATGATAATTTTTGCCTACATTCAGATTCTATTTCCTGTTTGTTTATATCACATAATCGTCTTTTTACCTTTTCACGATGCTGTATCCATTTTTATTGTACCACTACCAAATATTATTTAAACCAATATATGATAGTTTATGACGTAAATACCTCGCCCCCATTTTGGAGTTACTTTAACTAAGAACAATGGGACCCAAAATAAAGGAACTGAAAATAGAACTTAACATTTGTTTGTAAAAAAAAATGTCGTGTGTTACAGTCAGTGACCTTCTCTACCGTCCGTCATTTTAGAGAATCTAGCCATTAGCTAGCTTTAATTGATAAACGTTTACTCAAATAGTTGAATTAAACATTTTTAGTAAAATGTTTAAGAAATGGACGATGTGGGCTGACCTATTCTGAATGCAATCATGAAAAAGAGCTGAATATAGAAAGGATTTAAAATAATGAGAAGTATCCACCAATTTCAACCAGTAGATTATCTGCCTGCTATGCGAGTAGTCCCGGGCTCGATTCTCGGGTGGAGGTTTTCTCTAGTCCAGATTATTCCTTATTTTACCCATGTCTGGAAGTATGAATGCGACTGTGAATGTACGTGTGATCTAACGATTAAAAAAAATGAGTCATAGGCTGACCTCTAACTCAGACATTAGAGCACCTGCTTGCTGCAATGGATGTCCCAGGTTTGATTCCCGGCTGGGAGGATTGAGAGGGAACTTCATAACATTATTTCCCAACCTCTTCTGAGCCTGAGTCTGGAGATATGAATGAGAGTGTGAATGTGTGCGTATACATTTCAAAATAATTCAAAAAAATTAAACATCAACACTAAACAAATGGACATTATTGTCATTAGTAATCATTTGTTTCAAAGGAGAAACCCGGGACTTATCTAGCATATAGATAAGGAGAAATTTGTGTTATTCGAAAATAACTTATGGCGCACATGTACAAACACACACACACACAAAACTTATTTCTAATAAATTGTGTGTTTTAGAGAGCTGGGCATTTTTTGTGCTATTTGTTTTAATATATCACTTTTCTTCTGAATAATGAGAATTTCACAGGTTATTCCAGAAAATTAAACATTCGTATATATTTTAATTACCATATAACATATTTAATACAGGATTTTAAACTAACATGGTTAGAGCAATTTTGAGAAATTTGAAAATATTTAAAAGTCTTACATTTAATTTTAGATGAAAATGCCTTAAACAGGTGGTATTTTAATCAAAATAGTTACAGGTATTTTTGAGACAGTATAATTTGAAACATTTTTCCATGTAAAGTTTAGTTTTTACTTTGGGGGGGGGGTTCCCTTGGAAAGTGCTTAAGTTTGGTATTTAACGGACATATAGTTGTTCATTATACTATTCTCATACTCACACGCACACACAAACACACACAAACACACAGAAAACCGCCAGTGTGTGGAGTTTTTTTCTATTTTTACTTTCTCGACCACGAAAATACATATTGTGAGATTCCCTGAATCCTAAAGATCATTTTTATATGAGTGTCCTTGTGTGTGTAGAGACAACATAACTCAGAAACTAAAAGCTCCTTGACCACCAAATAAATTCAGTATTTTTCAAGGATGCGGCTTGAAGATTTTCAGAAGAAAACACCACGCCCAACTACCATTTACATGGAGGATATTTTGAAAAATTTTATTTTTTCAAAAATGACTCTAACAAGTTTAAATAAATAGAATACTATATATTTAAGATATTTTTTGACAGATGAAATATGTATCTTGATTTTTCAATGAATAGCCTAAGTTCTGGATGTTTTAAGTATAGCTGGTAAACCGTAAGAAATAGATAAAAACTTACTACACATAAGGTATAGATCTCAGTAAATCAAACAATAAATGCCATTTTTGTAGAGTTCACCGTTTCCGAGATTTTCTTTCCTATTGGATTCAATTTTAAACTTTAATCCTTTTTTTTTCCAATCAGAAGTCATATTACGTTTCATCTCTTGGCATGTTTTACTCCTGGCATGCAAATAGAACCGAATTTCAATTGTTTCAAATAGCAACCAGCACAAAAAATTTGATTATCGTTTCAGCCTAGTGTATTCCCTCATTTCCCTTCTACTTACAAAGAAGTATTTCTACTAAAACTTAACTCGAGTAGCATGTAAGTGAATAATCTTTTGTAAGACTAGTTTGTTTCCGTACCATTTTTGGTATTGCTTAACTCCGAGGCCGATAATACTAATGATACATGGAATAAAGATGTAGCACCGGTGGAATGCGATAGCGGGGAAAACTGGAGAACCCGGAGGAACCCGCCCCTGCACCGCTTTGTCCACCACAAATCCCACATGCGGTCAGCTGAGGTGGAACCCCGTCCTACTTGGTGAGGTTTGCAAAACAAGCAGAAAAGTTCACGTAAGTGGAGCACATCATAATTCCGTTTTTTTTAGATTCAGGGGTCTCAAAACAGATATTTCTGCTGAAACCTTGACATCGACTTTCTGGCTTGAATACAATAATTTCTGGGCTTACTTTAGAAGCAGAGAAAAAAAATCTGATGTATTCCATTCACATGACTTTCTCTACATCTCTGTAACAAATTATTGTTAAAAGGCTTATTTACTTCATGCTAATCGAGAAATTGGCATAAATAGTCTTATTACTTGTTTTCTTGTAAGTAGAAGCGAACTAAGAGAGTACCATAGGTTAAAGTGATAGTCAAAAGCTGCTTGCTATGTGACTGAAGTTTCTTTGTTTGTATGGACAGGAGTTGACAAATCCCTATATGAGAAAAGGTTTTTAAAGATGAAACCAAAAACAAGGAATATCTCAAAAATGATCAACTTCACGAAAAAAATGTATATTACATAACTTGTGTGTTTTAACGTGTTCTACATTATTGTGTGGTAAGTGTTTGTCCATCTCTTACGGTTTAGCAGTTATTCAGAATAAAGTAGTCTTCAGAGACTATTCCAGAAAATTTAAAATATACCCACATTTTATTTTTAGGTAAATATCCTAATATACGATATTTTAGTCAAAATCGGTAAGCCATTTTTGAAATAATCAACATTTTCGAAACTTGGTCCATCTAAAGGGTAGTTTGGGGTGGGAGATTTTTCTCAAAATCTTTGTGTCGCATCCCTGGAAGATACTAAATTTAAATACCAAGTTTGGTATTTTACCGACTTTTCGTTTTTGAGTTATCGTGTTCACAGTCACACATGAACACATACATTCATACATGGACCTTTTTCTGAAAATGTTTTGTTTGATATAGGGACCCTAAAACATATTTCCGGTGAAATCCCGATGAAGTGAAATACCTTCTCTATTCAGTATGTTCAAAGTACGTGTAGAGAAAGGAATAAAAAGTATACATTATATAAATGTACCACCCCAGACTTTTAATCTCATGTAATATTATAAGGACATTTTCCAACTTTTGGGGCTCTCACGAAATGTGATAGATGGCACTTAAAACAGTTAGGTTAGCTATCAGGGAGAGAAGAAAGGATGTTCAAATTGCAAGTTTATCTAGTATTACACCCAGGGTCAGATGTGTCTCCTTCCTTCCTTTATAAATAAAGTGCGAAGTAAGGAAAGCGAAGGAAAAAGGGGGAGATCCGAGAATGTAGGACCGATAACCTGATCTGGTGTGTCGGCATCGTGTTACGGACTACGGAGCCGTTTAGAAGCCCTACGCTATGCAGAGCATGACCCCTAACGTGTGCAGGAAATTCCCTTCCTTACAAAATTCTGGTTTTGGAACTTTATCCGCTAGAGCAGGGAGGTATCATTCCTGCACTGTCTTAGAAGCCGAAACCCCCTCACTCAGGTCTAGAACGATCTAAATTTTAGTGGAGAAAGGATATAACGCGTGCATAAATCGGACGATTTGGCAATGCATTTTTCAGTGTAATTCTACCTATCAAATGTATTGTGTTTAAATTTTATCTTCCCTGTAACACTGTATCAGAAGGAGATTGGAATGTGAACATTTAAAGTTGTTAATGGTTTCAACTTTGCAATGGTTAAACCTTTCACAAATGGAAAGTCATTATTTGCTTTTCTTTGTTTTTGTTTTTTTGTTTGTTTTTTTTTTCCTGCCCAAGCATAGAGAACGGCATTTCACAGAGTGACCGGCTTTTAAGAGATTTTACTCTCGCTTCAGCTTATTGCAATTCCTTATTCCTCTTGTACAAGTAAATGATGTGTAATACAAAAATCAGATTCTACAATATTTTTCTTGATAAGTTTGAAGTAGATAGAAGCATAAGCTTTGTAAGAACAGTTTGTTGCAGCATAGGCAGAGAAAATCAAGTGAATGTAGCACATCACAATTTTACTATGTGTCGTACATAAAAATTCTTTGTTCAAGCATGATTTTTTGTTACGCATTTCAGTAGAATAATAATAAGACATAAAGAACCCTTAAGCAAAACACACATACCTTGGATATATAAGTAAACTTTAGTATTTTACAATATGAACAAAAGAGGCTACTAAATCACAACTGATTTGGTAAACCTTGAACGGTTATTCACCACCAACTGCGCAGTGGAAAAATACCGAGGTCACTGAGTATAAGTCACCACGCACATAGAGGGCCGCGCCGTGGCCGAGGGGTTAGACCACTCGACTCTCACCTAGACTGCCAGGGTTCGACACCAAGCGACCGCATGTGAGATTTGTGGTGGACAAAACGGCGCTGGGGCGGGTTTTCTCCGGGTACTCCGGTTTCCCCCGCCATCGCATTCCACCGGTGCTCCATCATCATTCATGTATCATCAGTGTCACCGCCTGCGGTGCCATAAGTAGTTAAAGCGGGCGTTAAACACTACAAAAAAAAAGACCCACATACACACCTTGCAGCTCAGTTGTGGGTTCCGAAGCGCACATAGTTGCGACCATACAGAGTAATCAGTGCTATAAAGTGAGAGAATGGGGGTGAAGATTGTAGCGTAAACAGGCACACGTTCAGGTACAATCTGTTCCAAAAGTGGCTTATTAAACACATTGACATATGTCTCGTATTAATATATACAGTAAAATTATTTCATAATATTATTAGCAAATAAAAACGCCTTATACTTTTCAAATACAACATAAAGCTTGATACAGAAAATCTGAATAATAATGTGCAAAGCTTTGAAAAGACAATGAATATAAATCAACCAAAGTCACTCAGAATTCATTGCAGTGAATGCAAGATATATCTTGACTGTATCGAAAGAAAATTCTCTCCTCCTGTCACTCAAAGTATGTTTGAGTAACTCTGTTCAGTGTCGAACGCCTATCCTTTCGTAGTTTTGGCCTTCTTCAATCTGCTCTCTCTTTCAGTGTTTATCTACCAGTTGCCGGTCGCTAAAGCGCCTAGCTTTGGTGTTTCGTGGCGCAGAAGTACGCGGGTTCGATTTCCGTCTCCGGAATGGATGTTTGTGAATGTGTATATGTTGTGTATCTATATGTGAAAGAAGCTAACAAAGAAACATATATACATAAGTAAAGAAGATAAAACCTGATGTGTTACACTCACATGACTTTCTCTAGCTGCTCTACAAACTTTCTACAAAAGATTATTCTTCTTTCTACACAATGCTAATCGAAATAAACATTACCAGAATGTTCTTATAGCTAAAGGGAACTAAGGGAATGCACTAGGCTAAAGTGATAGTCAAATGTTTTAAAAGCTATCTTTATGCAATTGTCATTGCTAAAGTGACAGATACACACACGGACCTGTTTCTGAAAATGCTTTTCTCGGACTCAGGGGGTCCTAAAACATGTATTTTCGGTGAAATCTCGACACTGAATTTTTAGTGGAATACAATACTTCTCTGTCCCTATGTACATTGTACATACAGGGCTAGAGAAAGTAATAAAAACTTGCAGAACTGAATGAGGGAAGTCATAGTGCAACATGTTTCGAAACGGGTTGTAGAGACGACGCCTATTCCATCGTGTCACAGTTATACACGGTGTGTATCGAACCTTAATCCCGCAATTTCGTGACTCCGAACCGAGCTCTACTCATTAATTATAATTCGCGATGGGTTTTCAGTTCAATACCCAGTTCTTTATTTGTCTTTGCTAAATGCCTTTCATTGGCTAGTGGAGAACTCTATAGAGCGACCTTCGTTTTACCCCTCTCAATAAGCGCGACCCGGCTACCGGCTCTGCAATAAGCAAGACGGATAAAACGTAGGTCATCAGCAAGTTCCACCCTGACTGGTTTTAACTTGAAATAGCTCCGTTGACTTCTGCAACTGTTTTAACACACCAAGCGTTATCTAAGACGTCATGTAGAAACTTTGGGTCATCTGGTATCGCAAACAATTTCAGACTCGTGGTGTATCTACATATCATAACTGATGTTACGAAAGCAAAACTTATTGGTAGTGTGTTTCGAGGAAGAAGATTTATGGAACTATGACTAACTTGCAGAGCTCCAAAAATACGAAATCACTATTGCATGCATTCATTCATTGAATTTTGGAACTAAATCCATTCACTTTATGTCCTTAGGATCAATTCTACGACTACACACCGCTCTTCAGGAAAGTGAAAACTTTCCCATTAAAAAGGCTAAGGAGATGGTGCCTTAAGCTGACAGGGAGCGGAAATGCAGGTCCAATTTAAGTTTGTAATGGTCACCTAGATTATTCAGGGCTTAGCCAACTAATCTAAAACACACCGAATATGTAATGAGAGATTTTATTCTGTGAAATTTGAACAAAAATATAAATATTATTTTTTTATGAAAATATGAATTTTAATGCTTAATTCATCCTTTTTTCTGCATGACAGATAAAAAAACCAATTAAATGAAACCATAAATAGGCAGGGTATTTTTGGTATTTATTTATTCATTCTCTTCAATTGGGTACTTCCCGTTGACAGAGTTAAATGTGCAAAATTCAGTTACAATAAAAATAATATTTCAGTTAAATTAAGAATATTAATACAACATATTATATGTATACTTATTAATAGGCATGTGAACCTTAAATCCTTGTCTACATGCAATTGTTTTCAAAATTTTACCTTACTCAAAATGCTTCTCAAGATACTCTACTTTCAAAACCTTTTAGCCTCTCAAAGGAAATTCAAACCTGACCATATACTACAACAATTCTTCAATTTTAAGAAATAGATTATTAAAATTTTGAAAATCAGGAGTTCTGTAGGTTCAAATAGTAGTAATTTTTCTACAATAATATGACGTTAATATAAAAGTACGACGTGATAGATTTAAAATAAGAACTGAAGTTTGGTATTTAGCGATAGATTTATTTGACAGCTTATTTTCTATAAAATTCCAAATATCAATTTGGATATTTTTAAAAATCTATGGTGCTGGGCATGTTAAAATCATAAATAGGCTTACATTCTCTAGCAAGTACTGTAAAGTACATAGTATGTATATAAGGTATTGCATTTCACCCCGAAATTATAATGTGCCATTTAACTCGAAATATTATAATAACAATAATAATAATGATAATAATAAAATAATAACAACAACAAAAACAACAATCATAATAATGATGATGATAATAATAAATAATAATAATAATAATAATAATAATAATTACAACACAAGGATCCTGTGTGATGTGTGTTAATGTATCTGTTTAAATAGCGTAACTTAAAAACATAAAAATCTGATGTGTTACATTTACATGACTTTCTCTACATCTCTGCAGCAAACTATCGTTAAAAAGCTTATGTTTCTATTTGCTTCATGTTAATGGAGAAACAATTAGCACAAATAGCCTTATTAAGTACTTCCTTGTAAGTAGAAGCGAAATAATGAAGTACCATAGGTTAAAGTGCTAGTCAAAAGCTGGTGACTATGTGATTGAATTTTGTTTTATTTGCATGGACAGTAGTTGAAAATGTTCTATATAAAAAATGTATAAGTTTTTCAAAGCTGAAACCTAAGAATCTGATGTGTATCATTCACATGACTTTCTCTCCACCTCTGCAACAAATTATTATTAAAAAGCTTATACTTCTGTTTACTTCATGTTAATCAGAAAAAAATAGCAGAAATGGTATTATTACTTGCTTCCTTGTAAGTAGAAGCGAAATAAGCGCGTACCATAGGTTAAAGTGTTTGTCAAAAGCTGGTTGCTATGTGACTGAAGTTCCTTTGTTTGTATGGACAGGCGTTGACAAATTCCTGTATGAGAAATGTATAAGTTTTTCAAAGCAGAAACCAAAAACAAGTAATGTCTCAAAAACGATGAAGTCCACGAAAAAAATGTGTATAACATAAAGTGTGTGTTTTAACGTACTCTACATTTTTCGTGTAAAAAGTTTTTGTCCATCTCTTACGGTTTAGCAGTTATTCAAAATTCCGTAAAAGTCATCCAGAATAAAGTCCTCTTCAGAGGTTATTCCCAGAAAATTCAAGATATACATTTTATTTTTCAGGTCAATAGCTTTAATATACGATATTTTAATCAAAATTGTTACAGCCATTTTTGAGAAAATCAAAATTTTCGAAAAACGTTCCATGTAAAGGGTAATTGGGGGTGGGGGATTTTTCTCAAAATCTTCGTGTCGCAACCATGGAAGATACTGAACTTAAATACCAATTTTGGTATTTTAAAGCCTTTTCGTTTATGAGTTATCGTGTTCACAGACACAGGCGGATATTTTTCCGAAAATGCTTTTTTTAGGTAAAGGGGATCCTAAAACATATATTTCCGGTGTAATCTCGGTATCGAATTTTTCAGTGGCCTGCATTACCTTCACTATGCACTATGTACATAGTACGTATAGAGAAAGTAAAAACAAGGAATATCTCAAAAACAATCGACTCCACGAAAAAAGTATGTAACTTAAATTGTGTGTTTTAATATGCTCTACATTTTCTGTGTGGTAAGTTTTTATCCGTGTCTTACTGTTTAGCAGTTATGCATAATTTCGTAAAATTCATCCAGAAAAAAGCAAATTCCCAGAAATTTCCCAGGCTATTCCCAGCAAATTCAAGGTATTTATTTTTATTTGGTTTAAATATCTTTAATATACAATATTTTAATGAAAATCATTAGAGCCTTTTTTGAGAAAATAAAAATTTTCGTAAGAGTAGTTGGGGGTGGGTGGGATTTTCTTGAAAATCTTCGTGTTGAAGCCTTGGAAGATACTAAACTTAAATACCAAGTTTGGTATTTAGCGATCTTTTCGTTTTTGAGCTATGCTGTCCACATACACATACACACACGCGCACCCACATGGACCTTTTTCCAAAAATGCTTTTATTGGATTCAGGGGGACACAAAACTTTATTTCCGGTGAAATCTCGGCATCGAATTTTTGGGTGCATTACAATACCTTCTCTATACACCATGTACATAGTACGTGTAGAGAAAGTAAAAAGTTAAATACCAAACTTGGTATTTAAGTTTAGAATCTTACAATAATGCGACCAGAAGATTTTAAGAAAACTCCCCCGCCCCAAACTATCTTTTACACGGAAAAGTTTACGAAAACTCTCAAAAAAGCTTTAATGATTTTAATTAAAATATTTACATGACAACTAAGCCGTATATTTTAAATTTTCGAGAAATAGGCTCTGAAGATCCTTGCAATTTTGTAAAACTGTAAACCGTAAGAAATAGGCAAAAGTCTCGTTAAAACACAGTTTATATCATATACATTTTTTATGGAGTTAACAAATCCCACGATATTCCTTGTCATTGGTTTCAATTTGAAAACACTTACACTTTTCTCAAACAGAAATGTGGTATTCCTTTTTTCTTTGATATACTACTAAACAGGCAAAGAAAACCGAATTACAACTACGAGTATATAGCAATCAGAGTTGAATATTGGTTTGGCTTGCTTTACTCGCATGTTTTCCTTCTTCTTATAGGGAACTAAGTAATATATATGACCAGCTTTGCTAATGTTTATCTTTATTAACACGAAGTTAAGAGAAAAATAAGCCTTTAAAGAATATTTCATTACAGAATAGCTAAAGAAAGTCATATGAATGGATCAATTAGCTGTTTTAATTTAAATAACCGTGTAGACTTGAACTTTGAAATAAGGCAAACATTACTTTATGTAATAACTAGTTTAAATATCAACAAGATATTTCATATACACATTTTCAAAATTTAATATTTGCATTACATTATTTACATAAGGTGGAAGCCAAATCATTAACTGTTTAAGACAAAAAAGACTAATTCTTTGATGCACAGTTTTTGAAATTTAGATCATAGTCCTAGTAATCCTATTTAGTAGTGAAAAGCCCTTTATTGTGGAAGATAATGCAAAAAAGAGGATACCCGTACACTTAATAAAAACTATTCAAGTTTAAATGAACATACAAAAATAGTAATAAAATAAATGGAAAGTTATAAAAGAAATTAAAACCAAATTTGATTTAAAATTCATATATATAGAACAACATTCTAGATGAATGGAAACAAGTAGTTCGAAAGGGACTAAAAAGAGAATGAAATAAAACATTGAATGCATTATGTTTTGCAGATGATGTATTAATTGTTGAAAGAGTAGTCAGGCTAAAAATCAGATTTATTAATTAAATAATATACGTAAGGAACATAACATGATAATTTGAAAATTAATAACTAAAGTAATAGTGGTTTTTGTTAGGTATCCAGTAAGAGCAAAACTAGCTATAGAAGATGTGTTGGAATAGGCTTCACGCTTCCAGTGTTTGTGCTGTGATATAATTTATGAAGAAGAATTAGGAAAATACAGAAATTTCATCATAGTTGTTGAACAATCAGAGGAACGAAATAAGAAAAAAAAACAAAAAAAAACAAAAAAAACGATGGAACTACCAATGCAAGTGAGGCCTGGATCCTAAAGGAAAAAGATAAAAGCAAAATTCAAGCAGTAGAAATGAGCTTCCTACGGGCTCTGAAGGATTGTACAAGGCAAGAACATATTAGAAACGAAAGCAGAGAAGAACTAAAAGTATAATCACTGCTTCAACAAACAGAAGAACAATTGGATAGAGCTCTGCGAAGAATGACAGAGAATAGGATACCAATTGCATTTATGTATAATCCGAGACAAAGGAGATAGGCAAGAGATAACAAGAGATACCAAGATAACGTTGGGCTGAAAAGATGTGAGATCGGAACAGGCAAAGATCATGGATGAAGAACAAAAAGATGATGATGATGATTATGATGATGGCGACGTTGAAATTCTAATCGTTAAGCTGGACTGGTTCCAGAAACTATGTAATTCAATGTATATTATAATATGATCTAATGATGACGTCAGATACCTTAAGTGCTGTACATTGCTGACCTCCATTAACTTTGGCAATCCAATGCTAAACGCTTGATAGGAGAATGGTATCCACTATTGCCGGTCTAAGCATTCAAGGCATGAAGCTTACATACACACAGCCTACACAGTAAAGCTAACCTCTATTGCAAGCTAAAAGCTAAGTTAACACATGTTTACATCTTATATTTTAAGAATCTGATGTGCTCTATTCACATGACTTTCTCTACATCTCTGTAACAAATTATTGTTAGTAAACTTATTCTTCTATTTATTTAAAGCTAAAACATTAGCAGAAACGGTCTTATTTTTAGTTCCTTTATAAGTAGAAGGGAAATAAGGGAATACACTAGGCTAAACCAACAGTCAAAAGTTTTAAAATGTGATTGCTATGGCATTGAAATCCGTTTCTTTGCGTGGTCAAGTGTTGACAAGTTGAATGGGAAAAGTATTTAAAAAGTAAAGCCAATAATAAGGAAGATCTCGAAAACGGCGAACAACAAGAAAAAAATAGTAAATGAAGTAAATTGTGTGTTTTATCGTCATATAATCTTTTTGGATAGTAAGTTTTTGTCTCTTACGGTTTGCCAGATATGTAAAATTCAATAAAAATCATGCAGAATAAAAGGGTCTTTAGAGGTTATTCCCAGATAATTCAAGATACACATTATATTTGGCATACAAATATCTTAAATATAAGACATTTTAATCAAAACAGTTAGAGCCATTTTTGAGAATCTCAAAATTTTCGAATTTTTTTCCATGTAAATAATTTTTTTTAAAAATGTTCGTGTCACACCCTTGGAAGATATAAATCTAAATACCAAGTTTGGTATTTAACGGTATTTTAGTGTTTGAGCCATACTGCACACACGCACACCCTGACAGAGAGATATACACATGGCTATTTTATTAAAAACGCTTTTTGGGGGGGTCTCAGAAAATATATTTGTTATGAATATATGGAACTTTTAGGTGCAATGCAATACCTCCTCTATACACTATGTAAGTAAATCTTATGTGTAGAGATAGTAAAAAAAATATATATGATGTGTTCCATTCACATGACTTCTTTACATATTTGCAACAAACTATTGTTAATAAGCTTATTATTCTATTTATTTCACACTAATTAAAAAAAAAAATATAGCAGAAATTGCTTATTACTTGCTTCCATGTAAGCAGAAAGGAAATAAGGAAGTACAATAGGCTGAAATGATATTCAAAAGCTGGTTGCTATGCGATTGAAGTTGCTTTGTTTATATGGTCAGGAGTTGACAAATTCCCGCATGAGGAAAGAAGTATTTTAAAGCTGAATCCAATAACAAGGAATATCTCAAAAACAACAAACTCCACGAAAAAGTGTGTACAACATAAATTACGTGTTTTAACAATCTCTACAATTTCTATCAGGTAAGTTTTGTCTCTTTATTATGGTTTACCAATTATGTAAATATCCAAAAATTCTTACAGAATAAAGAATTCTCAGAAAATTCAAGATATACATTTTATTTGTCATGTAAATATCTTTAATATACGACATTTTAATCATAATCGTTAAAGCCATTTTTGTGAATATCAAAATTTTCGAAAATTTTTCCATGTAAAGAGTAGTTTGGTGTGAGGGATTTTCTTGAAAATCTTCGGGTCGCATCCTTGGAAGATACTGAACTTAAATCCTTTCGTTTTTGAGCTATGTCGCCCACAGAGAGAGACTCTCACACATACACACACACTGACAGACAGACTCACACATGGATATTTTCTTAAAAATGCTTTTTTTTTTTTAATTCAGGTGGTCTCAAAACATTTCCGGTGAAATCTCGTATCGAATTTTTGGATGCAGTACAATAGTATCTCTATACACTATGTGCATACTGCGTGTAGAGAAAGAAAAAAAAAAGAAATTTTAGTTAATAGTGCGTGTGTGTCTGTATGAGAGTATATGTGTCTATGAACACGATTACTCAAAAACGAAAAATTGGTAAAATACCAAACTAAAAAGATTACTAACAAAAATATTACGTTTAATATCCTGCAAGGATGCAAAACTAAGATTTTGTGGAAAATTCAACCTTCCCAAACTACCTTTTACATGGAAAAGGAGATCCGCCGTGCCGAGTGGTTAAACCATTTGCCTCTCATCTTCGATCCCAAGCGACAGCATGTGAGATTTTGGGTGCAGAAAGCGGCGACGGGGTGAGTTTTCACCGGGTTCTCCGGTTTACCTCGCCATCACATTCCTCCAGTGCTCCAACTTCATTTCATCTATTATTAGTGTCATCACTGCCTGCAGTGCTATTTATAGCAAAATTTGGCGCTAAACATTATCAAAGAAAAAATTGGAAACATTTTCGAAAATTCTTATTTTCTAATAAAATAACACTAATAATGTTTATTAAAATATTGTATATTAAATATATTTACATGATCAATGAAATCTAAATTCTGAAGTTTTGGGCAATAGCCTCTACAGAGCTCTTCATCCTGAATGAATGTTGTTGAATTTTGCAAAGCTGGTAAACCGTAAGAGTTGACTAAAATTTACTAATAATGTAGATTTCTTTAAAGCACATAATTTATGTAATATACATTTGGGGGGGGGGAATTTATCACTTTTTGATATATTCTTTGTTATTGTTTTAGTTTTAAAATACTTTCCTATTAAGGGAATTTTTCAATGCTGGCAGTACAAAGAAACGGATTTCAAACGCATAGCAACCAACTTTTAAAAGATTTGATTATCGCTTTAGGCTATGTATTCCCTTATTTTCCTTCTTCTTACAAGAATGAATGTAATAAGATATTTCTGCTACTATTTATCTGGATTATCATTAAATATATAGAAGAAAAATCATTTTAACAATAATTTGTTACAGATGTAAAAAAAGTGAAATGAATGGAACACGTTGGAGTTTTAATTTGTTGGTACTTAGTTCAGTATTAGCAGGGAATAGCAATAGTACGTATTTCAACAACAATTTTTGGTACAGAATTTTCACATGATATACAACTTTTGCGGTTACCTTAATATAAAATAAACATTTTAAATTAAATGTATTGTGTAACATTCACCTGGGTATCTTTACCTATTGTGCAACACTTATAGAACAGCTTATTTTTCTATGTACTTCATTCTAATGGAGATAAGCTTTAGTAGAAATGATTCTATTTTATATTTGCTTATGCATATAAAGAATAGATAATAAGATAATAAAGAAACATACGACACAAAAATGAGTCAAATCTTTTAAGACTGGGTAACTATGTGAATGACCAGGATAATAAAGAAATATACTACGCAAAAACCAGTCAAATCTTATATGAGTGAGTCGCTAAGTGAATGGCGTTGAAATTCCGTTCTCCTAGTTTGACTAAGATAAAGAAAAAACAATAACGTTTTCCCGTTTGGGAAAAATATATGTTACAAAATGTAACCCAATAACTAGATATTTATTGGAAATGGTCAACTCCACAAAAATATGTATCTAACATAAATTGTTTGTTTTAACGATCTATACTTTTTCTGCAGTAACAGTTCGTCTATCTATTACGGTTCACTATTTGAATGAAGATCATCCAATAGGATTTATAGAGTCTATTGTAAAAAATTCGAGATTTAAATTTGCCTTTTTATTTATTAGTTATGAAGATTATTAATATGCTTTTTTTCGCGCTTTATCTCTGAGAATCACTAGATATAATCTGCAGGTTTTCTCTCCATCTTTTCTGCGGCTTTTCAATTCTTCATATCCATCGCTGTTTTTCTCATTCCATCATCCTTCATTCTTGTATACTATTATTCAATTGGCACTTCTTGCTTTATGTTTATTTGTCATAAAAACAGCTCAAACACATTGGGTTTTTATCAATATCGTTTGAACCATGTTTGAAAAAATCTGATGTGTTACACTCACATGACTTTCTCTAGCTGCTCTACAAACAAACTTCTTGCAATCTTCTTTCTATACCATGCTAATCGAGATGAACATTAGCAGAACATTTTTTATTACTTAGTTCCTGTGAAGTAGCAGAGAACTAAAGTAATGCGCTATGCTAAAGTGATAGTCAAATGTATAAAAAGCTGTCGTTATGCGATTGTCATTGCAAATCGCTTTTTTGCTTTGCCAGGAATAGAACAAAAGAAAAACGGACACTTCCTGTCTGAGAAAAGTATAAGTACTTTATAACAAGAAATATCTTGTAATTGGTAAGCTCCACGAAAAAACATATACTATATATTTTAAAGAGATTTACATTTTTGTGCAGTAAGTTCTTTTCTATCTCTTACAGTTTACTAGTTATGCAAAATTCAGCAAACGTCATCCGGATTAAACAGGTCTTCAGAAGCTGTTTCCAGAAAATTCAAGATATACATTTTGTTTGTAATGGAAATATTTTTAATATGTGGTACTTTAATCAAAATTGTTGCAGCCATTTTTAAGAAAAAAGTAGTTTTAATTTTTTTCCATTTAAGGGTAGTTGGCGGTGGGGGGACTTTCTTGAAAATCTTCGCGTCGCATCTTTGGAAGATACGAAACTTAAATACCAACTTTAGTATTAAACATATTTTCGTTTTTGAGCTGTGCCGTTCACAGACACACACGCGCACGCACACACACACACACACACACACACATAGACGTTTTTCTGAAAATGCTTTTTTAGACATGCATTTCCGGTGAAATATTGGTATCGAATTTTTGGGTGGAATACAATACCTTTTCTATGTACTATTTATATTGTACATACGGGGTTGGAGAAATTAAAAATGGAACTTTTCGAAAAGTGTTGCCTGCAAAGGGTAGTTTTTGGTGTAACTTATTCTTTATCTCATATAATCTAATAGTTGCGCTAAAGTAATTGAAAAACAATAAGTATTCAGAGGATCTCCCCATAAATTTCAAGATTTACATTTCATTTGTCATAAAAAATATCTTTAGTATATGATATGCTAATAAAAGTCTTAGAGCCATCCATAACAAACATCATTTTTTTGAAACAAATGAAGTTAGTTTGGGGTGGTGGAATCTTTAAAGATGTTGAACTTAAATTGTAATTTGGTATTTAATGACCTTTTCGTATTTAAATTATGGGCCTCTTTCTCAAACTGTTTTGCTTTCATTCTCAACAGTATTATGTACATAGCATATAGAGAAGGTATTAAAATGCACCCAAAAATTCGATACTGAAAAATCAACCAAAATTACATATTTTGGAAACCCCTAAATCCAAAATAAAGAATTTTTAGAAAAAGGTCTGTGTGTCTGTTTTCTGTCTGTTTGAGTGTATCACTGTGTGTGCGTCTGTGGGTAGTATAGTTCAAAAATGAAAAGACCGTTAAATACCGAACTTGGTATTCAGTTTGATATCTTCCAGGGATGGGATACTAAAATTTTAAAGAAAATCCCGCCACCTCCAACTCCCTTTGCATGGAACATTTTTCAAAGTTTGGATTTTCTCAAAAATGGCCCTAACGAATATAATTAAAATCTCTTATATTTAAGATATTTATTTGACAAATAAAATGTATATCTGCAATTTTCTGGGAATAGCCTCTGAAGACATATTTACTAAGGATGAATTTTGCGAAATTTTGAATAACTGGTAAACCGTAAGAGATAGACAAAAACGTACCACACAAACAATGTAGAGCTCGTTAAGACACACAATTTATGTTTTATACATTTTTTTCATGGAGTTGATGGTTTTTGAGATATTCCTTTTTATTAGTTTCCTGTTTTAAAATACCTATGGTACTTCCTTATTTCCCTTATACTTACAAGGATGCAGGTGATAAGATCCTTTCTGTATATAAAGGAACAAATTTTTAACAATAATTGACTGCAGAGATGTAGAGAAAGTTATGTGAATGGAACACATCAAATGTTTTTATTCAGGGAGCCTGAAATTGTGTATTGCAAGTAAAATATCGACATCAGGTTTTTGGGTGGAATAAAAAAACTTCTTTAGCTACTATGTACATGGTACGTGGTGGAGGAAGTAATAAAGGTATTAAGAATTCAGACCAATAATAATGGATATCTTTGAAACAGCTGCTATAAATAATGCAGCTTACTCATCTTTGCTCCCTACTACGTATACCATCCAAAAATTGATATCGAAATTTCTATGGAAATATATTTAATTTCCGAAGCCCTCTGAATCCAGAAGGAAATAATCTTTTATTTATTTATATTTATAGAGCGCCACGTGAGTGTTTCCGAGTAAATATTTGTGTTCCTATGGACAGCATAACTTGAAAACGAAAAATGTTTTAAATAAAAGGCCCTCCTAGGGTTTGACACGATTTTTTTGTACAAAGCACCCCAAACTACACCTTACATGCAATATTTTTAAATATCTTGATTTTCTCAAAGCTGAGTGTTACGAAATTTATTAAAATACTGTGTTTAAATTAATTTATATAGCATTATTTCTCTCTTTTTGAAGAGTCGCCTTGGTTCTCTTCATTTTGGATGGCTTTTGCATAACTGATAAACCTGAGAGAGAGAGAGAGAGAGAGAGAGAGAGAGAGAGAGAGAGATCAACATAAAATCTGAGGATCATTTTAAAGCACACAATTTATGTCATTTATTTTTTTTTTTTTGATTTACCGTTTCTAATGAAATTCTTTTGTTACTGCTTTAAATGTTCGAATACCTATTCTTTTCTCAAATGGAAAGTCGACATTTGTTTGACTATTTTATTGGCATTGTCCATTAAAGAGAACATGACTTCAGAGCCATTATTTAGCAACCAAATTTCAACAAATTTCATTATTGTTTTAACTTGTAGTCTTTTATTCGCTTTGCAACTATAATAAAACAATTTCTGTGAATTTTAACCTGTTAAGCATTAAGTAAATAGATAAAAAAATACGCCTTTGTAGAGGTAGTTTGTTACAGAAAAGCTAGCGAAAGTCATATGTAGGGATAGCACCTTGGGGACCGATGAAGAGACACATGCGAATACCAGTTGCATACCTACCGTGTAGAGACCACCTGCAATGGCGAATGCACGTGCCGCAAGTAAACAACCCGTAGTAACGCGTTGGGGAACGTGGCTCGACGCAGCGGTATGCTATGCTGTATATTACAATAATGTTTTACAGGTAAAAAATTACTTTTCTTATAGTGTATGCTCTTTAGTAAAGATTATAAAATCTTTTGATTCAAATGGATTGCATGAAGATATACAATTCATACAGAAGAACTTTGGAGATATACCTACGATAATAACACATATTTGGAAACATCGAACATTGAAATGCCTCGAGTCTGAAGGCAGTCAATGAATTTGGAAGCAATTAATCAGACACCCATGACACCTGTTGTAGACCGCGTGAAAAATAAAGTGAAGACAAGTGTTTTTAAAGAATATCGGATTTTCAATCATGCGTGAAATACGAAATGTGCTAATGGAGTAACTTACTCAAAAGTCGATGATGTGTCCTATTTCCGTTTTGCTCCAATCACATTTTGTGATGTGGAGCGAAGTTTTTTAAATATAAAGCCCGTCTACGTCCCAATCGGAGACGATTCACATTTGAGACGTTACGAATGTATGTTGTGCATTGTAATCTTTGTATCTTGAGAGAAAATTAAACGGATAATGATGTTGCACGACAGTAGTTGAAAGTATGTAAATGTTAAACTCGTTAGTTCCCTTAAATCAGTGGTATTTATGTTTAACACCCGCCCAACCTCAATCGCTTTGCACTTGCTAGTGAAAACATCACAGTCTACCACGCAACCACAGCTCCATTTTTCTTCTATTAGTAGCACTGTATTGGCAACATATCACAACTATACACCATGCTGCGCTAACTTAGATTCTGTCCCGCTATCCGTCTCTAAGATGCTATTCTTAGGTGAATGTAACAAATCGGATCTTCTTTATACCTAATATGTGAAGTGCGCACCTCCAAAATTGTTGACACAAGTTATTGCTCTGCTGGAATTTAAGCCTGGTAGGGAATTTGAATTTATGCATCTAATAATTATCATATAAATAACATCATTGCTGTCACATGATTTGGGGGAAAAACTCATTTGAAGCGAGCTGTGCCGTAAGGGACTAGCTGACTGCACTTTTGGTGACACAGAATCAAATTTTCCTAGTCCAACCTGAAGCCATCATCAAATAAATCTGCTGTTCTAGGCGACCCTCAGGAGGCAATAAACCAGATGGCACAGCGGGCGTGAGGTTGCGTAGCTTCTAGCTATTCATTAAAGCTTTTCTAATGGCCTAACAATCAACACACAACATTCAATGCTAAATATAATAATTAAAATATCTGATGTGTTCCATTCACATGACTTTCTCTACATCGCTGTAACAAATTATTGTTGAAAAGCATATTCTTCTATTTGTTTCATGATAATTGAGATAATTACCAGAAGTTGTCTTAATTACTTGCTTCCTTTGCAAGTAGAAGGAAAATAAGGGTACACTAGACTAAAACGACAGTCAAATCTATTAAAACCTGGTTGCCATGTGGTTGAAATCCGTTTCTATGCAGGGACAGGAGTTTACAACTTTCCGTGTGACAAAAGTTAAAGTATTTTAAATCTGAAACAAACAACAAGGTATATATCAGAAATGGTCAATTCCACATAAATTTTTTGTTTTAACAGATATACATTTTTTGTGTAATAAGTTTTTGTCCATCTGTTACCGTTTACCAGTTATGCAAAATTCCGTAAAATTCATCTTGAATTTTCAAAATATTCAAGATATACATTTCATTTGTCTGGTAAATATTTTATTATATGATATTCTTATCAAAAGCGTTAGAGCCATTTTTGAAAAAAATAAATATTTTCGATTTTTTTTTCATGTAAAGTGTAAGGGAGATTCTTCTCAAAACCTTCGTGTCGCATCCCTGAAAGAGCCTAAACTTAAATACCAAGTTTGATATTTTCTGAATGTTTTTGAGTTATCGTGTTGGCAGGCACACCGAGCTTTTTCTGAAAATATTTTCTTTTTGGATACAGGGGACCTAAAACTTTTATTTTCAGTGAAATTTTGGTATCAAACTTTTGGATCTAGTGCAATAGCTTCTCTCTACACTATGTACATAGAAGGCGTAGAGAAAGTAAAAATCGGCTAAATACCAAACTTTATATTTAAGTTTAATGTCTTCCAAGAGTGTGACACGAAGATTTTGAGGGAAATTACCCCATCCCAGAACTACAATTTGGTATTTTTGAGAAAATATAAAATTTAGAAAATCTTGTAAGTAAAGAATAGTTTGGGAGATACTGTTCTTAATAACAATTCTGGTATTTTTTGAGTTATACTGTACACAGACACACACTATTCTTTCTTAATATCTTTCGGGGAGCCTCGAAAGGTATTTCCGGTGAAATATCAGTATCGAATTGCTAAGAATAGTGAAAGTACAAATGGACAAAAATGCTTATTACAAAACTGTCATATTTCAATTTTATTAAAACATAATAAGCAAGTTCTACTTCAAGGAAGTCTTAACGTATTTACTTTTCCTACTGCGTGTGTAGAATGTAGAAGGTATTGTATTCCACTAAAAATTCTATGTCAATATTCTACAGGAAATACATGTTTTGATGATCCCTTAGCACATTAAATACATTTTTAGAAAACAGTCAATATGTGCATGTTCATGTGTGTTCAGGAACAGTATTAATTGAAACTAAAATATATTAAAAACAAATTTGACGTAAAACTTAGTATCTTCCAGGAAAGCCACAGGAAAGTTTTCAATAAAATTCTCCCTTAAATTATCCTTCACAAACGACTGGAATATTAATTTATGAAAAAATTAAGAAAGATTTGATTAAAATATTATATTGTTTATGACATGCTCATTATAAATGAAATGTATATCTTGAATGCTATAGGAATAGCTCCTGAAGTTCCTCTTCATTCTCAGGGAGTTTTGCACATGGTAAACGGTTAAACCGTATTACACCAAATCATATGGGTCTTGTTAACGCACAATCTTTATATCAATTGATTTTTGCATGCATATTACTTATTATTGATACAAATTCCAGTTAGTAGGCACCTATACGTTTCTCAAATGGGATGACGGTATTTCCTTTTTTGCTCCCGGTTCACACAAAGAGAAAACAACTTCAAGGCCATCACAAGCGGCCAGCTCTTAAACATTTGACTATCTCTTAAGCTTACCGTATTCCAATATTCCCGTTTTACCGACAATGACATGAGCAAGAAAAGCTTTTTAAGACGAATGGGTTGAGAGTGTCATATGAAGGTTGCAATGCTATTCCAATTCCAAGTAGCTTAATGTATTCAAACATTTCAGTTCTATCAACAGTGACAGAAGTAAGCAAAGCATTTTACAAATATTTACATCGATTACATAAATTAGATGGAAGAATTCGTTTTTTAAGAATAGTCAGTTGAAGAACGAGTTGAGAATTTCATGTGAATGTAGCAATACTATTCCAATTCCAAATAACTTACTATATTCCAATAATTCAGTTCTATCTACAGTGACCAAAGTAAGAAAAATATTTCAATAGATATTATGTTGAGTAACGTAAAGTAGATGGAAGAATTAGCTTTCTAAGAATAGTCTGTTGAATGTATAGAGAGTGTCATGTGAATGTAGCAATGCTATTTTTTAATATTTTTATTAACAGATAAGTGAACTGGTAAAACCAATTTTGGTTTTTATTGCAAACTCAGCTGGAGGATAGTCGATTTGAACCTGTCTATGACACATTTAACATTTAATTTCAACGCCAACTGTGAGTTACGCACAGTGCTTTTGTCGGCTTTCAAATGAAGGTTGTTAGCTTTTGCATGATTTAACTTTTAATTAAAACATCGTTTTTCTGTGATCATTTTGTAGGAAAGTAACTAAAATATTTAATCACAACAGCGATTTCTGGGTGGGATTAGATTGTAAGTATCCCTCTGAGCATGCCCAGGTTTTTATTGTTGTTATTATTATCATCGTCATTGTTTGGTAATATTTAGTGTGCTAGTCGCTTACGTTGTAAATGCATTTGGGAGGAAGTGAAATTAAACAGTTACGGAACAAGGGATGCAGTATCGGAAGTATAGTGAGATAAAGAAAACTAATGTGATGACAGCAGCAGATTTGTACTGTTTTCATTCTGGAAACGTACATCCCCAAACTCTCCAACCACTCACTTTCCTCGGATCTCAACTCTTGTTGATGTTCACAAACATCTTGGGACTCTTCTCTAGGTGCATTCATATCCTGAGTTATAGTTCACAAAGGAAATCGTCGCTAAAGTATATATTAGATTATATTCAGCCTTGTCGTTCCAATCTATTAGCGCATTAGGCCAAGTAAATCCTTTTCCCCCAGCTATGCGAGTGTCAGGTACCTTATAAAGGCTCGCTGATGCAGTGATTACAAAAGTAATAAATTTGTGTTTAAAAATGTATATGTAGAAATGCCACAGAGGTACTTGACTTGGGTGGTTGAATAAGATGAGTTTATTTAGATCAATTTTGCATCGATGAGTGAATTATGAAGTACCCTGACGGCACTTAAATTAGTGCATTTGTGACAGGTTTGAAATCTATAGTTTACAAGATCCGTTGAAGTTTATACCAGTTATTAAACAAAATAACAGTGATATGTTTGCCATGTTTAAAAATTACAGTTAGCATGGTTCTTTAATAATCTGTACTGTCTAAATTTATTATTATCAAAATAATCCCTACAATCTACATTCTTAAAAACATTGATGTCAAAACTAAAAGTTTTATAGTAAAACATCTGATGTGTTTCATTCATATGACTTTCTATACCCGTTTTACAAACGAAGTATTCTTGCAAAAGATATCTTGTATATACATATATATCATGCTGTTCAAGATAACCATTAGCACAAATGGTCTTACTGTTTGATTCCAGTAAGTAGAAAGGAAATATGGCTAAATTGATAGTCATATTGTTTAAAAACTGGTCGCTATATGAAGAACTGAAGTTTGGTCGGCAGTAAACAAAAGAGAGATGAAAGGAAAGTTAAATTCGTTGCTTAAACTTGAAACCGAATACAAGGAATATCTTGGAAAGGGTAAACTTTCCAGCATGAATTGTGTGTTTTAACGAGATCTACATTTATTGCGCCCTAAGTATATTTCTCGCGGTTTACTACTTATGCAAAATTAAGCAAAATTCATCCAGAATGATCAGATCTTCAGAGGTTATTCCAAGAAAATTCAAGATAAACGTCTTATTTGCCATGTAAAGATTTATAAAACACGGCATTTTAATCAAAATTGTTAGTCATTTTTGAGAAAAGCAAAATTTTCAAACATTTTAAAATTTGTGTGTTACATGCTTGGAAGATACTAAATTAAACACCAATTAAACACACACGGAAGTTTTTCTAAAAAAGTATTTTTGTATCAGGGGACCTCAAAACTAATATTCGATGAAATATCATATAGAAATTTTTTAGTGGAATACAGTATATGTTTTGTGTGCATATATACATAGCATGTATAGAGAAAGTAAAATGTATCTACAGCCAATAAAACTTGTTTCCCTTAAAAGCAACCAATAAAATGTAATTAATCTATTATACTTTAATTAATGTTAATACTCATCGTTCAAAAATAGTATGCGATACTCGCGTCTTAAGTGTATTGCTGAATCTCCTAAATTGAAAAGAACTCAACTTCGTTTCGTTTTTTCAAACTTTTCTTCGATTCTACAATAGTACACTTCCCAAAGTTGTATTGTAATATATTACTGTAAAACGTTTGTTTAGACATTCTTATGAATAGAATACACCTGCATTTTTTTTTTTTTTGAATACAATATTTTTCACTGGCTAAATAGAGGGGTGGTGAATAAATAGAACATTGTCACCACCACTCTGTGAAATATTACTTAAGCTATGATTTTTGGACAATCACATAAAGGGTTACTTTTCAGACTTGGTTGCGAGGAATTGGTACTGGAATCAAGAAAAAGCCCTAACTTTATGCATAAGAAAGCAATAACTTCTCCCAAAACAAAAACAAATTTATAATCAACTTTGACATAATTTTGTTCTCAGCATGACTCGAAGAGTTGTAAGATGTGGCCGCCATCTTATGCCTCAAAGTTCGTTACTCACTGTTCACATGTTCACTTTATGTAAAATGCGTTCCAAACGAGATTCAGCCAAGCAGCTACACGGAATTTATAGTCGATACTACAAACTTATGAAAACATAAAATGCAACAAGACTTCTAACATTTACAATATTGTTTTATCTTTAAACCAGAATACTCCATTTCAATGCTATACCCACTTACTACGCTGGCTAGTCGAGGGACTAAGAACAAGTGTGGTCACTCGTGATCGCATTAGGGGAAGAGATTATCCGTGTCTTGCCAAGGTGCATTAGGACCCCCATTTCCGTAAATGTGGTGGTCGGTTAGCCATTACGCCGCTCCAAGGGTGCACGGTTTCTCCAAGAGATTAATTGGTACGGATCAAGCGAATCATGTCGGATTCTGCTGATTGGGATAAATTATACAGATTACCTTACCGCCGTCAGAACATGACCAGTGCTACCGAACAAAGGCCCTTCACCCGCCACTGGCAACAGTTGATTAGTGTTAACACTGATTGCAAGTGCAAGAGCTGTGCCCTATGCTGTCTATAGGAGATCTCATAAACCTGCTGACCTATGCCCTAGAACCCATTCGACTGCCTCTACCCATTCCTGTCTCAGGTCATCGTCCTCTGATACTTATGAGCAGTCTCTACCAAAGTCAAACAGATATTCGCTTCTCATAACAACAGATCTTGAGTTCTATTACCAGCTAATTTTATTTAATGGCAGGGTCTGGAAATGGAAGGATAAGGTACCTCTATTGGTATCAAAACTATAACAGTTCTGACATGATTATGTCTGACTCACTCATCGTATATCATATTTACGATACAAGTTAAACATGACAAGAAAACTTACAAAAACTGAAAGAAAAAAAGGATATGATTCCATTTTATTTCTCTATACTTCTGAATTTATTATTATTCTTAAAAATCTAATTCTTCTACTTACTTCATGATAATCGAGACAACCATTAGCAGAAATTGTCCTTATTAGTTACTTCCTTGGAAGTAGAAGGCAAAAAATCTGATGTGTACTATTCACATGACTTTCTCTACATCTCTGCAACAAATTATTCTTTTTTTTTTTATTGTTTCATTTGTATATCCCCCTTTAACTTCAATGGTCATATCGGGGGCTTTGACTTGTGAAACAACTCGTATTACTGTAGGTTAGAACATTAGGCTAATCATTACTATATTACTAATACACACGCACATTCACTCTCTCATTCATACTTCCAGACTCTGTTGCGGATAGGGAATAAATCTAGTTAAAGAAAAATTCCCCGCCCCAGCCGGGAATCGAACCCGCTCGCTGACCACTCGACCACGGAGGCAGTCTAAAATTATTCTTAAAAACTTATACTTCTATTTACTTCATGCTAATCAGTAAAAAAATAGCAGAAATATCCATATTACGTGTTTTCTTGTAAGGAGAGGCGAAATAAGGGTGTACCATAAGTTAAAGTGATAATGAAAAGCTGGTTGCTATGTCACTGAAGTTCCTTTGTTTGTATGGACCGCAGTTGACAAATTCCTGTATGAGAAAAGTATACGTTTTTCATAGCAGAAACCAAAAATAAGGAGTGTCTAAAAACGACGAACTCCACGAAAAAAATGTACATAACATAAATTGTGTGTTTTAACGTGTTCTACATTTTTTGTGTAGTAAGCTTTTGTCCATCTCTTACGGCTTAGCAGTTATTCAAAATTAGGTAAAATTCATCCAGAATAAACTACTCTTCAGAGGCTATTCCCAGAAAATTGAAGATATACATTTTATTTGTCAGGTAAATATCTTAAATGTACGAAATTTTAATCAAAATCGTTAGAGCCATTTTTGAGAAAATTGAAATGTTCGAAAAAAGTTCCATGTAAAGGGTAGTTTGGGGTGAGGGGATTTTTCTCAAAATCTTGGTGTCGCATGCCTGGAAGATACTAAACTTAAATACCAAGTTTGGTGCTTTACCGACTTTTCGTTTTTGAGTTATCGTGTTCACAGACACACGGACACACGGACACACACACACACACACACACACACGCGAACCTTTTTGTGAAACTGCTTTTTTTTTGGATACAGGGGACCCTAAAACATATATTTCCGGTGAAATCTCGGTATCGAATTTTTGGGTGGAGTGCAATACTTTCTCTGTAGACTATGTACATAGTGCGTATAGAGAAAGTAAAAATCTAATGTGTTCCATTCACAAGTCCTCTAGCTATGCGGTAGACAAAGCTTTCATTCAAGAGAGTAATCTGTTATCTACATCATGCTAATCAAGATCAACATAAACAGAATTACTCTTCAAATAAGAACTGAAGCTTTCCTGGCGACGTATTAATTCAAAATCTTCTCGGGCTTCTAGAATTACTCTTATTACTAGCTTCTTTGTAAGTAAAAGGGAAATAAGAAGATGCACAGGCTAAAGTGATAGTCTCGTTCTTTAAAAGCAGATCGCTACGTGAAGCAATTGAAGTTCCAATCTCTTTGCTTGCCAGGAGTAAACGAACAAGAAACGAGAAAAAATATGCCTTCCTGTTGGAGAAAAGTTTAAGTGGCTTAAACTTATATCCAATAATCCGTATATCATGAAAACGGTTAACTATACAAATATATATATGAATGAATGAATAAGTGTATTTATTGACATAGCAATATCATACATAGAATTTCAACAGTCGCACGGGTCCACAGACCGTACGTGCTTTTGTAATACACATTACAAGCAATATTAAAACAACAACAACAAAGAATTAAAAGAATAGACACGAAAATAAAAAGACAAAGGAAATACACAGTCCAAAGCATTATTAAACAACAATAAAGAATTAAGAGTGAACCCGAAAATAAAAGGTCCCCATGGCCGCGCTCCCCAATGCGTCTCGCTTTGGTTTTTTGCAGCGCAGGGGGTCGTGGGTTCGAGTCCCGCCTTGGGCATGGATGTCATATATATATATAATGAGATCTACATGTTTTGTGTAGTAAGTCTTTTTATTTCTCTTACGGTTTACTAGTTATATAAAAGTCTTCTAGAATGAAGAAGTCTTCAAAGGCTATTCCCAGAAAATTCAAGATATACACTTTATTTGCCACGTAAATATATTTAGTATATGGTATTTTAATCAAAATCGTTAAAGCCATTTTTGTGAAGATAAACATTTTTTGAAATTTTTCTATGTAAAATGTAGTTTGGGGTGGGTAAATTTTTCTCAAAATCTTCATGTCGCATCTCTGGGGATAATACATTTACATACGAAGACTCTTCGTTTTTGAATTATCGTCTTCACAGACGCATACACATATATATTGGGACATTTTTCTAAAAATCCTTTTTTTGAGATACCGGGACCCTAAAACGTGCATTTCCGGTGAAATCTTGGAATCTAAATTTTGGATGGAATGCAATAAGATAGCATTATTGTAAAATTATTAAAGCTATTACTAAGGATAGCATCTTGGGGACCGATATCCGATACACGCGAATACCAGTTGTTTACCTACCGAGTAGAGACCGACCGGCATTGGCGACTGCACGCGCTGCACCAGTATAGTATGCTACATATTCCAGTAGTTTTACAGGTATTTAATGCCTTTGACCATAGTGCATGCTGTTCAATCAAGATTTTAAAATCCCCTGGATTGCATGAAGATTTGCAATTCATACAGAACTTTGTAGATATATTTACGACTATAATACATATTTGGAAACATCAAACATTGGAATACTATCGATAAACTTGTGCAAACAACCAATCAAAGACACGTGACACCTCTTTTCGACCACGAGAAAAAGAAAGTGAAGACGACGTGTAGGAAAAATTTCGGATTTTCAATAATGCGAGAAATACGAAATGTGCTAGATGTGTTATTATGGAAATAATTGGTGATGAGTATGTTACCCAATAGTTGATGATGTGTCCTATTTCGTTTTGCTGCACTCACATCTTGTGATGTGAAGCGAAGTTCCTAACCTACTTACGTGCCAATCGGAGACTATTCATATTTGAGACGTTACGAATGTATGCTGTTTTGCATTGTTATTTATGTATCTTGAGAGAAAATGAAGCGGATATTGATGCTGAAGACTAGATTCACAACATCAGTTGAATGTATGTAAATATTAAAATTGTTAATTCCCGTAAATCAGTGGTGTTTATGTTTACCATCCACCCAACCTCAATCGCCTTCCACCTGCTAGAGAAAACGCAACCACTGCCCATTTTACTTCTTTTAGTACCTTTGCATTGTCAACACATCACAGCTAAATACCATGCTGCGCTAATTTCGATTCCGACCCGCTATCAGTCCTCAAGATACTATCCCTAGTTTTACATAATGCAAGGATCACTCAGCGTACATCTATAATTACGGTGCAAGTTAAAGATAACAGAAAGAAACTTATAAACATGACTTTCTCTACAAAACTATTGTTAAAATGATTATTCCTCTATCCTTATTGTGGTAAAGAGAAAAACATAAGCAGAAATGTTTATATCAGTTCCGTTCGCTTTGCTCGGCCAGCATTTAAAACAAAAGAGGGATCAAGGAAAAATGACCTCGCTTTTGATAAACATTTAAAAGGCTTACAAATGGAATATCTCGGAAATGGTTAACTCTACAGTAAAGATGTGGGGTATATGACATAAACTGTGTGTTTTAACTAGATCTACGTTTTTATGCAGCAAGTTATTCTCTTATGGTTTACCGTTATGCAAAACTCATCAAGAATGACATGTCTTCAGAAGCTATTTTCATAAAATTCAAGATATACGTTTTACCTGTCAAGTAAATATCCTTAACATTTTAATAAATATCGGGAGACGCATTTAAAAAAGAAAACTAAAAAGTGTTTAATGTAAAGGTAGTTTGGGGTGGCGGATTTTCTTGAAAATTTTTGTGTGGAATTCTAGTACATATGAAACTTAAATAATAAATTCTGTGTTTATAACGGCGTTTGTTTTTGAGTTAAGCTGTTTACAGACAGATATATACCCAGATCATTTTTTAAAAAAGATGTTTTTGGATTCAGAGGATCTCAAAATATATTTCTGATGAAATCTTGACATGGAATTTTTGGTTGGAATACAATACATTCCCTTTCTGCTATGTGATTGTACATACGCGCTAGAGAATTAAAAGGCAGAGATAAATTGCCTCTGACTAACTGAATAAATATGATCTTGTTTCATAGTTTTATACAGGAAACTGTTCATGCGTTCGCAATTTCTTTGGTCAACAGTAGTAGAAAGCAGCATGCCGATCTACTTCTAGCAGAACTTAATTAACTTTTATTTGAGTTTATTCATTTTCTGGTTCTCCCAGTGTACTCATTCCGCCAAAGTGTATACCCAGTTTTCATCTAAACCACAGAATGGTAGATCCATTTTTACTTTCTCTACCTGACTATGTACATAGTGTATAGAGGTGATATTACACTCCACCCAAAAATTCAATACCGATATTTCACAAGAAATATATGTTTCAGGGTCCCCTGTATCCAAAAAACTGAAGAGTTCCATTCAGATGACTTTCTCTACATCTCTATGATAAATTATTTTTTAAAAAGATATTCTTTTATTTATTTAATGCCAATCCAGAAAAAAATAGCAGAAAGGACATTATTATTTGCTTCCTTGTAAGTAAAAGGGAAATAAGGGAGTACTATAGTCTAAACCAATTGTCAAATCTTTCAAAAAGTGACTGAAGTTCCTTTGTATGGACAGGAGTTAAGAAATTCCGGTATAAGAAAAATATGAAAAATATATATGAATATAAAGCAGAAAATTAATAATAAGGAATATCTCAAAAACGGTCCACTCCACGAAAAAGTGTATACAACATAAATTGTCTTTTAACAGGATCTACATTTTTTGTTAAATAAGATGTTGCCTATCTCTTAAGGTTTACCAGTTAAGGAAAATTCCACAAAATTCATCCACAATAAACATTTCTTCTGGGACTATTCCCAGAAAACTGCAAATATACATTTTATTTGTCATGTAAATAACTTTATTATAAGGGATTTTAATCAAAATCAGTGGCAATTTTTGAGAAAATCAAAATTTTCAAAGTCTCTTCCATTGTAAAGGGTAGTTGGGTGTGGGGGGATTTCTTGAAAATCTTCGTGCTGCATTGTTTGGAAGATAGCGAAATTCAATACCAAGTTTGGTATTTAACGGCCTTTTCGTTTCTGAGCCGTGCTGCCCACAGACACAAACACATACACACAGTCACACACAGACAGACAAACACACACACACACTCACACACACACACACACACACTCACACAAACTCAGGGACTTTTTTAAAAATTATTTTTTTGATTCAGGTGGGCTCAAAAATGCATTTCCGGTGAAATCGCGGTATCGAATTTTGGGTGCAACACAATACCTTCTCTGTACACTATGTACATAGTACGTGTAGAGAAAGTAAAAAGCATTCATAGAAAAATGTCTATATGTGTGTGTGTGTCCGTTTGTCTGTGAACACAATAACTCAAAAACGAAAAGTCGGTAAAATACCAATCTTGGCATTTAAGTTTAATATATTCCAGGGATGCGACACGAAGATTTTCAGAAATCCCCCCCCAAACTACCCTTTATATGGATTTTTTTTTTTTAAATTTTGATTATCTCAAAAATAGCACTAACGCTTTTGATTAACATACCTTATATTAAAGATATTTACACGACAAATAAAATGTGTATCTTGAATTTTCTGGAAATAGTCTCTGAAGACCCCTTTATTCTGAATGAATTTTGCGTAATTGGTAAACCGTAAGAGATAGGCAAAACTTACTACGCCAAAAATGTAGATCACGTTAAAACACACAATTTATGTCATATACGCTTTTTTCGTGGAATTGACCATTTCTGAGACATTCCTTGTTATTTGTTTCAGATTCAAAATACTTAACTTTTTTCTCACACAGAAGGTTTTATACTCCTCGCCCTGCATTGAAACGGGTTTTAACCACATGACACCAGTTTTTAAAGGATTTGACTATCGTTTTAGCCGTGTATTCCCTTATATTCCTACTACTTACAATGAAGCAAGTAATTAAGATAATTTCTGCTAATATTAATCTTGGTTATCTTAAAGTATACAGAAAAATATGTTTGTAATAATAATTTGTTTCAGTGATGTAGAGAAATTAATGTGAATGGAATACATCAGATTTCGTTTTTTGTGCTCTCCACCCTCCAATTTCCGATTTTACTATCCTTTTAAGTTAAGGTCCCTTTATCCAAATTTAATTTTACTTATTTTTACAACTTTAAGAGATGCTTTAATTTTACAATCCGATTCAATTCCTTGTCGACTGCTGTATTTGGCCCAGCTGCCCCGTATTTGACGTGTGCATACATTCCTTCGTGCGTTAAAACAACAGGATAATTTCAAGTTAAAACCGGAAACTGAGAAACTAGCTGAGTAACTTTTGTTTTACCTGTCTTGCTTATCATGGAGACGATGAGACGATCACACTCATTGGTAGGGGTAAAACGAAGATATCTCTTGTTAGTTCCTCACTGGCCGGTTTTAACTTCATACTCTTTTATCGCACGAAGAGACATCTATTCATAACAAATACAGGGCCACCTGTTATTATCTACTTTTTACTTTCTCTATACGTACTACACACATAGTATACAAAGGAGGTATTGTAATCCACCCAAAAGTTTGATGTTTTGAGGTCCCTTAAGGTAAAAAAGTTCCGTGTGTGGACAGCACAGAGCAAAAACTAAAATACCATTAAATGCCAAACATGCTATTGAAATTAAGTATTTTCCAAGAACGAAACGTGAAACGTGAAGATTTCCAAGAAACCCCAATCCCCAAATATCCTTTATATAAAAACAATTTTGAAATTGTCGGTTCCCACAAAAGCGGCTCAAACAATTTTGATGAAAATAACGTATATTAAATATATTTACATTACAAATAAAATGTAAACTTAATTTTCTGAGAATAGCTTCTGATGAGTTTTTTATCCCATATGAATTTTGCTAAATGTTGCATAACTGGTAAAACGAAAGAAGAAGACAAAAACTTATTGTGCAAAAAATATACAACTCGGTAACGCACGTAATTTATGTCATATGCATTTTTGTTGTAGAGTTGATCGTTAAAGAAATATTTCCTGCCATTGGTTACAGTTTTAAACTACGTAACTTTTCTCAAACGGGTGCTTTTCGTTTTATTTCTCTTTTGTTTTACTGCTGGCAATGCAAAGCGAACCGAACATCAATTGTTCACATAGCGACGAAGTATTAAAATATTACACTGCCACTTTGGCCTGGTGTATTCTCTTATTTCCGATCTGCTTAGAAGGAAGGAAGTAATAAAGTACTAAAGGCAATTGCTGCTAATGCTTAGCTTACTTGGCATGATGTAGCAAAAAAGAATAATCTTTTGTAAGAATAGTTTGTTGGCAGAACAGATAGAGAGGGTCATATGAATGGAAAACATCAGATTTTTACACTTTGCATTTGTTTTTACGATTTATGTACTGCGCGTATTTTTCTCAAAGCTTTTTTCAGGTAGACTGTTCATAGCAGACAGCTTTTCTTCGCCGCTATTGGTCTGGAAATATGAATACGAAGTATACGAAGTATACACCAGTGCATTTCAGGTTAAAGCTGAACGTTAAAAAACCTGCAGTCAACGAATTGACAAAATGACAATTGACAAAAAAATTGAAGAAGACAAGATCCAATTCAGAAAGCAAATAACGTGATACTTGCACAGACTGTGCCAACACTTTTGAACCTCTCTGAAATTTCAAACGTCAAGAGCAAATTCTAACAGTTCTATTCAAACGATGACTGTAGAAGTTTTACAAAATGTGATCCGAAAAATAGAGTTTAACGTTTGCATTTACTATATTTGTCACCGCAGGCGATGATACATGAAATGAAGATGGAGCACCGGTGAAATGCAATGGCGGAAGAAACTGCAGTACCCAGATAAAACCCGCCCCTGCACCGCTTTGTCCACACATATTCACTTGGAGTCGAATCCTTGCTGCCTTGGTGAGAGGTGGCTGGTCTAACAACACGCCCCGGCCAGGCTAAAGCGATAATTAAATTAAAAAAAACGGTCGCTATGTGAAGCCATTGAAATGCAAGGTTGAAAGTAAAACAAAGGAGAAATTAAATGAAAGGTGACTTCCCGTTGAGAAAAGTTTAATTAGTTTAAAATTGAAATCACTGACACGGGATATCTCAGAATCAGTTAACTCTAAAACAGAAATACAAAAACAAAAAAAACAAAAAACAACAAAAGAAAACAAAAATGCGTTTGACATAAAAGGTATGTTTTAGTGAAGCTGATATTTTTTGAGTCGCAAGTTTTTATCCGTCTCTTACGGTTAACTACTCACACAAAGGCCATCCAGAATGAGGAAATTTTCAGAAGCTATTTCGAAGAAAATTTAAGATATACATCGTTTTCGGTCAACTACAAGGCTGTCTCAAGAGGAACCATATCCTACAAAAGTAGTTCGCATTCGAAGCATTTCGAAACAAATAGTCACCTGTTTTTTTATCTTCAAAAAAATGGTCATGTTGCAACATTACCTTTAGAGAAACACAAAACGATCAAATTTGAATGGGCCACAATCATTTGCTTGCCGGAAGTCTTCGTGAAATAAGGAAAACTGTCGTGGTCGTTTTAGTAGCGTCAATGTTCGGGTGCCAAGATGTCGTGGTATTGTTGTGGTGTCAGTGTCAGGTGAGTCTACCTGGAGTAGTTGGTCGCGGGTTAATGCTAGTGAATTTCTCTACATTAAGTGTACATACCTTGCAGATTTTCTTGGTTGCACCGGCTAAGCTCGTTCTAGTAGATCACGAGTCTCTTACTTAGGGGGGAAAGAATGGCAAGGTTATGAAACACTGTCGGTAGACTCAAATAACAGAGAAAGTTCACTTAATTCACTGTATACCTCCTTTATTGGTGAATTAATGTTCATTTGAGGCACTAACCCTACGAGCGAATCCCGACATAACTGATCGCGAACTTGATGAAGCCGTTTCCAATACGTGCTACTTCCACTTTTAAGGAGTTGTTATAACTTTACATTAGTCACTGAGGTCTGGAGTTTCTCGGTCCGTATAACATTCACGATAATGATTGCCCGTCAGATTAATTTGTAAAACACTGATTTTCTGCAATATACGGCGCGCGATTTCCTACATGATGTGTCGTACTTTATGAGCCTTGTGTGTTATGCGTTGTGTTACGCGTTGTACCCTCGTTGTGTTGACTTCTTACCCGCACATCACTTTACCCGCACATCACTTATATACAAAAAGGTCCGAGTTTTGCCCTCCTTTTTGATTGGCTGAAAAAAAGCGTAAAGTGGCGTTATCACGTGACTATCGGGGATTTTTCTTTATTTTACACCAACGTGACCGTGTTCCACAATGCGAAATTCCCCTTCTCAAAGGGGAAAATACCTGGTTTCCTCTTAAGGGCTGTTACTTATGTCCCTAATGCATTAAAATGTTTGTTATTTTCCACAAAACCCGTAGCCTTGACGAATACAAAAGGGATATTCTACCCTACGGTGATGCTTTCCACTGTCGCAAAACAAACAAGTGCTCACACATCTCATCTAGCAACCGAATATTTGAAACTCGAAAAATCGAATTCAGACTCATCAGCGTACAATCCTGATTTGACACTCAGTGATTTATTTTTGTTCTCAAATATCAAGAATAAAGTGCGTGGACAACGATTTTCTCAGTATAAGAAACCGTTGATGCGTTTAAAAACCATGTTTTGGAGGTGTCTCAAGTAGATTGGAAAAAATGCTATGACAAATGGTTCCAACGCTTGCACAAATAAATTTTTATCAGAAAGAAGAATATTTCGAGAAACAATAAGGTAATTTCAATTAAAAACTACGGTTTTTCATTATTAGGCTTAAAATATATATAAAATAAGGTAATGGGGCATCTGTCCACTACACGAGAAATCCGAGAGTCGCCGGGTAAGTGGTACCGGCAAAGGCGCACTGAAGCCCTTCCTTAAATACATGCTGAGAATATTGAGCATCTGCTCCCAAAAAGGCAGTGTAACAAGTTAGATATGTTCTCGCTCATACACTTAAGCTCAGCAGCAGAAATCCCTGTGTAATCTACAGAAATCTGGTGATAACTTCATGCAAGAAATCATAAGGATTCCTGTTGCTAAGCTCAAATGAGTGAGAGAGTATATTTTCGCAATTGTGCTACCTGTATGTGAGCAGAAGGTTAACATTTCCGTAATGTATATAAAGATACTCATTTTAGTGCGACTCTCGGATCTCTCGCGCAGTGGAGAGAAGCCGCGACACGGGTTGCCTTATAATTTAACGACGAGGTGGCTATTGCTCCATGATGTTTGATAAATACCTTCTAGTACCCCCAAATCACATTATTTACTATTTTAATACCAGAATGTCCCCTCCACAAATATAATGTTGTGTTCAATTTCAGACTGCACTAGAGTTTGTACGACTACGCCCCCTACCAGAAGTAAACCAAAGATGAACGGTTATTTGCGTTTACATGTACGATGATCTGGATGGTAAAGTAATTAAAAATTTAACTACGCTCACCATGTCATCGGTTATATCAACACGGAGCATAAAGAATAAAATACTGCCTTTTATTTTTTCAGAGATAATTGCGATATCTCGGCAGTATTCAAATGGATAATAAAGTGCATTATTGTGCATGAATGAGTGTGAATAGCTGTGCGTTGTATTCAGCAGAGCGTGTATTGTGAATGATCTATTGCTGGCTCTGTTTTTGTCATTGTCATCAACTGCCAAGTTGCACTGCAGCTGTTGCCTTCCCCCACATTAGGTCCGCAGTTTGTCGGGCTATGACCGTCTTCTTGTCAAAGATGCTAACATATTCTAATACAGTCTCCAAATGATCTATTACTTGTATTGTTTAATCATACGAACAAAATACGATATGCTACATTCATATAAGCTTCTCTAGCCATTCTGTAGCTCATTAGTCTTATAAACTTTGATTCTTCTCTCTATTACACACTTCAAGGTAAATAGAAGATACGAGAAATTGTCGTATTAAACAATTCCCTATAAATATAAGCAAATAACGGAATACACAAGGCACATTTTTACTTTCTCTACGCGTACTGTGTACATAGTGTATAGAGAAGGTATTACATTCCACCCAAAATTTCGATACCAAGATTTCACCGGAAATACGCGTTTTACGATCCCCCGTGTCCATAAAAAGTATTTTAGAAAAAGGTTCGTGTGTGCGTGTTTCCGAGTGTGAACACGATAACACAAAAACAAAAATTCAGTAAAATATCAAACATAGTATTTAAGTTGTGTGTCTTATAAGGACGCAACAGGAAGATTTTGAGGAAAATTTCCCCACCCCAAACTACCCCTTACATGGAAAAAATTCCGAACATTTTTATTTTCTCAAAAATGGTTGTAACGCTTTTAATTAAAATACTATATATTAAAGATATTTATATCTCATATTAAATATATATCTTGAACTTTCTAGTAATAGCCTGTGAAGACGTCTTTATCCTTGATGAATTTTGCAGGATTTACTATAACTAGAAAACCGTAAGAGATATACAAAAACTACATAAAAAACATACATCTCGTTAAAAATAACTTTATGTCATGTACATTTTTTGGTGGAATTCCCCATTTTTGAGATGTTCCTCGTTGTTGATTTCAATTTTAAAATATTTTCACATACGGGAATTTGTCAACTCTTGGTAATGAAAAATAAAAAACAAAACAAACAAAAACCCCTCCAAAAAAAACCACAAAAAAAAACGGATTTCATCCACATAGCAACCAGATTTTAAACGATTTGACTATCGTTTTAGCTTACTGTGTTTCCTTATTTCCCTTCTACATACAAAGAAACATTTCTGGCAACGTTTATCTAAATTATCAGGAAGTAGATAAAAGCATAATAAGATTTTTTTTTCGTAGTCAGCTTACTCTCCCATTACTTAGGACTAACACCCCATATGACTTACAAATGGTCAGAAGCCTGTTAAGAAGCAACGGCAAGAAACCACAGAATGGAGAACCTGGAACGAGGGATCGGCCCGTAGTCAGGCATGAGTTTGAGGGAAGTGGATGACATATAGTGCAAGTGAAATAAATTATAGGAAGATGATGGAACAATTGGTGGAATGGGTGGCAGCGAAAACCGGAGGACCCGAGCAAACCCGCCCAGATGCCGCATTTTCAACCACGAATCCCACACGCGGGCTTTTGGTGGAAGCCGTATTAATGCTATTGTTAATTATGTTATTCAATTTTAGCCTTGCAGTGTGCTTAGAAAATTTCCACATGTAATTTAGGTCCAAAAAACCCGCGTCAACTTCTTGTGTTACGCTTATGACTGACTACATTGTGAGTGGTCTACCTCGCGCATGCGCCATTACTTCGTTAAGTTAGTGGCGCAGCTTCATTGTATACGTAACCTAACTCCTCTTGTTATTAATGCCAACAATTTGAAATAATGTTTTGCCATTTATCACGTAATTTTATTAATTTATTTATTTATTTTGCGGAAGTCCCACTAAAGTAAAGATACTGACTTAAAACAATATATATACACACACCAGATGAGTCAGCTGCCCCTTATTCTCGAGTTTTATGCTACCGCATTATATGCTCCAAAATGAAAACATTAACCCCATTACAAATTTCTAGCCCCGTATTTAACATGGATGTTAAACACTCGATAAAATTAGTACCAATACAGATGTTATCGCATCGCCTTTTAATATGCTAATTAGACAGCTGACGTTTGCACCACTGCAAAGGTTCACTGGTACCAGCGAATGCTACATGTTAAACGGAATGTTGATCTACAAAATTACTAAGTAGCTCAGTTTGAACGAGCGCAAGACTCTAAAGTGATCTGTTTACCGTGAAGGTGGTTCAAATATCCTCTGTGTACTAGGTTTTTTTTTCTACCGTGTAATATTCACAAATTACAATTATTAATCTGAAAGCGGTTATTATTTTTATTTTAATTATTTTATTTATGTTTTATGATATTGTTTGATGTTTCTTTATTGGTAAACTACAAGTAGGTAGTAGTTTAAATATAATTATAAATAGGTGCAATTTAAATAAGGACCATTTATACAAGGAAGTTAAACACAAGTTTGCAGACATAGAATTATTATGTCATTAGAAATATCGTTTCATATTGGTAAGTTTTGTGGCTTTGGGATTACCATTTTTATATTCCAGGAACACGACTCCGAAGAAAGTGCTCGAACCGGTGACCTTCTTGGGTAATGCACGCCTGGGCAAGCTGTTGAATGGAGACTGGCTCGGTGTAGCATGGCGGGTTGAGCATATCTACAGTTCACCGTAATACTCTGGCGAAGGGTTTCTGCATTGTCTAGCTCCTCTACATAAACACGTTCTTTTAAATAACCCCAGAGGAAGAAGTCAAGGGGTCTCAGAACAGGTGATTTGGCAGGCCTGGAGATTGGTCGTCGGCTTCCTATACAATGATCAGGATGTGAAGCATTCAAATGATTGTAGACGGTCCTCGACCGATGAGGAAGAGCACCATCCTGTTGAAACCACATTGTCATTTGCTCCTGCAGTGGCGCATTTTCTAATAATAAGGGTAGCTCATTACGAAGGAATTCCTGGTAGCGTGCTTCTGTTAGATGCCCCTCGAAGAATAATGGTCCAGCAAGGTGGTCTCCCAAGATTCCACATCAGACATTCACTCCCCACTGCTCTTGGAATGCTGCCTATCTTACCCAATGAGGATTATCAATACTCCAATAGTGCACATTGTGGCGCTTTAAGGTTCCATTGTTGTGGAATCTTGACTCATCAGAAAACAGGATCCTGGATACGAATCCCACATCATTTGCTACTCGCTCCATCGCCATTCCAAAAGGTCACTCGAGCTTCGGAATCTCTCCCGCGAAGTGCTTGGTGTAGGTGCAAACGATAAGGACGAAACTTATTGGTGTTCAATATTCGTACTGCAGAAGACTGGCTGATGTTCACCTCCTAAGCAACTGCTCGTGTACTGGTAAGCGGATTGTCCTGGATGACGTTTAAAATAGCTTCTACATTAACACCCGATGTTGCTGCAGGGTGGCTAATAGAAGGCATTCTCGCAAGTGATCTGTTTCACGCAGATACCTTTCAACATTCCGGAAGGTGTTTGCTGTTGGTTTCGTCTATTTGGATATCTCTCCCGGTATAGATCCTGAGCCGCTTGTGTATTTGTTCTCGCTTCTCCGTAGATCAAAAGTTTAACTACGTACTTGTCTGTCCAATACATAATGAAAGACTGGTACAAAATACCGTGCAACAGCATACGTGTGGAGGATGAAGGGGGTCGGCACTCATAATAACACACTGCATCGTGTCAGTCCAATGGGGTAGACGTCACTAAACGTATTCTACCAATTACAAACTACGCCAGCCAATAACGATTTAACTTATAGTGTTCTGAACTCACAGGCACATCAAAATTAGATTACTGTAAATTTGGCTTCCAAGTTTTTTGAGCAATAAAAAAAGATGTACAATGCTGAAACTCGAACCCGTATCACTGGAGGTTAGCGCTCAGGACACTTCATAATCCTATTCAGATATTTCTAGACTTGATTGAACGCACGTTCCGCATTCAATAATACATGTACGCCAGGCTATATGGCATTGCCACCTCACGAGTTGTCGTGCTTCATTTAGCCTTTTAAGAACGTTTGAATCCTTTGCTGGGCATTTTAATATAATTACTTAAATGGCAAAAACTATTAGGCATGTTGTTTGATATGTAGCAGACGTAGTTCACGCAAAAATGTAAACAAACCCTTGTTGAACAGTATGTTCCTTTTGACTGTACGGGTCCATGGTGGATGAGGCCTGTCCCTTGTGGTTTCCTAATTTTTGGCAGCCAACCCCTGCTCTAAGTACAAGATTCCGCCATTTTCTTTTTAACTAATCTTTAACTGACTGATGATAAGTCCATTTTCTTCCGAAGCGTTTACTGAATTACGTTGATATCTTTACTCTAATAAAAATTTGCACAATTGGCTGGAAACCGATTCGCTCTCAATAAATGAGTCGTATATTTTTGAGGTGTAGCGAGGAGTACGTTCTATTCCTCTGAATTTTGCTTATTTCTCTCTCTAAGAATGTCAAGGAATATGTTTAAGTATGTGCTACGAAGCATATGTCGTTTGATGGATGGCCTACCTTCTAAAAAACTAAGGGGGCTGACTCACCTGATATATACAAATGTATACACACATACACACACAAGAGCGTACTAGAAACTAAGGTTACAAAGCCATATTTTTGATGTTTCGTTTTTCACAGCCAGCTTAGTGGTGGACGCTAATTCTAATGCATGCGGTTGGCAACTGTGAAAGTTTCTGTCAGCTGCTACCAACAATACTACTGCAAGGTAGACACACATGGCGAATCGTTTGGAAAATTGATCTCACGAAGAAATCCGCTCAGTTATTCGATTTCTATGGGTGAAACATATAATCGCGGCTGACATTCACTGACTGATGGTAGAGGTTTATGAAGAGACTGTAATGTCTCGTCAGCATATCGCAGAATGGTGTCGAAAATTTGCGGCCGGTAGATAAAACGACACCGACGAGGATCGGAGTGGCCAACTGAGCACGACATCCGCAGATTTGAACATATCTCGTGTGTGAGCAGCTGATTTAGAACAACAGGAGTTTCAGATTACGACATATGGCGGTAGAACTGGGTATGTCTCTTGTCTACGATATTCTGCATTACCAGGAAGTTTGCTCCTGACGGGTTCCACAAAATCTATCCAGCCAACACATGGAGAAGCGAGAAGCGCGTGAGAGCAGGTCTAAAACTTTTCTAACGGTTCTCCACAGAAGCGAGCAGTTTTCATTACCGCATTATCACTGTTGACGAAACATGGATACACCATTTCCCCCAGCAGTAAGAGATCATCAATGGAGTGCAAATACCCCTCTTTTTTAAAGTCAAAGAAGTGTAAGATAGCGTCAATTTTAAGGAAGGTGATGGCCACATGTTTTGGAGCAGACGGGTGTCTTTATCGTGATTTTTTTTTTAAATAGAGCAATCAAGTGACCGCTGACCGCTACTGTGAGACCATGACACGATTGTATGAAGCAATCAGGAGGAAACGACCAGGACTCCTAATCAAAGAGGTCATCTTCCTTCAAGAAAATGTACGATAATATATACCTCATACAGCCCAGAAGACCACCACATACTGTTGAAGCAATTTCGCTGGGATACCATTGACCACCGTTCTTACAGACCTGATCCCATTCCAAGCGAGCATTACATTTTTCTTCACTTGAAGGAACACTTAGGGGGCCGACGATTCGTGTAACTCTTCATGGCGTGGCTGGACACGAAGGACAGAATTTTTACCAGGAGGGAATATTCAATCTCATCCCATGGAGAGACAAATGCTTCAACCGATATGCAGACTATGCGGAAAAATAACATAATGTACATACTATCAGATGGTTGCGTTGATTGTACGAAATAAAGTCAACTCGTTTCACTGCAGGCTTTGTAACTTAGTTTCTGATCATCTCTCATTTTATAAGTTCACGAGGATTATAATATTATCTTACTAACACTAATGATGAAGAGAGATGCACGCTCCCGAAACGTCGATAGCTCTACATCCCTTCACCTGTCTTGAGCCCCAAGAACCTCTAGAGTAGCTGATATTTAATGTATATTACTGAAATCATATCAATTATATATACGAGCGGCACACTGAAAGTCATGAGCAACACTATTTTACAATCTTAATATTTATTTTTAAGCCAAACCAAATACATCATCATAATCTACAGACTTTCTTTCACTTTTCGACATAGTCTCCATTGTTTTGCACACATTTTTCCCATCGTTCTACAAGTTTGAAAATGCCCTTGTGATAGAACTCCGTTCCAGCTGCCCGCAGACCCTGACGCACTGCTTTCCGAATATCCTCCAGCGTCTCGTAGCGTTGGCCACGCATCTGCTCCTTCACAGAACCGAAAAGATGGTAGTCGGAGGGTGCCAAGTCGGGACTGTAGGGAGGATGTGGAAGAGTTTCCCACCCTAATGCCCTGATCTTCTCCATAGTGGCACGGGCAGTATGCGGACGCGCATTATCCTGTTGAAGGATGATCCTCTTTCCAGGGCGTTTATCAGGCAAAGCCCGACGGAGCTTCAGAAGTGTCTTGATGTAGCGGGCAGAATTTATGGTTTGTCCAGGTTCAAGAAAGTCAACCAGAATGCAACCTTGTGCATCCCAAAAGACACTTCCCGTAACTTTTCCTATAGACTGCACTGTCTTCGCTTTCTTCGATGGTGAGTTCAAGTGGTGTCATTCCATACTCTGACGTTTCGTTTCTGGCTCATAGTGATGGAACCAGCTCTCATCTCCAGTCACAATACACGTCAAAAATTCATCACCTTCATTATGAAATCTCTGAAGAAGGTTTTGTGCAATGGTTCTTCTCTGAAGTTTGTGGTCTTCAGTCAATAAACGGGGGACCCAACGGGCACAGACTTTCGATAACCCAAGCTGTGGATCATTTCTTGCACTGCACTATGTCCTATTCCAAGTTTCGCAGCAATTTCATTCACAGTGAAACGCCTATCTCCTGTAATGAGCTCATCAACTTTTTCCTTGTGAGTTCTGTAGAGGCAGTTCGAGGACGCCCGCTACGAGGCGCATTTTGTAGACTCGTGTTTCCATCTTCTAACACTGCTGGCACCCATGCAGACACCTCCATATGCACGTTGAAGTCTGAAATGAATTTCAGGAGCAGATTTTCCTTCTTTCACAAGGAATTCAATGACAGCACGCTGTCGAAACGAAACATCAATGTCAGCCATTTTTCAAACACCGTCTGTGGTCACGTGATAGAAGCTAATGACGTCACAATATGTCAACATGTGGCTTAAAGTCTGTAGATTACGATCCTGCAATTTGTTTCGTTACATTGTTGAAATTTAAATTTTTACAATGGGTTGCTCGTGAGTTTCAGTATGCCCCTCGTAGATCTTCTTTTCTATTGTTACAAATTAAGCTGCATCCCTAATTCTTATTCATCACTTGAACGCACATGTATTTAATTTATTTATTATTCAATAAGTAGTCTATTTGTACTACCTCATCACACATTTACATCAATGCAGAGAGATTTTGTTCTATAAGAGTACTTTTCTATAGGGCGGTTCTCACATGTTCATTAGAACTACTTACATAAATGTAGGCATAAAAATAAGAATAACATTTCCATGTGATAATAAAAAAATTAATTAATGATTAACTGCTAATCTTAATTCAGAAGTTGTTTGTACTAGTGTACGAATCCTCCTAATACAGCATAATTAGAATTTGAAGACCACACAGCAAACATCACCTTATAAGCTCTTATACTCGTACAAACCAATAATAATAATAAAACCTAGATTAAAATAACTCATCATCCTCCATGGTCTAGGGGTACATGCTAGCCTCTGGTTCCCAAGATCGCGGTTTCAAACCCGACGATGGGCGAAATCTTTAGCAACGCTTTCTTCTGAAGGAAAGTATAACCGTTGATCCCGTATCGTAGATTTGTGGCACGTAAAGAGGTCTCTGAGCAAATATTAAGCATTCATTTATGTTTAATATAGACTGGGACGCAGGCACACAAATAAACAATTTAATTTAGTTTAAAGATGACTCTACCGGTCGATGCAGGATCAGCAGTATCCACATAATTTCTAAATTCACAGATAGCTATAGCGGTTAAATTTCGCCCCGAGCGTTCGGTTTACCAATTCCCTTTATCGAATTTGTACCAAACATCTCTGCATACCTCGCCATGCCGCATCAGTCACTGCTGTTGTTGTGGCATCCTTCCTGAGGGCACTACATTCGTTACCGCATAATTCATCTTCCAGTCAACTTGCTGTCACTTGCCCTCGTCGTTCATGCAAGGGACAAATGTCAGCTCTCTGAATTTATCGTTTCCGTAGTCCATTATCACAACTTCCGCAACTGGTAACATTTCCTCATCGAATTAACCACGCTTTGCGCTGCTCTCCAGAGCATTGCAGCTGCCAACAGCTGAAGGAATCTCCCATCCACTTTCGACGTAACCGCACTTGCAGTCTGAACTGCAGTGGTCAGTTTAAACTAAGCTTTTGTCTTTGGAATCAAATAGCAATTTTTTAAAAAAAATCTGATGTGTACCGTTCCCATGACCTTCTCTACATCTCTGTAACAAATTATTGTTAAAAGCTTTTTCTTTATCTGCTTTATGCTAATCTAAATAAAATTAGCAGAAAGGGTCTCATTACTTGCTTCCCTATAAATAGAAGGGAAATAAGCGACAACCATAGGCTAAAGCGACACTGAATATTTTAAAACCTGATTGTTATGTGATTGAAATTCCTTTGTTTGTATGACCAGGAGTTGACAAATTTCCGTATAAGAATTTTAAATCTGAAAATAATAACAAGGAATTTTTCAGAAACGGTATGCTCTACAAAAAACATATAGGACATAAATTAACCATCATGTGTTTTAACAAGACCCGCATTTTTGTGTAGCCTCTTACGGTTTACGAGCTATGGAAAGTGCAGCAAAATTCATCCAGATTCAAGAAGTCTTCAGATGCAATTCCCAGAAAATTCAACATAATACATTTTATTTCTCATGTAAATATCTTTAATATGCGATATTTTAATCAACTTTTTAGCAATTTTTCACCTGGCAAAGCAAAGGAAACAGGTTTCTTGCATTGAACCGGCGTTTAAAAGATTTGACTATCGGTTTAGCCTAATGTATTCTCTTATTTCCCTTCTACTTACAACAAAGCGTTTTTGCTAATGTTTATCTCAATTAGCAGGAAGTAGATAGAAGAAAAAACTATTTAACAATAATTTGTTACAGAGATGTAGAGAAAGTTACGTGAATGAAGAAACATCAGATTTTTTTTATCCATGGGTTTTCTAAACATCTATTACCGTTGAAATCTCGGTATCGAGATTTTAGGTGCAATGCAATATCTTCTCTAAACACTAAGTACATAGTACGTGTAGAGAAAGTAACAACAGAAGCGAAAAGACGAAAACATATATTTACTCATATTCTCTTTTTACCTCCGCTAAGAGGGGCCGCCAACGCAGGAAGGAATAGTGAAACCTTACTATGCCAATAATTAACCATCTTTAAGGAAAACCCTATCAGAACAGGAGCAGCTACTATATCATCTTCAAATTTCCCCCTGCTATTCCAACCATTGTTCTTTCGCGTCAAGACGAACAGACCTTTTATTGATTCACGTCTTGGAAACTTTTTTGAAACGTGTCAGACAAGCTTTAAATCATACCAGAAAACAGTTGCGCATTCTGATATCGTGGTTTCTTATTTACAAATTAGGGTATATTATGTGACATCTGCTATTCTTATGGAGATACGTGCCTAAACTGACCTTTATGTTAACAAATATGTTGTGTACCACCACATTACTTTCTCGTATACTTCAAGAAACCCTCTTTCAACCTAATTCATGCAAATCCGGCTAAGCATTTACATAAATGGTAATACTCTATTTTCATGTAGGTAACACGGAAAATATGTGAATACACTATACGATTATTTGAAGAATTCATTTTTACTTCCTCTATAGTTCTATGTACATAGTGTATAGAGAAGGTAGGTATTGCATTACTCCCAAAAATTCAATACCGAAATTTCACCGTAAATAAACTTTTTAGGGTCCCATGTATCGAAAAAAAAAATTTAGAATAAGGTCCGTGTGTGTGTGTTCGCATGTCTGTGAACACGATAACTGAAAAAGGAAAATGCTATAAAATACCAGACTTGGTATATACGTTTGGTAACTTCCAAGGATACGACACCAAGGTTTTGAGGAAAATCCTCCCACCCCAAACTACCCACTATATCGAAAAATGTTCTAAACATTTAAACTGTCTCAAAAAGTGTTGTAACCTTTTTTTTTAATTAAAATACCGAATATTAAAGATAATTCACGACAAATAAAATGTTTATCTTGAATTTTCTGGGAATAGTTTCTGAGAATCTTTTTACTCTGGTCAATTTTGTCTGGATTTTGTGTAACTGGTGAACTGTAAGATGGAACAAAAACTTAATACACTAAATATGTAGGTCTCATTGAAACACACAATTTATGTCATATACTTTATTTATAGAGTTGACCATTTTTGAGATATTCCTTATTGCGGGGTTCTGTGTTAAATACTTACACTTTTCTTGGGAACTTGTCAATTCTGGCAATGCAAAGAAACGCATTTCATTCACTTAGGCTAGTGTGTCCCACTATTTCCCCTCTACTTACAACAAAGGAGTTCTGCTAATGTTTCTCTCGATTAGCATGACGTAGATAGAGGAATAAGCTTTTTACAATAGTTTGTTACATAGATGTAGAGGAAGTCATGTAAATGGAACATATGTTTTTTTTTTTTTGAAAAGTGACAGACAAACTTTAAATCACACCAGGAAAAAGTTGACGAATCTGATATCGTGGTTTCTTACCTTCAAATTGGGGTACCTGACTCCTGATGTTAACAAATAGTTTGTGTACCATCACATTACCTTCTCACATAGTGCAAAAAACTACTCTTTCTATCAAATTCATACAATCCAGATCAGCATTAACAGAAATGGTTATACTGCCCATTTCCATGTAGGTACATGGACCATATGTGAATACACCATGTCATGAGATTGAATAGCCGTTCTTTTGTATGGCCTGGAGTAAAGAAAATATATAATGACTCCCTATTTGAGAAAAATATAAGTATCGGAAAATTTAAATATCTCGTAGATATTTAACTTCATAAAAATAGTATATGATATTGAGAGAACATAGGTTTTCACGGCCGGAGTCAGTGTTACTAAGAAATGTTTCCGGGCTGTTTTGCTAAGAGCAGCAGACCACGGCAAAACAGCCCGGAAACATGTCTTAGTAACAGTATATGATATTATTTAATATATTCATTTTTTCTTACTTTTATGTGTTAAAAATACCTAGATTGAACTAAAATTTAGAGGATATTCCCAGAAACTTGATTTTAATAAAATATCTTAAATATAGGGTGTTTTAATCAAAATTGTAGAACCATTTTTTAAAGAATCATAAATTGATATTATTTTGCCATGTAATGACAGCTTGTATGAATTTAAATACCAAGTTTGGTACTTGACCGACTTTTATATTTTTGTGTTATGCTGTACATAGACACACAGTTAGTTACTTACCGGACATTTTTATAAAAATGCTATCAGGCTGAGAAAAAAAATCTATCAAAAATAATTTGTTTTTAAATATTTTTCTCATTACTTATTTACACGACAAATGAAATGTATATCCTAATTTTTTTGGGAATAGCCTCAAAATTCGTCTTGACTTTGGATGACTTTTGCATGACTGGTAAACCATAAGAGTTCTACAAAAAATGTAGATGCAGTTTAAATCAAATATATTTTTTCTTACCTTAAAGCGCTTTAAGTTGGATGATTTATGGGGGAAATATCCTAATGACATGTAAAGTAAATTAAAACTTGGTAAACTTGTCGGGTAGCCTTGTTTATAGTATTTGTTCCTGTAGTTAATTACAATCTGTACGATGCACATGAGACAAAAGAAAATGTTATATTCCATCCGAAAATTCGATATCAAGGTTTCACTACAAGTACAAAATTTAGAGGCTGGTGAACTAAAAACAAAAACTCGTTTTTGGAAGTACATGTATTTATGTGCCCGTGAACAGCAAAACTAAAAAAGAAAAGTTGGCTAAATACCAAACCTCGTAATTAATTTTAGCGTACTCCTAGGATGCGATACGAAAACTTTTTGAAGAAACTTCCGCACCATCAACTACCCTTAAGGTATTTGGAAACATTCTCAAACGGTTTGATTTTTTAAAAACTTGCTGTAACAATGTTGACATGAGTTTAAGACATTTAGAGAACAAATAAAAGGTATGGCTAAAAATCACATTAGCAAAACTGATATAGACAGAAAGATAATACACAAACATCTAGACTTCGTTAGACATCTAATTTACGCCAAAAGCATTTTTGGTGTGCAGCAATTATTTCTTAAGTGGAAAATACTCATTCGTTTTTATTTTCTTTTATTTCCTGGTCATGCATGCAAAGAGATCCGAATTTCAATATCATCATAGAACACCGACTTTAAATATTTGGCTATCATATTAGCCAGTTCATTCCTTTATTTAACTTTTACCAGATCAATTAGCATAACTGATATAGAAGGATGTGATTTGTAAGAAATAATTTGTTGCAGAATAGGTAGAGAAATTGTATGTTGACCATATCCTTTATTACCTTTAAATTACGTTATGTATGACAAAGAGTACAATTTAACAAGGACATTTAATTCAGTCCCTCTAAACAATATTTGCCTTGCCCAATATTAATAGCAGGGAAAGACTTCCATCAAAAAGTCCAGAAAAATGCCACAAGAAAAACATTCCTGAAGCAATAAAAAAACAATCCCTCATTAATCATGATAAAACTTCTGTTGTACGACTCCCTCGCCCCACCAAATTTTTCTTCACTCCTGACCGAGAATGGACTTCCTTTCATTAGTAGATTTGAGTCCCATGCTTTTGACATCAAACCAATAGGAGACGGACACAAAAAGCGAATGATCTCAAGCCACTCACGTAACTTGCTACCATTCCCCAACTCTTTCGCCATTCACTTTTTTCAAAACAATAATTTTAGCACAGCCGAGTACGTTTGGAATAAAACTGCCAACATTAAATAAAGAAAAGCACTATAGGAGAAAGTATTGTAGTACTAAAATTTGATGTTGAGATTCACCGCCAATACATGCTTTTAAGGAACATTGTGTCAAAATAGCACTTAAAGACCTTGTATATGTGTTTGTGTCGTATGTATGTGCCTTTGAACAGCATAAGTAAAAAGCAAAAGGTCCATTACATACCAAACTTGGTATTTAAATTCAGCATTATTCCAGGATGCCACAGAAAATTGTTCAGTAAGGTTCCTTTCTGAAGCTATCTTTATGTGAAACATTATTGAAATGAATGATGTTCTCGAAGTTGGCTTTAATGGTTTAATTAAAATACCCATTATTAAATATACTAGAGACGTTCAACAACTCCTTAGAAAATCCAAGAAATTACACTCGTAACGTCAAATTGTAGTTAGTAACCGCCGTCTCTTACTAGATGGCAGTTAAAGTTTCAGCTATATCCATCACGTGGTTTCATTGCCACAGGCAATCAAACAACAGCCTTGTGCTTCTTTAGAAAGATGGAAAAAACCGAGTTTTGTGCGGTGACTAAACACTTCTACTTATAATGCTTAACACCCAAAGAAATAAAGGCTGAATTGGATGAAGTTTATGGCACATCTGCTTGTTTGTTGCTATTTACAATTGGAGAAATGAATTTAAACGTGGCCGAAGATCTACAAATGATGAACATCGTTCCGGACATCCAGTAGAAGTGACTTCTTCCGAAATGATTGACAAAATCCAGGAAATGGTTTTGAGTATTGACGAAATAGTAGAGCTCGCGAAATAGTGGAGGTCACAGGCACATCGCAAGGTACAGTGTTCTCAATTTTGCACCAACATTAGATCTGACAGGTCTGGGCAAGATGGTTGCCGCGTTTGGTCTCAATGGAGATAAAACGCAATCATGTGATCGATTCGGAAGCTGGTTTGGCACTTTTCCGTCGCAATCCTGATCAACGTGACTGTGGATGAAACATAGATACACTACTACACTATAGAGTTAAAATCACAGTCGAAATAGTGGGCTTTAAAGGGGAACCGGTTCCAAAGAAGGTAAAGGTGATAAAATCTGTCTCGGTTTTTTGGGATGCACATGGAATCATCTACATCGATTACTTCCAGAAAGGAAGAACGATAAATGGAGAGTATTATGCATCATGATTGCACCAGTTGAACGGAGAAATCAAGAAAAGACACCCACATCTGCCAAAGAAAACTGTTCTCTTCTATCAAGACAATGCAAGCAGTTTTCATGGCAAAATTGTAGAATTAAGATTCGAATTATTACAACATCCGCCGTATTCATCAGATTTGACCCCCTGTGTATTTTTTTTTTATTTCCAAACTTGAAAAAGTGGCTCGGCGTAAAACGATTCACATCTAACGAAGAGGTCATCTCCCAAACAGATGTCTATTTTGAAGATCTTCCAAAATCCTACATTTTAGAAGGCTTAAAACAGTTGAAGAAATGCTGGAAAAAGTGTATAGAGCTAAAAGGAGATTATGTTGAAAAATAAAAGAACAATAGCAAAAAAAGAAATTGCTTTCTGTGTTCACCCTTCGTATACAGATGAGTAAATTATAAGTTTAACAACCAGTAAAGTAACTTAGCTTTGATGAAGTCGACTGAAGATCAGTGGAAAGCTGTATGGCATCCGCGCATCAAGTGAAGAACTGACCTGGAAAAGAAAGATAAGAATAACACAAATTAGCCATACGGAACACTTTATCAACGTGAACTGAGAAAGGGACAAAACACAGTCACGGGCGAATAAAGAAAAGGGGAAAGGAAGGACGAGGTCATTCTGTTGGTTACAGGGAAAAAGCTCTTCTGGGCTAGAGAGCCGTTCAATAGGTAGAGAATCATACGCCAATTACGCATCTGTTCTCAGATTAGGAAGGACAGGATAGGCAAATCTCGGGATCAGGATTAATCCTAAGGTTGTTTTAGGGTTATATATCCTTTTAGCCAACTATTTATTATTTACATTTTCTACTTCATACTTAATACTAGGTTTTGCACTACACTCAAAACATTTATGTCAAGATTTCATCGGATTTACATACTCTGAAGACCCATGAATAAAAATATGGTTAGAAAAACATCTCTGTGTGTATCTGAGTTTGTATGCCTGCCTGCCTATCTCTATCTGTGTCTGTGAACAGTTTTACTCAAGATCAAACATTCGGTAAGTACCAAATTTGCTATTTAAGCTCCGTATCTTCCAAGAATACGACACAACTATTTTAAGAAACTCCTCTCCAATCTACTCTTTTCATGAAATGTTTCATTTTATAAAAATGGCTCTATTGATTTTTACTTTCTCTAAAAGAAATGACATATTTATGGACGCTCTTTAACTGCTGTGGTTCTCAGCGTTCCATTCTATATTGGGCGTGAAAGACCGCTTAAAATTTCTCTGAGGACTCTATATCAGGCTTGGGGTCTTTTACGTGCCGTAAATCCACGACACGAGACCAACGGCCTTACTTCCATTCCGAAAGAAACCATCGTCTTCCGCCGGGTTTGAACCCTCGACGGGTAGATATATTAAGTTAGCATGGTAAGCATTACACCACAGAGAGAGATTTTTACTTTCTCTATAAGTACTATGTATATAGTGTATAGAGAAGGTATGGCATTCTATCCAAAAAATCGATACCGAGATTTCATCTGAAATATTCGTTTTAGGGTCCACTGTAACCAAAGAGAGTTTTTAGAAAAAGGTCCGTGTGTGTCCGTGAGTCTCTGGGTCCGTGTGTCTGTAAACATGATAACTGAAAAATGAAAAGTCGGTAAAATACACCAAACTTGGTATATAAGTTTAGTATCTTCCAAGAATGCGACACGAAGATTTTGAAGAAAATCCCCTCCACCCCAAACCACCCTTTACATGGAAAAATGTTCGAATATTTTTATCTTCTCAATAATTTATCTAACGATTTTGATTAAAATATTGTATATTAAAGATATCTACAAGACACACAAAGTGTATATCTTGAATTTTATGGAAGACCTCTTTATTCTGGAAAAATGTTGCTGAATTTTAAATAACCAGTAAGAGATAGACAAAAACTTACTACTCGTTAAGACACACAATTTATGTTATATACATTTTTTTGGAGTTGACCATTTCTGAGATATTCCTTGTTATTGGTATCAGTTTTAAAACACTTAAAACTTTTCACATACGGGAATTTGTCAACTGTCTTTGACTATTCTTTTGCCTAGTATAGTCCATCTTTAAAGTGTTTGACGCCGGATTTTACTACGTCTGGCACCGCAGGCTTTGACATTGATGATACATGGAATGAAGTTGGTGGAGGAAACCGGAAAACCCGGAGAAAACCCACCCATGCACCACTTTGTCCACCACAAACCTCACACTCGTCGCTTACGATCGAACCCGGGTCGTCTAGGTGAGAGTGAAGTGGTCTAACCACTCACCATGGCGCGGTCTTATTGTATTCCATAATTTCCCTTCTACTTATAGGAAATCATTTCTGCTAATTTAATCTCGATTAGCATAAAGTAGATAGAAGAATCAGTTTTTTAACAATAAATTGTTACAGACATGTAGAGAAGGTCAGGTGAAAGGGACAGGTCAGATTTTTATATAGCTGTCGTATATCAAAGTGGTTTACATGGCAAATAAATGTATATCCTGAATTTCTTATAAATAACACCGAAATCCTCTTCTTTCTGAACGAATTTTGTATAACTGGAAAAGTTTAAAGCTGACATCAATAATAAAGATTATCTCAGAAGCGGTGAACTCTACCAGAAAATAGTTTCTGAAATAAATAACGGGTTTTAACGAGATCAGCATGTTTTGTGCAGCAAGTTTTTTTCTATCTCTTACGGTTAACATTTATGCAAAATTCAACAAAATTCCAGAAAATTCAAGATATGCATTTTGTTTGTCATGTAAATATCTTAAATATATGATATTTTAATTAAAATCATTACAGCCCTATTTGAGAAAATCAACATTTTCAAAAATATCTCCATGTAAGTGTGCTTTGACGTCGAGACTTTTGTAGAACATATTTGCGTCGCATCCTTGGAGGATACTAAACTTAAATACCAAGTTTTGTATTTAACGGGATTTTCATTTTTGAGCAACTCTATTCAAAAACATACACACGCAATCACACACAAACACACACCCACTGACCTTTTTCTAATTTTTTGTTGATTCAGGGGATCTCAAAATATAAATTTCCGGGGAAAGCTCGGTATCAAATTTTTGGGTTGAGTGCAATATGTACACTATGTACACACTACGTATAGAGAATGTAAAAATGTAGATCTCGCTAAACACAAAATTTATCTTATGTGCATTTTGGGGGGGGGGGCTAATCATTTCCGATTTATTCCCTGTTACTGGTTTCAATTGTAAATACTTACAAACTTTTCTCAAAATAGAAATTCTCATGTGTTAAATGTCTTTTGTTTTACTCCTGGCCATGGCTGTAGAACCGAATTTCACTTAACATTGGATAGCGACAGCTTTTAAAACATTTTACTGTCGTCTTAGCCCAGTTTATACCTTTTCTCCCTTTCTACTCTAAAGAAACTAAGTAATAATATTATTTCTGGTAATGTTTGTCTTGAATAGAATGATGTAGACAAAATCACGTGAATTGAACACATAAGATTGCTTATATTTCACTTTCTGTACATTATACCATATAACATCGGCAACATCTTAATATATAAAAACTGCAGACCTCGTTAAAAGACATGCGTTATGTCCGATACTGTTTTATGTGAAGTCAATTATTTCCAGTTATTCTGCATTGTTGGTTTAAATTTTCCTGTATTTTTCTCAAAAATGGCTCGTCGTCCATGCAAAACTAACGGAACTTCATTCCCATCACTTATCAAGCAGATTTTTAAAAAAATGGCTATGGTTTTAGGCTAATGTATTCCCTTATTTCTCTTTCCTACAACTAAATAAGTAATAAGGCTATATTTATTAGCATGTTGTAGGTAGGAGAATAAGCTTTTGTAACAGTAATTTGTTGCAGAATAGTTCGTGAAAGTTGTGTGTGTGAGATGCTGGAGGACATTCTTCACTGCAGAAATTGGCTTATTGTACATCACACACCAGGAGGATAGGAGAGTAATTACAGCGGGCAGCCGGAACCGGACGGCGGGGATGAGCCACCGTCAAGGGTCCCTAAAATTTTCCAAGAGCTCTTCATCTCGTCGCGGGGAACCCTAGGAGCTCGCGCTGGCCAAAGTACCTCAGACAGCTTCCTACAGATAACAGCCACCATGGAGGGCCCTTATGGTTTCTAAGAGTTCTTCATATCCCTGAGTCCTCAGACAGCTTCCAGCGCCATCCCGCCGCTGAGAGCTGTATTTCCAGAGCGCAGACCCCAGCACGGAAGGGCGCCACTACCGCAGTCCTCGCCGACACTTACAACCCTGAAAGAGACCTGTTGGATGAAATGGAAATGAAATGAAGGGACAGGAAGCTAGATGGAACGAAGAAACCTCCCCGGCATTCACATAGTGATCCGTTAAAACCCAGAAAAAACTCTTGGGTTAGAGAGGTTGGCTGCGGGGAACCGATCTTACGAACGCCCGATGTCATTCTGAGCCATCTGGCTGAGTAGAAAGTCATGTGAATGGAAAACAACTGATTTGTAGCTCAATTTTATGTACAACATCATTATTGCTTCTTTAGAGAACCCCAGTAATGTCTCCAACGGTGTTATTATCTGTCAGTAAAGCAACAGGGATTTAAATGACCCATAATTGTAAGGTAAATGGGTTATAAAGTCCCACAGGTCGTAAAGAACACATAAAAGGCCAAAGGTTTCATAAATATTCCTTGTAGGTCACACAACTGTTTCCATTCAGCTAAGACTTCCAGATATGCAACTGCTACTTGCAGCACGCAACGTCATCATTGCTAATAAGAGGAACAACCGGTTTATGTTTATGTAAAATTGGAGTATTGTTGTGTCTTTAATATAGGTCTGGCGTTAGACCCGTATACAACTACAAACAATTGGAACAGAATTCTCTACGAACGCAACATAAGCGTAATGACGGGCGACATGCTTGGCGGATGAGAGATACCGAGATTTCACTGGTGGTCAGGAATAGTTAATGTTGGAAGGGAGAACTGATACTCACTAAAGATATAACATTATAAATTAAAGAAAGAACATAATTTCTTACATATACCACGGCATCCTATACTGATGACCGTAGGACACGTATCACCTAGCGTCCTGCCTGAGTTTCACCGTGCGGAGACTCCCCAAAACCTGCTAACTACTTCCCACCCGAGGCGCTGAAAGAGCTACACCAAGAACAAGACAGGACGTTTTCATATGTCATCTTGTTTCAATTAACCTAAGTACCTAAAGCGCCACTAATGCCATTTTCTATCAATTGCCGTTAACGACCATTGCAGTTCTTAAGTAATAACTCCCCATACAATAAGTGTATTTCCACTAACTCCATATGTTACAATATCTGAAATTCTGTTAATTTAGAAAAATTGATAATATTACCGACACTAAACTAGTTGGAGTAAGATTTGCATCCATACAAAACAATTCTGGTTATGTACATTCACATGACTATTTGTACGTGTTTTGCACACAAGCTATTCCTACAAAATACATTTATTTTACGTAATGATATCAATGTAAACATTGTTAATTGTATTTTCCACACTAGCCGTGTGTAAGATAGGAATTGATTAGGCAAGATTACTAGTTACAAATATTAATTTAAGGGCTGCTAGTGGATTCAGAAATGTAGAGCTTTAAAATCGGCTGCTTTTTCATTTGTTCAAAAGGGCTTATACTTTGATACTTCTAATTTCCAGTTTTCCAAAGAAACAAAATTTCGATGTATATTCAATGTAACATAATGGAATATCATGAAATGAACTGCACTGAAAATTAAGCATTCTCTTAACTTTTAAGTGTGGGTGTATACCGAAATGCAGCCTCATACAAACATTAACATAACCTCACTTTACTTGAGATATCTTTTTGCTTACTGATAGGATACCATTATACTTTATCCAGATTTAGGACGGGAACACCCAGTTAAATAATCAGCGGTACGACATGCCTGGATGATGTGGCAGGTACAGGCCCCTTGTGTGGTACTTCCTTTGTAAATGTTATAAACATATTACTATACTTACTTTTTACTTTCTCTACATGTACTATACACATAGTAGATAGAGATAGTATCTATTACGCTCCAAAATTTTATGTTGAGATTTTACCGGAAATATGCTTTATGAGGTTTCCTGAGACCCCCCCCCCCCAAAAAAAAAAAATGTAGAATGAGTTCCATGTGTGTGCAATGTACAGCATAGTTCAAAAATGAAAATGACTTTAAACACCAAGCTTAGTATTTAGTTTTAGTATCTTCCAAGGATATGAGACGAGGACTTTCAAGAAGATCCCCCCAACAAACTACCATTTATATTTACAAAAAAAAACAACATAAACTTTGTTTTCCTCAAAAATGGCTCTAACGGTTATAATTAAACATATTTAGATTAGAAATAAAATGTACATCTTGAAGTTTTAGGAAATAGGCTCTGAAGACCTCTTCATCCTGAAAGCATTTGAATGAATTTTGCATAACTGATAAGCCATAACATATTACTCAGAAACTTATTGCACAAAATACATAGAACTTTTTAAAACATAGAACTTATGTCATATACACTTTTTGTTTGTAGAAATGACCGTTTCCGGAACATTTCTTGTCATTGGTTTCAGTTGTAAACTGTGAAACTTTTCTCATACGGGAAGTAACATTTCGTTTCATCTCTCTCTCTCTCTCCCTCTCTCCTTCAATTGTTCCCACAACGACCTGTTTTTAAAAGATTTGACCATCGGTTAGCTTAGTGAATTCCATTACTGTCCTTCTGTTCAGAGGTAAGACAATTGCTGCTAAATGCTTATCTCGATTAGCATGACATAGACAAAATTAATCATCTTTTTATAAGGATTGTTTGTTGCAGAACAGGTGGAGTAGGTCATATGAAAGAATCACATCAGATTTTCAACTCACATTGTTCTGTGAAGAGTGATTATGGCAGTATTTAAAGGAAATGAGTAATTTTTAGCATATATAACAATTTTCAATTAACACGAATAATCACACAGCAATTGCCTTTTTGAAATTAGGCAAGACAAAGTTTCACTTTTAACTTTGTAAACAAACTTTCAAGAAATCTATTACTATGCCAATACCGCAAATACCTTAAACGTTTTTCTGTGTCATCTATGTATTAAGTGAAGTACCTTCAAATGAGTTCAAATATCTTTAAAAAAATATATCACTATTAACATGAGAAGAAGCCTGTACATATAATCCATTATTTGTAGTGCATGATGCCAAAGGAACCTGTGTTTTAATTACTACATAAACTGTCACTTTTGTTTTGCTTTCGTCTCTGCAAGACGCTAACCAGGACGATCGCATCCGCGTTCTCTTGAATGCCGGCCTGCAAATAAGGGATGTCCATCTAGATATTCCACTACTTCTATCTGACATTTTCCAGGTTCCATCAAAGTGAGAGGATGAGCTTATATTTGGAGGCATTGCCTGTTTAGATCATATAGGTGACACTGATACACATTTGAGATATTTGCAGTATGAGTTTGCTGACTGATTCCTTGTTAGAGTTGAGAGGAATAAACAACACTAGCGCACACCTCCACCTAAAACGTTAAATGCTAGATTGAAATTAGAAGAATATGCTACACGTGCACCTTTTCTTGGGCGCTAGATTTACGAGGAAGCGAGGACCCGTAGAAGAAGAAGAAGAGGAGTGTCTGCCCGCCAGTGTTTCCACAATTTTGTCAAACAAAGAAATGCTTTATTCCATATTTTTGTGGTTTATTCGTATTTTCTTCCAAACGTACACATTTGTTAATAATGTTATTAACACTATAATTTATTATTATATATTGTGATAAATTAATAATAAACGGAAATTTATATAGCAATATTTTTTTATATTTTTGTGAGCTCTGGAATCTACAGACAGAGTAAAACTCTAGCATAAAGCCACTGGATATCAGAGAGTATAGTGTACTTCATGTCTCAATGTGTCGCTCGTTCTGCTTCAGAAATGCCAGGAATCTACCTTTTACATTCCCTATCACGAATGTAAGTATACATAATAGTATACATAAGGTACTGTATCCAAAAATTCCTTACCGAGGTTTCACTATAAACAAATGCTTTGAGGCTCTCAAAATTAATTTTATAATAAAAACAGTTTTTAAAAAGTAATTTAGGTAAAAGGTCCGTGTTATGTGTGTGGGTGTGTGGGCATTACTCAAAAACGAAATGCTGGTTAAATATCAAACTTGGTATTTAAGTTCTGTATCTTCCAAACATTATGCAACATGAAGATTTTCAGGACAATGCAACCCCCCACCAACAACCCTTTACACGGAACATTTTTCAAAAATGATTATTTTCTTAAAAATAGCTTTAACCGTTTTGATTAAAACACCATGTGTTTAATATATTTTCATGATAAACGAAATCTGTATCTTGAACTCACTGGGAATGTCCTTTGAAGACCTCTTCATTCTTGATGATCTTTGTATATTTCGTAAACTGTAAGAGAGAGAGAGAGAGAGAGAGAGAGAGAGAGAAAGAGAGCAAGAGAGAGACGAAAGATTACTACAAAAACGAAAGTAGCTATAACACTATTTAATATATATTTTCTGTAGAATTAATGGTTTCCGAGATATTCCTTGTCATTCGTTTCAAATTTAAACAACTCAAACCTTTCTCAAACGGGATTTTTTTTTCGTTTCAGTGCTATTTTGTTTTACTCCAGGCCTTGGAAATAGAGCCGAATTTCAATGACAAGCGCTTAGCAACAGCTTTTAAATGATTTGACTTCTCTTTAGCATAGTATGTTACCTTATTTCTATTCTACTTATAAGGATCTAAGTAATAATGTCTATCTCGATTAGCATGATAGATGAAAGAATAATCTTTTGTAAAAATATTTCGTTTGAACAACAGATAGAGAAACCAAGTAATAAGAACAATTGCCACAAATGTTTATCTCATATATCTTGAAGTAGATAGAATAAACTTTTTAACAATAATTTGTCACATAGATGTAGACAAAATCATGTGAATGGGACACATCAGAATTTTTTTCAAATGCTATTCACTGAATACTACAAAGCCCAAGAAAACGTGCACGATAGTAATGTAATTTGTGAATGCGTTTACATACCTATGCTTACTTACCTGTTTTAATTTCTGCATTCTCTAGACCATATAAAATATACATCCATGCTGAAATGAATCATGGGACCCGTCTCAGGTGCTCCCTGTTTTACCGAGAGCAGAAATAAGGAGGGACTTGGCATACAAGTACCAGAATATTACACATTCAGAACTTACGCAACTCCCACTTATAACACTTGGTGAATAATTCATGTCCCCACAGCAGCAATTACTGCAAAAGCATTTCTGCTTTTCTAACTCAATACTGCAGTGGCAAGCAGTGTGTGTACAGCCATAACCAAAACTTGTTTGCATTTGCTAAGACAAACTGTGACCTACATCACTAATACATGGCACGACAGCTCACGGGGAACCTTGGCCTACCTCCCGGCCGCTGCGTCCCCCATCTCGGTCCACTACAGACGTCATGGATGGGGTGCAGTATTGGAGGGTGAGACGTGGTCAGCGCCTCGAGTCCCTCCCGGCCGGTTAATGCGGTCCTCATGACCTGGAGCCGCTACTTCTCCATCAAGTAGCTCCTCAATTGGCCCCCAGGACCTTACGAGGCTGAGTACACCCCGGGCCAGGTCTCCCAGCGGGGGAAAAATCCCCACGCCGGTACTGGGGATCGAAGCCAGGTCTCCCGCTTGGTAAGCAGCTGCGCTACCACCACGCTAAGGAGACGACCATTTCCTGAACTTCATCAAATAAATTATCTTATTACAGGCCGAGGAGTTATATGCACTAAAACTGTCCAAAATATGCATCCAGAAGGTAACAGACGATTTGGCATAATTAAATAATAACTAACCACATCAACACAAAACTTTATTTACAAAGCTACAGAACATTACTCTATTTCTCAATATAGTCTACAATGGTATCAATGTGTTTATTGTCAAGTGGTACCTGTTTTTCAATGCAGATGTACTCTACACCGCCAAAGACCTGAGCCACGATTGCACTGCCACTTCTGAGGTCTTCGTTGGCTGACTTCTTTGAATTCTTTTATCAAGGAGACAAGGTAGTCTGAACATATGCAAATTACAACTTAAGTGAGATAAATTACCACTGCTCTTAAAGTATTCAATTGTTTTTCCAGAACTTTGTATGAATTATTCTATAAGCTATGAAAATTATTTTAAGTGATTTTTTGTATTAATAGCTTATGTGGTTGAGTCTATAAAAAGTATTTCATTGAGCAGAAAAGTAATAAAACTTAAGCCTTAAACATGTAAATCTATGTACCTTTTTCTCTGATACTACTTGGAATACATAATCACACTTTTGCATGTTTGTTCCTAGTATAATCTGCTATCTTTGAAACCTAGTTATTTAGCTATGATATAATTTCAGTAGTAAGTAAAAACAAATTATTTTCAAATTAAAAAGGTAAAAAATGTGGAGAATTTTCAATGTTTAATATGATCAATATATACTATAGCATCACGATTGTGGTTCAGAAAGTTAAACTATGCGTTGTATATATGTGCTGAAAATTTCAGCTTTCCAGCTCTTATGCTTTCTGAGAAAAAGGCATACAAGTATCCAAAAATATCGTTTTGAGAAAACTGAATTTAAAGATACAAATGTTTTAAAAGAGACACTGAAATGACAGCTTTAAAGAAATTTTGGCTAGCATTTAAATTGTATTTAGATTAATTAAAATTCTCTTAATCCCCAAAAGGATTAATTTTCTGAAACTAGAAATAATAAATATTTTATTAGTGCCTAAAACAAAAAAATGTTATTTCTTGCCATTTCAAAGTATCTTATAGCCTCAATTTTCCCTCCATAACGATTGATGAACTTTCACTCCGGTATTTGTGGTGCACACTGATTCTGACTTGATTATTCGTAAATTATACGACATTTTGTCACGAAGACTTGTTCATTGCATTATCATCACACACTTGCGCTATCTGCCTATAAAATTCGAACGGTCGAACATTTTCAAAAAATGAATAAGCCCTTTGGCAGTAGAAAAGTATAACATCATCATTGAAAACCTGGTACCATGGTAAATAAATGTTTTGACAGAATGGAGATTACGTTGAAAAATAGAGTAAGGTACTGTAATTTTGTAAATAAAGCTAGTGTTCATATCTTTCGTTATTATTTAGTTATGCCAAATCGTTCGTTTCGTTTTCTGGATGACACTCGAAAATGCAACATTGAAACTATACATAAACGAATTAAAATTTTCCATAAGGTCAAATTGCATCTGCGAGGTTTCATAAACCATAGTGTAAGTTAAAAACACATTATTTTCATAACAAAATTATAATAAAAATTGTAAATTTCAAGAAAATTTATATTTTTCCTACTCGTCTCGCTATAACTACCAATAACCTTCAGCTACAAATGGGTAGGCGCATGTTTTTAATAGCCACTCCCAAATTTAAACCTTATTTTCTCATATATTCCTCCCCAGCATTTCTCCATATTCAAAATGGGCGTTATTACCAATTTGTTTCAACTTTATACCGTTATTTTAAAGTGTGAAAAATAAAATAGCCATATATCATTCGAAACAATGCTCAAATTTTGAGAAATTAATTATTACATTTTTGAAAACTCAAGAATTTGAAGAGTACGAAAAGTATTATTTTCAGCATTAAATAGGGATTTCATTAAAAGTCTAATGTGTTCCATTTCCATGACTTGACTTTATAGGCTCTTCATATATATTGTAAAATATTGTTCTTTTATTTAGTTCATGCTAATCGAGATAAAAGTTAGCAGGGAGGTCTTATTATTTGCTTCGTCGCAAGTAGAAAGGAAATAAGGAGCGTTAAGCTAAAGCATGCGTCAAATATTTTAAAATATAGTTTTTTTGTGAAACAATTGAGATTTGGTCACCTTGCATAGCCAGCAGTAAGATAACAGACACTAAACGAAAGGTGCCTTCCCGTTTAATAAACGTTTAGTAGTTTAACACTAAAAATCTGATGTGTTCCATTCACATGACTTTCTCTATATCTCTGCAATAAATTATTTTTAAAAAGCTTATGCTTCTATTTACTTCCTGCCAATCGAGAAAAAATTAGCAGAAATAGTCTTATTTCTTGCTTCCTTGTAAGTAGAAGCGAAATAAGGGAGTACCATAGGTTAAAGTGATAGTCAAAAGCTGGTTGCTATGTGACTGAAGTTCCTTTGTTTGTATAGACACGAGTTCAAAAAGTCCTGTTTGAGAAAAGTACGTTTTATAGCTGAAACCAAAAACAATGAATATCTCAAAAACAATCAACTCCACGAAAAATATGTATATACCATAAATTGTGTGTTTTAAAGTGCTCTACATTTGTTGTTCGGTAAGCTTTTGTCCATCTCTTACGGTTTAGCAGTTATGCAAAATTCCGTAAAATTGACCTAGAATAAAGCAGTCTTCAGAGGCTATTCCCAGAAAATTCAAAATATACATTTTATTTGTCAGATAAATATCTTTAATATACGATATTTTAATAAAAATCGTTAGAGCCATTTTTTAGAAAATCAAAATTTTCGAAAAAAGTTCCATGTAAAGGGTAGCTTGGGGTGGGGGGATTTTTCTCAAAATCTTCGTGTCGCATCCCTGGAAGATACTAAACTTAAATACCAAGTTTGTATTTTACCGACTTTTCGTTTTTGAGTTATCGTGTTCCCAGCCACACGAACACACGGACACACACACGGACCTTTTTCTGAAAATACTTTTTTTGGATATATTTCCGGTGAAATCTCGGTATCGAATTTTTGGGTGGAGTGCAATACCTTCTCTATACACTATGTACATAGTGCGTATAGAGAAAGTAAAAAGTAAAAAACAAAACAAAAATCTAGCACTTTTCAAAAAGTGCATTCCAAACACAATGCAATATAACATACAAAATAATCCTTGACTAAATAAATTATATTAGGACAAAGACGAAAGGAAGAAATTCCTTTTATTTATTTATTTTTTTTTTTTTTTTTTGATAATGTCTAACGCTCACTTTTACCACAAAAGGCATTGCAGACGATGACGCTGCTATATCTAATGAAGATAGAGCACCGATGTAATGCGATGGCAGGGGAAATCGGTAACCCAGAGAAAACCTGCTCTTGTGCAGCTTTGTTTACCACAAATCCTTTATGCGGTCACCTAGGATCGAATCCGGGCCTCCTGGGTAAGAGACGAGTGGTCTAAGCTCCTTTAGGCACATGTTTGAGAGGCATCTTTCAAAGTATTTTTACCAGACCTTCTTGCTGCTTTTGCAACTCAAACGTAATCTTGTATATTAGTATTTACCGATAATCTAGTGACATTACGTATCTATAAAATCTGATGTGTACCATTCACATGCCTTTCTCTATATCCCTGCAACAAATTATTCTTAAAAAGATTATGCTTCTATTTACTTCATGCTAATCTAGAAACATCTGGTGAGTTCCATTCACATGACTTGCTGTATATCTCTGTAAATGATTATTGTTAATAAGCTTATCTTTTATTTATTTCATGCTAATCGAGAAAAATTAGCAGAAATAGTCTTATTTCTTGCTTTATTGTAAGTAGAAGCGAAATAAGGGAGTGCCATAGGTTAAAGTGAAAGACAAAAGCTGGTTGCTATGTGACTGATGTTCCTTTGTTTGTATGGCCAGAAGTTGACAAATTCCTGTATGAGAAAAGTATAAGTTTTTCAAAGCTGAAACCAAGAAGAAGGAATATCTCAAAAACGATCAACTCCACAAAAAAAATGTATATAACATAAATTGTGTGTTTTAATATGCTCTACATTTTTTGTGGGTTAAGTTTTTGTCTATCTCTTACGGTTTAGTAGTTATGAAAAATTCATCCAGAGTAAAGTAGTCTTCAGAGGCTATTCCTAGAAAATTCAAAATATACATGATATTTGTCAGGAAAATTACTTTAATATACGATATTTTAATCCAAATCGTTATAGCCATTTTACAGAAAATCAAAATTTTCGAAAAAAAGTTCTATGTAAAGGGTAGTTTGGGGTGGGGGGATTTTCTCAAAATCTTAGTGTCGCATTCCTGGAAGATACTAAACTAAAATACCAAGTTTGGTATTTTACTGACTTTTCGTTTTTGAGTTATCGTGTTCACAGACACACGGACACACGGACACGCACACACGGAACTTTTTCTGAAAATACTTTTTTTGGACACAGGGGACCCTAAAACACCTATTTCCTGTGAAATCTCGGTATCGAATTTTTTGGTGGAGTGCAATACATTCTCTATACACTATGTACATAGTGAGTATAGAGAAAGTAAAAAACCAATACCAAGGAATATCTAGAACAGGTTCCATCTACAAGAAGACAAATTATATAAAAGCATAATATGACAAAGTATGTGTTTTAACGAGATGTTTATTTTTCTGTAGTAAGAGTTTGTATATCTCTTACAGTTTACCACTTGTGCAAAATTGGTTCAGAATTAACAAGTCTCCAGAGGCTACTCCCAAGAAGTGCAAAATATAAATTTTAATTATCATTAAATATCTCTAAAATACGACATTTTAATAAAAATCCTTAGAACCTTTTTTGAGAAAATTAGTTTTCAATTTTTTTTTCCATTTAAAGGGTAGTTTGGGGGGATTTACTTGGAAATCTTCATTCCGCATGCCTGGGGGGTATTAAACTTCAATACCAAGTTTGGTATTTAACGGTCTTTTCGTTTTTGAGTTATGCTGACCACTGACACACACTGACCTTATTTTAAAAATGCTTCTTTTGCATCCACGGACCTCAAAACACACATTTTCATTCCAGTGAAGGTGATGTTTTCCATTCACATTAAAACATTATTTTTATATACGTCCTGCTAATCAAGATTAAACATAGCCAGAACTAATTTTATTACTTTTAAGAGGAAGAAAATAAAGGAATACACTAGGCTAATGCAATAGTCATCTTTTAAAAGCCGATCGTTTTGTGAAACAATTGAAATTCTGTTCTCTTTGCCTGCAAGTTTGGTAATGTCTTCCGCTTAAGAAAAGCACCTTCAAAGTACCCTAAAACTAAAACAAATAAATCTGAATACCTCGAAAACGGATAACTGTACCAAAAAATGCATATGACATAAATTGTTTGTTTTAAGATCTATATTTTCTGTGCCGTAAGGGTTTGTCTAACTGTTTGGGTTTACCAGTTATACAAAAGTATAATGATATCCGTGTTTAGATAGTTTTAAAAATTAATGTATAATATGACCCTATAATTTGGTGTTTTTTATACTTTGTGCTATAAAATATATTTTAAGCAAAATATCCAATATAGGAAAATTTGTTAGAAAATTATTAAAAAGTATAGATTAAAATGATGCGTGCAGCTCATTTCTGTAGGAAAACATATATTTTGAATTTAGATTAATCTAATAAATAAATTAATATATTGCTAATGAAAATATACAATATAATGGCATTTGGTATCCATACTTATTTATATTTTCTCTATACTCACTATGTACATAGTGTATAGAGAATGTATTGCACTCCACCAAAAAATTCGATATCGAGATTTCTGCGGAAATATATGTTTTAGCGTCCCCTGTATCCAAAAAAAATATTTTCAGAAAAAGGTCCGTTTGTGTGTGTGTGTATGTGTCTGTGTGTCCGTGTGTCCGTGTGTCAGTGTGTCCGTGTGTCTGTGAACACGATAAATCAAAAACGAAAAGTCGGTAAAATACCAAACTTGGTATTTAAGTTTAGCATCTTCCAGGGATATGACACAAAGATTTTGAGAAAAATCCCCCCTCCCTAAACTACCCTTTACATGGAACTTTTTTCGAAAATTTCGATTTTCTCAAAAATAGCTCTAACGATTTTGATTAAAATATCGTATATTAAAATTATTTACCTGACAAATAAAATGTATATTTGGAATTTTCTGGGAATAGCCTCTGAAGACTACTTTATTCTGGATGAATATTTCATGACTACTAAACCGTAAGAAATGGACGAAAACTCAACACACAAAAAATGTAGAGCACATTAAAACACACAATTAATGATATATACATTTTTTTCGTGGAGTTGATCGTTTTTGAGATATTCCTTTTTCTTGGTTTCAGCTTTGCAAAACTTATACCTTTCTTATACAGGAATTTGTCAACTCCTGTCCATACGGACAAAGGAACATCAGTCACATAGCAACCGGCGTTTGGCTTTCACTTTAACGTATGGTATTCCCTTATTTCGCTTTTACTTACAATAAAGTAAGAAACAAGACTATTTCTGCTAATTTTTCTCGATTAGCATGAAATAAATAAAAGATAAGCTTATTAACAATGATAATTTTCAGAGATATGTGAGAAAGTCATGTGAATGGAACACATCAGATTTTTACTTTCTCTAGCACGCATATAGAAAGTACATAGTAGCTAGAGAATAAATTTTGGTACCAAGATTTCACCAGAAATACATGTTCTGAGGGCTCTTTCATAAAAATATAATTTTTAGAAAACAAAGACCAATGTGTGTGCGTGTTTGTGGCATAACTCAAAAACAAAATATCGCCAATGGGGTACGTCATCGCAAAATAACTTGACATCACCTTGTGGGTCACCGAGAAACAACATAGAGTCAGTTAAGGAATTTAATGGCGTGTCGCCTTTTGCCATGTTAGCTCACTGGTTAGTGCAACCGGCTAGAGATCGGGAGATCCGTGGTTCAAATCCTTGCTATGGCATTGCCTTTTTCAGTCTGACTCTACCTATTCTGTCCTACACGTGGCTTGTGGGGGAATAACATAAATTCCAGGACGTTAGTGGTCCGAATGAGTGGCCAGCACGAAGCTCCAACCTGTGGGGTTGGCAAAGAACGAGATTTACTGCAGAAACCAAGCAGACTGCATCAACTGTAGGATCGTATTCGACGTGCCCTCACCAACGTATCACAGAGTTCATATCTGTTCAGTGTATTCCCAAGAGGTTACAGAAATTTGTGCAACATGTTGAACATGTGTGAGGTTCTTTCACTGAACACGTTTTCTACCTTTTTATAACTCTTAATGAAACTTGTGTCACTAGAATGCATCAATTATTAAGAAAGCTATTTACAATTATGTCAAGCATAGAACTGACTACATCAACGTCTAGGAGTTCCTACGAACAGTAAAGTCCGTGTGGTGGTAATTTGTTACCCATTAACACCGTTTATTGATTCTACCGATGTTTCTGGCGATGAACTGCTCATTGGAATCATGAAGCAGCTATAATCCTTTAAGTGCGAAGGTTTTATTGCTCTATTAGCCCATCAATAACACCTTCTGCCTATTATGTGGATCTACGGTACTGTGAATTGGGAAGTGTGATTTTCGTGCTATATGAGCTCCGGAGCTGAAGCTGTAAAGCTTCGTTCTATGGAAGGAGAAAACCCTTGATTAAAAACCTCATCCATAGAGCTTACCTAAGCAGGATTCTATCTTGCACTCACAGACAGAATTTGCAGCTGGCTACAGACAAAGCACTAATCGATAGAGTAAGTATGGGTAAGAGCTGAGCCAGGATTACTGCACTGTACTGTCTATATACCTTAACCTCTGCGAATACAAATGCGGTATAACACGAACACTGTTATAATTTCCTCTCTCCGTAGCAAATCGATGAAGCCAACTGTACACGAAATTAACAATCATTACGTTAGGGATGAACAACTCAGCACCAAATTGAAAAGTATAACAAAGATTTAGGCTAAATTCTCCACCATTTACTGATATTTCGGTACATGATACAAATGTGTATATTTTGTAGAGTACATATTCATTTATACTTCTGTGAGTAGATAAATACAGGCTGCTGTGCGTACAGATACAGCCATTTAAAGCAATTATACCAGGAGGTGCAACAGCACAGTATTTCGCCTATGCAGATAAGCCTTCGTGCGTTGTAAAAATTGCAGAACTCCGGAGTAAATCCAAGTAAACGCCATTTAGTGCGCTTATAAGAACGAAGGTCTGGCTTCTCCTCTTGCAAATCAGCGTAAACTTTGAAGGAATGAGAGACATTCCCAGGCTTCTTCTAGGGTCCATGATGATATATAAGAATAGTGTTAATACACGGAGAAAGTTAACATGCTTTCCATTTCAATTACCTTCCTTTTAGATTCACAAATAATTAAAACGTCTATTTCAGCTGTCAATATCCCCCAATAACTAGTTTTATAATTGTGTAATACGTTGTTCTTATTACACATTAGAGACTAGACCTACTGTAAGGTTAAATCAAAACATTAAGGTACCGTGACCAAAACCATGCATTAAGGCACATGGTGTTTCAATGTCTTAAGTCTACTACTACTATTACTACCACTACCATAACTACCTGCACCGCCACCGCCCCTACAACCACCACCACTACTACTTTACTATCATTTAGCAGAGTAAGTAATAATATAATACGATAGCAGGGTAGACCAAAACTTAAAACCGTCGGAAAGAAAAGCACACAACTCGAGAGCGTATTATCATCATTAATGTCATTACGCAATATGTGCTTAGAAGAGTAAAACAAAACAGGTAAGCGTCTCAACGCAAAATCTGGAGGAAAAAAAAAAAAAGACAGCACACCAAGTTTCATGCACTATTGTTATTACTATTATTATTATGACTATTATTATTATTATTATTATTATTATTATTATTATTATTATTATTATGACGATATTAGTAGGTGTTAGCATTTAAAAAAAAATCCGTGTATGTTTCTGTCAGTCTGTCAGTGTGAGTGTGTGTGTGTGTGTGCACGCGCGTCTGTGGGCACTATAGCTCGGAAACGAAAAGTCCTTTGGTTTTTAAGTTCAGTATCCTCCAAGTATGCGACACGAAGATTTTCAAGAAAATCCCCCCACCTCTAACTACCCTTTACATGGAAAAATTGTGACACTTTTGATCCTCTCAAAATTGGCTCTAACGATTTTGATTAATATATGGTGTATTAAAGATATTTACCTGACAAATAAAATGTATATCTCGAATTTTCTGGGAATAGCCATCTGAAGACATTATTAGTAACGAATTTTACGCAATTTAGCATAACGGCTAAACCGTAAGACATGGACAATAACTTACAATGTAAACATTTTAGAACACGTTAAGACACACAATATATGTTATATAATTCTTTTTTTCGTAGACTTAATCATTTTTAGGTATTCCATGTTTTTGGTTTCAGCTTTAAAAAAATGTATGCTTTTCTCATGTAGGAATTTGTTAAGTGCTGCCCATACAGACAAAGGAATTTCAGTCACATATCAACCAGCTTTTGACTGTTACTTTAACTTATGATACTCCTTTACTTCGCTTCTCCTTACAAGGAAGCAAGTAATAATACTATTTCTGCTAATTTGTTCTTGACTAGCATGAAGTAAATAGAAGCATAAGTTTTTTAACAATCATTTGTTGCAGAGATGTCATGTGAATAGAACACATCAGATTTTTTAGAAAAGTGTCCCTGTGTGTGTGTGTGTGAGTGTGTGTGTGTGAGTGTGTGTATTGTTGGATTAAAATGCCTTATATCAAAAATACTTTAGTGAAAAATATATATCTTGAGTTTCATGGGGACAGACTCAAAAATACTCTTCCTGCTGAATGACTTTTACACAACTGATAACTTGTAAGAGATATACAAAAACTTACAACACAAAAAATATATATTTGTCAAGATGTTCAATTCATGTCTTGTACATGTCTGCTGTGGAGATATTCAAGATATTCGTACTTATTAGTATCAATTTTAATACTTATACTTCTCTCAGAAAGGAAATTGACTGTTTTTTTACTCCTGGTTCAAGAAAAGAGGGCAATTTGAATGACAACCGCATACCAACAACTTCTAAAACATCGCTTTAGCATAGTGCATTGTGTTATTTCCCTTCTACTTATAAGGAACTAAGTAATACGAATATTCTGCTAATACTTAGCTCGATTAGTTTGGTGTAGAAACAGGAATAAACTTTTTTTAGGAAGTTCGTTTGTAGAACATCCAGAGAAAGTCATGCGAGTGAAAAACATCAATTTTGTTTACTTACCCTATACGTATAATACATAGGTATAGTAGACAGAGAAGTTATTGTATTCCACCCAAAATTTCCTGCTCGAGATTTCACCGTTAATGTATATTTTCAGGTCTGCATCTAAAATGAATATTTTTATAAAAAGGTTCTTGTGTGTCTGTGCGAGTTGAGACAGTGCATGTCTTGTCCCGGGGAAAAGAATTATTAAGAAGAGAAATATAAATCATAGTCAAGAATATAAATTATATATAAAATATAAATATAGAGTGAAAATGGGAAGGGCAGAAAGACTGACGGGGTACAAGATCCCGTTACCTGTCGTGCATTGACTCGAAGGAAAGGGGCGAGAATGCCCTGCCCAAGGCAACTAACGGGACACAGCAAGACAATGCTCTCCGCTGGTCAGGCGACAGTGTAAGGCATTTGGTGAAGAACCTCCGGGCCAGTAAGATGTGAAATTTAGAATTCGTGATGGAGCCAAATGGGCTCTTGACGAAGAACCCCAGCACGACCAAGATGTGATATTTGAGCGCGTGGCGCAACTCTTAGTTGTGACGGAAGTAAGTGATGTTAAGATCGATCATAGTACGAGTTATAACACTGCATCAAACGAATAAATAGTAATAGTCGCGTGTGGTTAAAGTGTAACGTCACACTCGAAAGTTAAGAAGTATACGCGTGTGTTCTACGGCGGGAAAAAGCCGGACTCAGTTAATAAAGCACTTGTGTCTCACCACAACCTGAAAGAGCTTCCATGCTAATAAAAACCCTGAGCTAAGCCAATCCACATCCACACCATTCCAATACCAAAAACCCGCGCTCGGGCAAGCACAGGTACCGCCCGAGAGTGTGAGTACGTGTGTATGTGTGTATGTGTGGATAGCATAGCACAAACAAAAAAGACCGTTAAAACCAACTTTGGTATTTAAATTTAGCATGGAAAAAGTTTTGAACATTTTGTTGCTCTCAAAAATTGTTTTGAGGAAATGGCGTATATTAAAAATATTTACATGTTAATAAATGATATATCTTGAAATTTGTGACAATAGCCTCTGAATGCTCTTCATTCTGGATGAATTTTGCAAATCTGGCAAACTGTAAGAGATAAACAAAACCTTGAAACACTAAAATTGTAGATCTCTTAAAACCACTGCTTATGTCATATATACTTTTGAAGGGTTAAGCGTTTCCGAGATATTCTTTGTTACTAGTTTAAAATTTGAAGCTACTTAAACTTATCTCAAATTCATTATTCCCAATATATCTGTTGGCCGTGCAAAACGAACCGATTTTCAATTGTTTGAAATAACGACTGTTTTTTCTTAAAAGACGTAACTATCGGTTTAGCCTAGTGTATTCCCATGTTCCCCCTTCTACTTAGAGGGAACTAACAAAACACTTCTGCTGAATTTTATCTGGATAACCTGATAACATAAGTTTGTAGAGGAAGCTATATGAATGTAATACATCAGATTTCTACCTTCTCTACATAGTACAAGTAGAGTATAGTGAAGTTACCTCCTCCCAGCAGGCCTGGGTAGTGTGGTGATAGCGTGTCTGCCTCATGTTCAAAACGTTGCGAGTTCGAATCTCACTTAGGGTGAGTTACACGGATAAGGTTTCTTTCGGGGTTTTCCTTTTCCTGAGAAGACGAATGTCGAGTAACTCTAAGCTCCATGGACCCTGAGAACATTTGAGCATCATTTCACTAATTTCATATCGTTCAATATGACCAACCAGATTAAAGGACGGTAAGCTACAAATAAATAAATACATCTCCACCAAAAAATCCGAAACCGAGATTTTACCGGAAATAAACGTTTTAGGATCACCTATATAAAAGAAATATTTATGTGTGCGTGTGTGTGTGTGAACACAACTCAAAAACGAAGAGAAAGTGGTACCAAACTTGGCATTTAAGTTTAGTATCTTCCAAGTATGGGACACGCAGATTTTGACGAAAATCCCTCCAATTCAAACTATCGTTTAAATGGAAGAATTTGAAAATTTTGATTTTCTCACAAATGATTTAACTAAAATACCGTATACTAATGATATTTAGGTGATAAATAATATGTATATCTTGAATTTTCTTGCAATAATCCCGGAAAATTTTTTATCTGGATAAATTTTGCTGATTTCTACATAATTTGTATACCATAAGAGACATATAAAATCTTACTACACAAAAAACGATCTCGTTTAAACACACAATTTGTGTAATACACATTTTTATAGAGTTCACCTTTTACGGGATATTTCTTGTTTTTGGTTTCAATTTTAAAACAGTTTAAACTTTTTTCATATGGGTAAACATATGACCATGCAGAGAAAAGATCACTGTAGCCTTGCGTATTCCTTAATTCCATTGTAATTATAGAATATTTGACTCCATTATCATAATGCAGATTCAGGAATAACCTATTTAACAATGATTTGTTGCAGAGATGCAGAGAAAATCATAGTAATGGAACATTTGAGATATTTATGCTCATTCTTTCATCAAGGTGCAACAATAGGAATCATGGTGTACAGAAGCACATTAATCCATATATACATTTAAATGATAAAGCAACACAAATTTTTACAATGTGAACAAACATCAGCAGCATGAGAATAGAAAAAAATCCCTTTGTTGCTGTTCGAACAGGAATAGCTTATGTAAACTACCATTTTATACCAGCAGAGACATTATTAACACCGTGCTGAGTTGAAAACACACACTGTGGTTTCCTTTGTGGAAACAATTACGTTTCCTGCTAAATACAGGTTTTCCGGCAAGTGAATAATTCAAACGTTTACGTTAAAACATCGATTAGACTACATTATGGTAAACGCAGTCCAAAAGCACAAAAAAGTCGTTTTTCAAACACGAGGAGAGTCGCAGAGCCCGAAGCTATATGGCTGTTAGTTTGCAGTGGTACAAACAAGCATTCTGACACTTATAATTGTGCCTTGCGGGTGTTACTACTCGTATAGATATTAACGACTTTTGCATCAAACGAGCCCAAAATGCAACTATATCCACATATTACTTCATTGAAATTAGCAATATGGCGACACTATCGTCCAGAGAATTTTTTGCTTGCAGCAGCCACCTAAATCCTGACAGGTAAACTATGTGAAAAAATGTACGAATTCCAAACCAAAAACTGAAGACACGTGATCTCGGCGAGAAAGAAAACTCTAGACACAAACCCCAGAGGAGGACTGTCGTAAAACTTGAGATGCCAACCTTCCAACGGTTGGGAGGACACCTGCAGAAAACCTCTTTGGATGCACACACACACACACACACACACACACACACACACACACACACACGATGGCCACCAAGAAAGTAACACACGATTTGGCATAACTAAACAATAGCGAACGATATAAACAAAAACTCTATTTACAAAGTTACAGATCCTTTCTCTATTTCACCTATGCTATCAAGGTATTTATTGTCACGTGGTACCGGATTTTCAGTGCAGATGTTATATTTTTCTACCGCCAAAGATGTGAGCCGAGATGTACTAGCATTTTGAGGTGGGGAAATTTTTCCACTCAAAAAATTATGTGGTATCCAAAGTGAAACATCGGTTTCCCTGAATTCGTTATCAACATTTGCTTTCAACTCCTCTGTAATGACTGATGAACTTCCACTCCAGTCTTTATAGCACACACTGGTTCTTTCTTGATTACTCGTAAATTGTGCGCCATTTCCCACTGAAGATTTGTTCATTGCATTATTCACCATACGTTGCATTATTTGCCTATTAAATTCGATTGGCCGAACATTTTGTGCATTCAAAACATCGAATAAGTTCTTTGACGGGAGAACAGTATAACATCGGCATTGAAAAACTGTTACCACAAGACAATAAATGTCTTGGCAAAATGGTGATTACGTTGAGAAATAGAGTAAGGCGCTATAATTTTGCAAATAAAGTTTTGCGTTGATATTTTTCGTTATCAAGTCGACTGTCAGTTTCTGGATGGCCCTCGTGTATCAACATATTACTTCATTGAAATCAGTACTATGGCGACACTATCGTCCAGTGAATTTTTCGACTTCAAACAGTCATCTAGGTCCTAACGTGTAAATTATCAAATAAAGATTGGGAAGAAATGTCAAAAATCCACCTCAAAAACTGAAGACACTTTTTCACGTTGAGAAACAAAACTCTGGAAACAAACCCGAGAAGAGGACTGTCATAAAGATTGAGGAGGTAACAGTATAACGGGTTGAAGATACCTGCAAAAAGACCTTCTTAGACTCCAGAAAGCTCACATATGAAATGCGTGTGTCAGTATGGGAACGACATACTTTTCCGGTCACAGCAATCGTTTATCAACAGAGTTGGAAAAGGCATTGAGGTTGAAGGGCTTCGTTGTCAACATTTATTACACTAAGATACGATGTTTATGAAATACTACCTGTGCAGTGATAGTTCTTTGCATCTGCCCCTCAGCAATGGTTAATTGTCTACACCCTGTATAACAAAATGATTGAAACAAAAGTTGTTTATTTTTGATGAGCAATAACTAATTCTCAAATTTCCATTCAAACCTTGTCCAATTAAAATACAACAAAGAACATTTACTTTCGCCCATTATATCAAGCAACTTTATTCAAGACGTTTCTTTCTACAACGCTTTCTACAGTCTCAAGTTAATGGTCCACAATGTAGCAAGGTAGGTGGGTAGCTAGGTATGTACGTACGTATGTATGTATTTATTTATTTATTCTCCAAAAGCTTCATCCCTAAATTACAAAGGCATGCTAGGGTTTTAGTTTAAATAATTATAATAAATATTCATAATTCGTGTATAAAATTTAAATAAGTGAATATATAAACAATTACAATGCAATGTTTTAAAAATTGATACTCTACACTTACGTGACTTTCTCTAGCTTTCCAACAAATGTCTTACAAATGATTATCCTTTTTTATTCACCATGCTAACCGAGATAAACATTAGCAGAATGTTCTTATTACTTAGTTCCTTTTAGTTAGAAGGGAACTACGAATGCACTGTGTTAAAGGTGGAATTGTCATTGCAATTCATTTCTTTGCTTAGCCAGGAGTAGAACAAAAGAAAAACTGACACTTCCTGTCTGAGAAAAGTATAAGTATTTAAAATTTGAAACCAATAACAAAGAATATCTTGGAAATGCTTAACTCCACAACAAAAATGTAAAGTAAAAAACATGTACTTTTTGTTGAAATCTATATTCTGCCTATCTCTTACGATTTACCTGTTATGCAAAATTGGGAAAAATTCATCCAGAATATAGAAGTCTTCAGAGCATATTTCCAGAAAACTCAAGATGTATAGGTACATTTTATTTGGGAATGTAAATATCTTTAACTTGTGGTATTTTAATTAAAATCTTCGTGTTGCATCCTTGGAAGATACTAAACGTAAATACAAAGTTTGGTATTTAATTGTCTTTTCGATCTTGAGCTATATTGTCCGACACAGACACACACGGATCTGTTTCAATGTTTTGCACTCGGGGGACCTCAAAGCAAATTTCCAGTAAAATACTTCCTTTTAAATATTTGGAATATTGGCAGTATGAAATACATTTGGGATGTTCTAAATTAAATCTCTTTAAACTACATATTGGACAGTCAAAGAGGAAATGTTACACATTTAGACAGTAACATAATCCTTCATGTGATTAATTATTTTAAAACTTTCAAAGTATGATTTGAATTTTCCATGTCTAGTCATGAACCGAGTTAATTGGAAAGAAAGTTAATTATATTTGACTTTAAGTCAGGAAAAACACTTAGTATAAACGCTGAAGAAACGCAGGATAGTGTTAATATTCGTCCTCAGTATATTCCATTTATTAATCATCTGCTGTTCTAAATTATTGTTATAGATGTTTTAGGGTATTAGGCATATAAGTAGTCTAAATCTGAATGTAATGCTGTTTTTGCAAACACATCTGCTATTTTATTACCGTCACTCTGTGGGGCCTCGAATCCATTCTAAACATGTACGTTTTTTATATTCTAAGATAGTGGACCTAATATCAACGGCAGGCTATTTATCCGCAATGGTCAAAAGTGCTGCTAGAGAATCACAAAATAAACGTATACTATATCAACTATATACACTCCAATCAACTGTTTTCTTAGATGCAAGTAATTCTGCTTCAAAGATGGTGCACAGTTGCGAGAGTTTGAATTGATAGATATATACGAGGGCGGTTAAATAAATATTCGTTATTCAAAATAGATGATGTTGCTAGGGCAAGCTAGAGCTACCATCGTGTGATGTCATTTGTCTCACGTCGCCACAACAAATTTGGTAGTTTTTCGTGAGTTAGTTTTGATATAGCAGGAATTTCAGTCAGGCATTCAATATTTTCGCTTAAATCCAAAAAGTACAGTATTGTTCAATGGATCGCTTTTTATTACTTTTTCTATACGCACTATGTACATAGTGAATAGAGAAGGTATTGCACTCCACCCAAAAATTTGATACCGAGATTTCACCGGAAATATATGTTTCAGGGTCTACAATATCCAAAAAAAGTATTTTCACTAAAAGGTCCGTGTGTGTGTGTGTGTGTGTGTGTGTGTGTGTGTGTGTGTGTGTGTGTCCGTGTGTCTGTGAACACATAACTCAAAAACGAAAAGTAAGTAAAATACCAAACTTGGTATTTAAGTTTAGTATGTTCCAGGGATGCGACACGAATACTTTGAGAAAAATCCCCCCATCCCAAACTACCCTTTACATAGAACTTTTTCGAAAATTTTTATTTTCTCAAAAATGGCTCTAACGAGTTTGGTTAAAATTTCGTATGTTAAATATATTTACCTGACAAATAAAACGTATATCTTGAATTTTCTGGGAATAGCCTCTGAAGAGTAGTTTATTCTGGATGAATTTTACTGAATTTTGAATAACTGCTAAACCGTAAGAGATGGGCAAAAACTTACTGCACAAAAAATGTAGAGGACGTTAAAACATACAATTTATGTTATTTACATTTTTTCGTGAGTTCATCGTTTTTGAGACATTCCTTATTTTTGGTTTCTGCTATGAAAAGCTTACACTTTTCTCATACAGGAACTTGTCAACTCCTATCCATACAAACAAAGGAATTTCATTGACATAGCAACCAGCTTTTGACTATCATTTTAACCTATGATAGTCCCTTATTTCGCTTTTACTTACAAGGAAACAAGTAATAAGACTATTTCTGCTCATTTTTTTTTCTGATTAGCATGAAGTAAATAGAAGTAAGAGCTTTTTAACAATAACTTGTTGCAGGCATATAGAGAAATCATGTGAATGGTACACATCAGATTTTTTATCGATAGGAAAGCTCAAGATGAGATAAAAGCAAACATAAATGCTGTTTATGGAGATCTATCGCCTTCTGTGAACATAGTAAGGTGCTGGTTCAACGACTTTATACGTTCGTTTTAAATGAGGAGCGTCCAGAAGGCTCGGCAGATGTGATGGAAAAGTCCACGATATAATTCTCGCTGATCATCGAACGACAGTTTGGGACTGAAGAGGCCATAGCTGTGTCAAATGCAACGACAAAGCATATTTCGTATAAGTTGGAGATGAAAATGTCGGTTCTACGGGTGCTAGAATGGTCACAGTGAACAACAAGCGCCTACAGCTTTAAATTTTTCGTGGCACTCAGGTATAAACATGTAGCTACATTGACAAAACATCTGATATGTTCCATTTACGTGACTTTCGCTACAACTCTATAGCAAATTACTGTTAATAAGCCTATTCTTCTACCTACTTCATGCTAATCGAGATAAGCAGAAAAGGAATACATTAGGCTAAACCGACAGTCAAATGTTTTAAAATGTGGTTGATATGGGACTAAATCCGTTTCTTTGCGTGGCCAGGAGTTGACAAATTCTAGTGTAAAAAAAAGTTAAAAGTATTTTAAAACTGAAACCTATTATCAATCATGCCTCAAAAACAGTCAACCCCATAAAAAAATGTATATGACCTAAATTGTGTGTTTTGAAGAGATCTATAGTTTTGTGTAGTAGGGTTTTTATCTTATCTTTTATAGTTTACCAGATATTCAAAATTCATAAAAACTCATCCAGAATAAAGAGGTCTCCCCTAAAAAATGCATATGTCATAAACTGGGTGATTTGAAGACATCTACAGTTTTGTGTAGTAATTTTTTTATCTTGTCTTTTATAGTTTACCAGGTATTCAAAATTCATAAAAATTCATCCGGAATAAAGAGGTCTCCACTAAAAAATGTATATGTCATAAACTGGGTGTTTTGAAGAGATTTACAGTATGTGTTTAGTAAGTTTTTTTATCTTATCTCTTATGGTTTACCAGGTATTTAAAATTCAGAAAAATTCATCCAGAATAAAGAGGTTTTCCTGAGGCTATTTCCAAAAAATTCGGGATATAATTTTGTCATGTAAATATCTTAAATATAGGTGAGAGATTTTAATCAAAACCGTTAGAGTTATTTTTGAGAAAACCAAAAATTTTCTAATTTTGTTCTATGTAAAGGGTAGCTACGTGTGGGGAGATTTTCTTGAAAATTCTCATGTCGCATCCTTGGAAGATACTGAACTTAGCTATCAAGTTTGACATTTAACAACTTTTCGCTTTTGAGCTATGCTGCACCCCCCAAATAAATCACACATACGGACCTTTTTTTTAAAAAAAATTTTTTTGGGATTCAGGGGGTCCCGAAACATGTATTTTTTGGTGACACCTTAGTAATCTAATACCTTCTCTTTTCACTCGTAATAGTAAGTAGAAAAAGTAAAAACAGGTGTAAACACAAGAGGTTCACCAGGCCCAGCTTCTGCCCCTCTTCAAGGACAGAAGACAAGTAGCAGATCTTCTTTCTTTTTCGCTCAGATATGTTGCGACATATTTTTAGAATACTGGAGCTTACAAAATCTGATGTGTTCCATTCGCATGACTTTCTTTACATATCCGCAACACATTATTGTTAAAAAGCTTATTATTCTATATACTTTATTTCATTTCCTCTTGGTATTTATCTTCAGTATCTTCAAGAAAATCCCCCCCCCCACCACAAACTACTCTTTACATGGAAAAATGTTAGCCGTTTTTGAGAAAAACAAACTTTACAAACGGTTTTGATTAAAATACCGTATATTACAGATATTTACATCACAAAATTTTTTTTCTGAGCATAACCTCTAAAGATCTCTTTCTTTTGGATGAGTGTTACATAATTTTGATTAACGTTAAACAATAAGAGCAAGACAAACACCTACAACGCAAAAAATGTAGACCTCGTTAAAACACATCATTTATATCATATATACATTTATGTAGAATCGGCCGTTTCTGAGATATAGTTTGTTAATGGCCTCAATTTTAAACTACTTATACTTTTGTCAAACGGAAAGTGACATCTCGCTTCAACTCGCTTGTTTTACTGAAGGTCATGCAAAGCGAACCGCACTTCAATTGTTTCACATATGACCAGCTGTTAAAAGATTTGACTATCTATTTAACCTAGAGCATTTCCTTATTTGCCTTCTACTTTCAAGGAAGCAAGGAATAACACTATGTTTGCTTATGTTTATCTTGATTAGCTTGCCGTAAATAAAATAGTAATATTTTATAAGGAAAGTTGTTTGTGTAACAGCTTGAGCAAGTCATGTGATTGGAACACATTAGACTTTTTTTTTTCTCCCAAGGAACGACTGGATCGTTTTTATTGTCCTTGTTTAAGCCCTTTATTTCCCCTAACCTTTCTTTAACGTTGCCTCCATATATGCACGTTGTCTTATGCACCGCCTCTATTGCTATTTATAAGCAAGCGCTTATTAAATCTAGCCATGTAATTTTATTTATTTGTTAATAATTATCTTATATATTAGCAAATTTTCTACTTTCTTTACACTAACATGTACATGGTGTATAGAGAAGATAATGCAGTCCGTGTGTGTAGTGTGTCTATGAACACGATAACTCAAAAAAGAACAGTTGGTAAAATACCAAACTTGGTATTTAAGTTTAGTATTTTCTAGGAATGCGACACGAACATTTTGATAAAAATCCCCCTCAAACTACCCTTTACATGGATTTTATTCAAAAATTTTTATCTTCTTAAAAATGGCTCCAACGATTTTGATTAAAATACTGTATATTAAAGATATTTGCTTGACAAACAAAATGTATATCTTAATTTTCTGGGAATAGCATCCGAAGACTACTTTATTCTTGATTAATTGTACGGAATTTTGGATAACTGCTAAACGGTAAGAGATGAACAAAATGTTACTTCACAAAAAATGTAGAGCACGTTAAAGCACATAGTTTATGTTATATACATTGTTTTCGTTTAGTTGGTCGTTTTTTGTTTTACCTTTAAAAAACATACTTTTCTCATACAGGAATTTGTCAATTCCTGTCCATACAAACAAATGGACTTCAGTCGTATAGCAATCACTTTAAATTATGGTACTCTCTTATTTCGCTTCTACTTACAAGGAAGCAGGCAATAAGACTATTTCTGCTAATTTTTTCAGGATTATAATGAAGTAAATAGTGGCATAAGCTTTTTAACAATAATTTGTTGCACAGATGCAGCGAAAGTTATGTGAATGGAACACATCAGATTTTTAATAATACATTTTTAATTGTTAACTCGACGTTCTCAGCAAACATATATTTACTGAGCTACAACAACAGAGTTTCCAACAAGGAAAGCCTTTTCGATTACGCATAGTTTTCAAGATTTTAAGTTCGGGTTGTTTCACATTTCCTTCTTTGTCTTTTGCTTCACCACGTGATTGATGTTTCGTTTGTTTTTGGCCGCTTTATGTACTTCTCTTTTAAGAAGCAGCCTACATGTCGTTGAACTTTGTTTCTTCGTATTGAATTAAGCAATTGTAAATGTGGTGGCACTTTGACCGAGTGTTTAGACAGCTCGCCCACGCTCGATCCTGCGCCCTCATGTGAGATTTGTGGTGAACGAAGCGGCGTCTGGGCGGTTTTCTTTGGATCCTCCAACTTCCCCGCCACTCATTCCACCAATTGCTCCATCATCCTCTTTGGTATCATTCATCTCGATTGCATTTCATATCATCCACTACCTTACGATCATGCATGTTATGGGCCGACTTCCCTTTTCAGATTCTCCATTCTGTGATTGGATGTCGTTGCCTCCCTGACCACTAGGCACCCGTTTAAAAGTCCTAGGGAGGGGCTGTCAGGCCTATATAGAGGGAGGATAAGCCGACAATAAAAATAATTCTAAAAAGGTCATCCATCTCCTTAGCGCGGTGGTAGTGCAGCCGCCCAGGTTCGGTTCCTGGTACCTGCATGGGGGTTTTCTCCTGCTGGGAGACCTGGCCCTATGTGCAATCAGTCTCGTGAGGTCCCTGGGGGGGGGGGCGGGCCAATTGAGGAGCTACTTGAGTAAAAAGTAGCACCTCCAGGTTGCATAGATCGCATTAACCGGTCGGGAGGGATTCGGGGCGTTAACCACCTTTCACCCTAAAGTACTGCACCATATCCAAGACACTTGTAAGGGGCGAGATGGGGGACACAGTGGTCAGTCAGTAAGCCCAACTTTGGGCTGTAGTGCCTCGGAGTTTAGTTTTTTCTTTCTCTACACGTACTATGTACATAGAGTATAGATAAGGTATTGTAATGCACTGAGATTTCACCGGAAATATATGTTTTGAGACCCACTGAATCCAATAAAAAGAACATGTTCAGAAAATATGTCCGTGTGTGTCCTCTCTGTCTGTCTGCGTGTGTGTCCGTGGGCAGCATAGCTCAAAAACGAAAAGTCCGTTAAAACCCAAACTTGGTATTTAGGATTAGTATCTTACAAGTATGCTACACGAAGATTTTAGAGAAAATCCCCACCCCCCAACTACCCATTTAAATGGAACTTTATTCGAAAATTTTTATTTTCTCAAAAATGCCTCTAACGATTTTGATTAAAATATCGTATATTAAAGATATTTACCTGACAAATAAAATGTATAGCTTGAATTTTCTGGGAATAGCCTCTGATGACTAATTTATACTGAATGGATTTTTTACGGAATTTTGCATAACTGCTAAACCGTAAGAGATGGACAAAAACTTACCAAACAAAAATATTAGAGCACGTTAACACACACAATTTATGTAATATATAAATTTTTTGCCGAGTTGATCCTTTTTAAGTTATTCCTTGTAATTGGTTTCAGCTTTGAAAAGCTTATACTTTTCTCATACAGGAATTTGTCACCTCCTGTCCATACAAACAAAGGAACTTTAATCACATAGCAACGAGCTTTCGACTGTCACTTTAACCTATAGTGCTCCTTTATTTCCTTTCTACTTACAGGAAGCAAGTAATAATACTATTTCTGCTATTCTTTTTTTCTCGATGGGTATGAAGTAAATAGAAGCATAAGCTTTTTATAATATTTTTTCAGAGATGTAGAGAAAGTCATGTGAATGGAACACATCAGATTTTTTTTTGAACTGTAAATGTTTCTCTGCGGTTAGGTTGAACGAACAATCCTTATTACCTTGCCATTGTTTTGATATTAGGACCCATTGCCAAGGAAATCCCTCTTGCAGTTGTTCGCATTGCTTTTTACTTTCTCTATACGCACTATGCACATAGTGTATAGAAAATGTATTGCGCTCCACCAAAAAATTCGATACCGAGATTTACCGATATGTATCCAAAGAAAAGTATTTTCAGAAAAAGGTCCATGTGTGTGTTGGTATTTAAGTTAAGTGTCTTCCGGGGATGCGACACGAAAATTTTGAGAAAAATCCCCCCACTCCAAACTCCCTTTAGATGGACATTTTTCGAAAATGTTGATTTTCCAAAAAAGGGCTCTAACGATTTTGGTTAAAATATCGTATATTAAAGAGATTTACCTGAAAAATAAAATGTATATTTTGAATTTTCTGAGAATAGCCTCTGAAGACCACTTTATTCTGAGTGAATTTTACGGAATTTTGCATAAGTGCTAAACTATAAGAAAGAGAGAAAAACTTACCACACAAAAATGTAGAACTGATTAAAACACACAATTTATGTTGTATACATTTTTTTCGTGGAGTTGATTGTTTTTGCGATACTCCTTGTTTTTTGTTTAAGCTACAAAAACTTATATTTTTCTCATACAGGGATTTCTGAATTCGTGTCCATACAAACAAAGGAACTTCAGTGAATAGCAAACAGATTTTGACTATCACTTTAACCTATGGTACTCCCTTATTTCGCTTCTACTTACAAGGAAGCAAGAAATAAGATTATTTCTGCTAATTTTTTCTCGATTTGCAGGAAGTAAATAGAAGCATAAGCTTTTGAAAAATAATTTATTGCAGAGATATAGAGAAAGTCATGTGAATGGAACACATCAGATTTTTGCTTTCTCTACACGTACTATATACATAGTGTATAGAGAAGGTATTGTATTCCACCCAAAAATTCCATACCGAGATTTCACCTGGAAATACATGTTTTGGGTCCCCCTGAATCCAAAAAATGCATTTTTGGAAAAAGCTACGTGTGTGTGTGTCTCTGGACAGCATAGCTCAAAGACGAAAAGACCGCTATTACCAAACTTGGTATTTAGGTTCGGTATCTTCCAAGGATGCGAATCAAGATTTTCAAGAAAATCCCCCTCTAACTACCTTTACATGGAACTTTTTTCGAAATTTTTTATTTTCTAAAAAATGGCTGTAACTACTTTATTTAAAATACTGCATATTTAAGATATTTACATGCCAAATAAAACTACTTTATTCTGGATGAATTTTGCGGAATTAGAGAAAGTTATGTGAATGAAATGCATCAGACTTTTTTCCAAGAATTTTTCATCGTTTATGAACGCTGTTATTGCCCTTACAATCGTAATTATTATAAGATTCTCTAAGCGAAACTGTATTCCCTTATTTATCTTGTACCCACAAAGAAACAGGCAATAAAAATATTTCTGTTTTTAATTGTTTTGATCAGCATGCAGTATATAGTAGAATAGCGCAGTATCAAGTGGGAGGCCCGAGTTCAATTTAAAGCTGCACCCGCAATGCACAAGAGGTTTGTGACTGGTTCCCGGTATGCAGCGATTCTCTTCCTCGTCCTCGGCTGGTCTCGGGTTTCGAATCTCGCTTCCTGCAGAAGGCCAGAATAGTTTCGGGGAATGCGGGATCAGTAGAGCAAGTGCTCGTATCCTGGTAAGGATGTAAACGGAGAAATCATTGGTGGAATGAGAAACACAGCATTTCGTTTTCTCTAATTGCTTCATCGGCGAACTAATAACTTACTCTTCTTATCATAAAGTTTCTCATAAGTGCAGGTTACACCTTTGAACTGGCTGGTTTGAATTTTCTAACGGTTGACCTTTGTTACTTCGGGGTCCCAAAACGCCACTTTTGAAACTTCGCCTAAGTATTTATTTAAAAATGTTCCGGTGGTAATTTCTGGATTATCACGACCAATATAGAATTGCGCCTTCCCGGCTAGAAGGGACTTGGGGAGCTAACCACATCCCATGCTCCATTGTACACCCCACTCATGACGCCTGTATTGCGTAGAAGTAGAGGTCTCAACACTCGGGCGGTAAACTTTGACCCAACTTCGGATTGTTGCCCTCCGGAGATTGGTTTTTACATAGAAGAATCAGCGTTTTAAAGAATAATTTGTTGCAGATCAGGTAGCAAAATTCATGAGAAAGGAATACATCATAATTTTAGTGGGATAAGTAGGATTATACTTAAAAATTCCATGCCATAGCCGGGATTTGAACCACGGTCTCTAGTCTGTTATTCTACCACTGAGCCACCATAGCAACATGCCGGTATAACATTAAATTTCTCAACTGACTCGCATGTTTCCCGGTAAACCACAACTAATTTCAAATTATTTTGAGATGACATAACCCAATAGGGACTTACAATGTCGTAAGTCCTGGGCTTCATAGTACAGCCAACTGTTATTGCTAATTTATTTATTTAATTGTTTATTCACACAAGCAGTAGGTAGAATAGGAGTTGAATAGGTAGAGTCCGACTTAAAATTCAGTGTCATATCTGGGATTTGTGATCACCTTGTGCTCAACCGGGAAACATGCGAATCAGTTGAGGAATTTAATGCTATACGGACATGTTATCATTCGAATCAGTTGAGGTATTTAATGTATATGGGCATGTTGCCATTCGAATCAGTTGAGGAATTTAATGCTCTATGGGCATGTTGCCATGCGAATCAGTTGAGGAATTTCATGTTATATGGACATGTTGCCATGCGAATCAGTTGAGGAATTTAATGTTATATGGACATGTTGACATGCGAATCAGTTGAGGAATTTAATGTTATATGGACATGTTGACATGCGAATCAGTTGAGGAATTTAATGTTATATGGGCATGTTGCCATGCGAATCCGTTGAGGAATTTAATGCTATATGGGCATGTTGCCATGTGAATCAGTTGAGGAATTTATTGCTATACGGACATGTTGCCATGCGAATCAGTTGAGGAAATTAATGCCTTATGGGCATGTTGTCATGCGAATCAGTTGAATTTAATGCTATACCGAATGTTCCCATGGTGGTTCAGTGGTAGAGCAACCGGCTAGAGACTGGGAGACCCGTGGGTTCAATCCTGCCAATGGGATTGCATTTTTGAGTCTGACTTGACTTATCTAACTTGTGTGAAAAAGCAATTAAATTATCTTAGTTTTAGTTCTTTTGCAGTTTTATTAGAAGTGAGATTACCTACAACTTGTTTCAAAAGTTCCGCTCATTCTCTGTTACAGTTAAATGCCTTTTAAAAAAAACTCTGACGATTACATTCACATGACTTTCTCTATCAATACTGTCTATGTGGTTATAATAGAGATATGCTGGGTATGAAGAGCGGAACTAATGTACTGATATTCAAAGCTCGCTCGATCTGATAATTGAGTGGGCAGAGGAGGGAAGGAGTACTGAAGCTTTGTCTTGGTACCACCTTTTGTTGCAACAATGATCCACTGAATTTGGGCATCAGTGCATCGAATCTTGCCTCATGCATACTTTCAATTTCGATGAAGCCTGTGCTAATCCATTAGAGGGAGCCCACAAACATTCATTCCTTCTGTTTTGCCGGCGATAAGCCCGCGCAACACAACTGTGAGCCATTAACTGTTGCAAACTTGTTCAGCTTAGAGTAACATCCTCTTTGCTTCGGTTGGACGCACGGTTGAAAGCGCTGCCTCTCCAATAATAAATTAGTAGCATGAATAATGCAATCAAGATTTCCTTTGAGTAGAAGCGGGGGGAGGTTGTTTGGAGACCGAGGCATTATTTCTCCCTTATGAAGTCTGTGAGCAGCCGACCCGAAGCAAACTAATAGTTTAAACTATTGCATCACTTTACTGGATGGGTATACACCCCGCAAAGTGAACTTATGGATGACGGCACAGATAATAATTCGATAATTTACATGGTTTCTGGAGAACAGAACCACCAAGATGATTCTAAAACTATATATCAATAAGTCTAAATCACATAACATCACTAACATTAATCCACTTAACGTATACCGGTATATACTTGAAAAATGAGTCATTCGTGTTTAATTCACATGACTTTTTCTACAACTCTGTAACAAATTACTGTTACAAAGCTCTATCTACATTTTTACATTCTCTATATGTACAATGTACAAAACTTCAATACCGAAATTTCGCCAGAAATATAGGTTTTGGGTCCCACTGAACCCAAAAGAAGTATTTTTTTAAAAGTGTCGTGTGTGCCTGTGTGTGTGTGTGTGTGTGTGTGTGTGAGTGTGTCTGTGGGCAGCATAGTTCAAAAACGAAAAATCTGTTAAAACCAAACTTATTAATACCAATTAAATAATAAGTTTGGTATCTTCCAAGGATACGTATTTTCAAGAAATTCCCCACCCCAACTACCCTTTACATGGAATTTTTTTCGAACATGTTTTTTTTTTTAATTTATTTATTTTAGGTCGCTTTAACTCCTAGGTCATATCGCGACCATACAAAAGTTATAAAATTTAAATTCATTATATTACAATGACATTAAACACAGGTATGTAAATTAAAATTACATTAGAAAAACAAGTTATTACAATAAATTATTTACACACTAAACACAGGTCTGGGAATTAAAATTACATTTTAATAGCAAGTTGATGTTGATGCTCTCAAAAATAACTCTAAAGATTTTGATTAAAATACCGTATATTAAAGATATTTACCTGACAAATAAAATGTGTATCTTGAAGTTTCTATGAATAGCCTCTGAAGACTACTTTATTCTGGATGAATTTTACAGAATTTTACATAACTGCTAAACCGTAAGAGATGGACAAAAACTTTCCACACAAAAAAAAAAAAATGTCGAACTTGTTAAAACACACAATTTATTTATATACCTTTTTTTTGTTGGTCGTGTTTAAGATATTCCTTGTTATTGATTTCAGCTTTAAAAGACGTATACTTTTCTCATACAGGAATTGCCAACTCGTGTCCTTACAAACAAAGGAACTTCAGTTACATAGCAACCAGCTTTTGACTATCACTTTAACCTATGGTACTCCCTTATTTCGCTTCTACTTATCAGGAAGCAAGTAACAAGACTAATTGTTTCTCGTTTAGAATGAAGTAAATGGAAGCATAAGATTTTTAACAACTATATGTGCAGAGAAATAGAGAAAATCATATGAATGGAACACATCAGATTTCTTATTTTTCATTTGTATAGTCCCCTTTAACTTCAATGGTCATGTCGGCGGCTTTGACTTGTGAAACAACTCATACGATCACAGTAGGCCCTTGTCATTAGTTTATCATTTTAAGTCATTAAACACACGCACATTCACTCTCATTTATACTTCAAGCCCTTTGTGGCATAGGGAATAATTCTGGTCAAAGAAGAAATTCCCCACCAAACTGGGAAATCGTAACGGGACTTTTTTTTTTTTTTTAAATATTAAACAGTACCGGAGTCTGATTAGTACTCCGGCGCTGTATCCCCGTTTACATTTCCCCCCTAAGTTTACTGTTCCTTTACACAAACACATACATATTGCACAAACATATAACACCCATGCCCACGAAGCACCCAAGCGAGACGTCTTAGAGAGCGTGGCCATGGGGACCGACAGGATCTTCGGGTAAGAAGTCAGCTTGCTGACCACTCGATCAGGCTCCTCTACCTACTTCACATTAATCGAGATAAACGTTAGAAGAAATGTTCTTATTTTTTTCTTTCTTATAAGTAGAAGGGAAATAAAGAATACACTAGGCTAAAGATATAGTCAAATCTTTTAAAAGCTGGATGCCACAAGGTTGAAATCCATTTCTTTGCGTGGCCAGTGCATGACAAAATCCCGTATGAGAAAAGAAATGTATATGACATAAATCGTGTGTTATAACGAAATCTATATTGTTTCTACAGTGAGGTTCTGTCAACTTCTTACCGTTTACCAATTACGCAAATTTCAGCAAAATTCATCCACAATATACAAGTCTTCAGATGCTATTCCAAAGGAATTTAAGGTATACATTTTATGTATCATGTAAATATCTTTAATATACGGTATTTTAATCAAAATCTTTAAAATTATTTTTGAGAGAATCACAATTTTCGAAAATGTTTCCCTGTGAGGGGTAGTTTAGGGTTTGCGGCCCTTCTTGAAAATCTTCTTGTCGAATTCTAATCGCAATATCAAGTTTGGTATTTTACGGTGTTTTGGTATAGAATCTGCTGTCCACACACATGCACGCACACTGACAGACATATACACATATTTCAAAAAAAAAAAAAAAATTTTAATTCAGGGGGTCACAAAACATATATTTCTGGTGAAATCTCGGTATTGAATTTTTGGGTGTAATACAATAACTTCTCTATACACTATTTACATAGTACGTGTAGACACAGTATAAAACCAATGCAGACAGACACACATTTTGACCTATTTCTAAAAATCTGATTCACATGACTTTCTCTACATCTCTCCAGCAAATTGTTGTAAAAAAATACTTTTTCTTCTAATTACTTCATGCTAATTGAGAAAACATTAACAGAAATAGTCTTATTACTTGCTTCCATGTAAGAAATTGGGAAATAAGAGAGTACCACAGGCTAAAGTGATAGTCAAAAGCTGGTTGCTGTGTGATTGAAGTTCCTTTGTATGGATAGAAGTTGACAAATTCCCGTATGAAAAAAGTATAAGTATTTTAAAGCTGAAAGCGGTAACAAGCAATATCTCAAAAACAATCTTCTCTACGAAAACAATGTATGTAACATAAATTGTGTGTTTTAACGAGCTCTACAATTTTATGCAGTATGTTTGTTGTCTATCTTTTACGGTTTACCAGTTACACAAAATTCAGCAAAATTTTTGCCGAATAAAGACGTTTTCAGAGAATATTCTCAGAAAATTTAAGATATACATTTTATTCGCCATGTAAATAATTTTAACATACGATGTCTTAGTAAAAATCTTTAGAGCGGTTTTTTAAGAAAATTAATATTTTCGAAACGTTTTCCATGTAAAACGTAGTTTGTGGTGGGAATATTTTTCTCAAAATCTTCATGTGGTATCCCTGAAAGATAATAAAGTTAAACATCAAGCTTGGTATGTTTTCTAAAAATGTCTTTTTTAGACAGGGATCCCTAAAACGATTATTTGCGGTGAAATCTTGGTATCGAATTTGTGGGTAGAATTCAATACCCGCCTTCTTTGTACAATATGTACATAGTACGTGTAGAGAAAGTAAAAACCAGTCATTTATCTCGAGATTTGAACCCTGATAGCCCGCTAATTTGAACTTCAAACTCTAGAGATTGACATTTCCAGCTTAGTAACCTCTAGAAATAAAACAACTTGCTAGCTATCGATAATACAAACAATTTGCTTTGTGTGAAAACGAAATTTGGTTGGTGATGGTATGGCAATCTGACATCAATAGCCCTCGTTTACAAGGATTATTACGGTTTGATAATCTGCTGTTATCATCCATGTGGATTCCGAGTCCTATTAAATACTCCTAATGGAATTTTGTGAGCAGGAACGATAATAAAAGACAATATTCGCAGGGCACGTAAGAGGATTAGTGCTGATACATTCCATTATGGCTTATTTAGGGAAATGTTAGAAGGCAGATTTTCTATGAAACACAAAGGGAATTATTCTTGCGATTATTAGATAACGTGCATAGTGAGTGCTAATTAGAAGCGTGTGTATATAAACTTAAGTCCACAGCGCTGCCCTAATATTGGATGTAGGTAGCGAAGCATGTAAATAGATACAAAGGGCTTATGTATCTTCAAATTTGCAGTTCACATTTTACAACTGCGTGCGCAATTGCCTGAAATAATGTAAACGGTGTCTGACAATAATGCCTTTTATTGCTCAATATTAGCTACCATATCATTAATTTGCAAACACCAAGCAGAGATAAGAAATTCTTGGATGAGAAATACTATGAGGATGGTACAATAAAAGTCCGGTTTCAAAATAAGTGGTATTTTTCTCTGGTATTTTAAAGTTAAAAAATGTGATGTGTTTCATTCACATGATCTTTTCTACAACTCTGCAACAAATTATTGTTAAAAAGCTTATGATTCTATTTACTTCATGCTAGTCCAGAAACAATTAGCACAAATAGCCTTATTACTTGCTTCCTTGTAAATAGATTTGTAATAAGGACTACTATAAGTTAAAGTGATAGTCAAAAGCCGGTTGCTATGTGACTGAAGTTCCTTTGTTTGTAAGGACAGGAGTTGACAAATTCCTACATGAGAAATATACAAGTTTTTCAAAGCGGAAACCAAAAACAGGGAATATCTCAAAAAGGATCAACTTCACGAAAAAAAGCATGTAATATAAATTGTGTGTTTTAATGTGGTCTACATTTTTGTGAGGTAAGTTTTTATCCATCTCTTATGGTTTAGCAGTTATGCAAAATTCCGTAAAATTCATCCCGAAAGCAGTCTTCAGAGCTATTTTGGTATATAGAGCAGAAATCAAAGCTATTAAAATTTCTTCATTGATTGACATTCTAAATTCATGTTTACTCTCTCTAGCACGTATGTACAAAGTACATAGTAGACAGAGAACGTATTGTATTCCACCCAAAATTCGATTTTATTGGAAATATATGTTTTAAGATCACCCAAGTCCGAAAAAAACATTTTTAGAAAAAAGACCTGTGTGTGTGTGTGTGGTTGTGTGTGTGAGTGTGAGTGTGAGTCTATGAACAGCGTAGCTCTAAAACGAAAAGACCATTAAATACACAACTTAGCATTTATATTTACTATCTTCCAAGGATGAGACACGAACATATTAAAAAATATGTCCCCAACAAACCACTTTTTACATGGAAAAAAATGCAATATATTGTTTCTGTCAAAATTGGCTGTATCGATTTTGATTAAAACATCGTATACTAAAAATTATTTACATCTCAACTAAAATGCATATTTTGAATTTTCTAGGAATAGCTTCTGAAGCTCTTTTTATTCTGAATAGTTTTAAGAATTTTGCATAACGGTTAAACCGTAAGAGATAGACAAAAAGCTTACTAAACAAGAAATAGTTCTCGTTAAAACACATAATTTATGTCATATATATTTTCCTTGTAGAGTTGACCGTTTTCCAAATCATCCTTATTATTGGTTTCAGTTTTAAACTATCTATTTTTTTCATATGGAGCCATGCAAAGCGAACCGCATCTCAATTGTTTCATATTACGACCACCTCATCCTTTTCTCATACGAAAATTTGTCAACTCCTGTCCATACAAACAAAGGAACTTCAATCACATAGCAACCAGATTATAGAAGATTAGCCTATCGCTTTAGCCTATGATACTCCCTTATTTCCCGTCTACTTATAAGGGAGCATGTAATAAGACCCTTTCTACCCTTTCTCGTACTAATTTTTTTCTCGATTAGCATTAAGTAAATAGAAAAATTAACTTTTTAACAAAAATATATTACAGAGATGTGCAGAGAGTCATGTGAATAGAAACATCAGATTCTTTTTACTTTCTCTATACGTGCTATGAACATAGTGTATAGAGAAGGTATTGCACTCCACCCAAAAATTCGATACCGAGATTTGACCGGAAATATATGTTTTAGGGTCCCCTGTATCCAAAAAAAGTAGTTGCAGAAAAAGATCCGTGTGTGTGTGTGTGTGTGTGTGTACGTGTGTCCGTGTGTCCATGTGTCCGTGTGTCTGTGTGTCCGTCTGTCCGTGTGTCTGTGACCACGATAACTCAAAAACGAAAAGTCGGTAAAGTACCAAACTTGGTATTTAAGTTTAGTATCTTCAAGGGATGCGACACGAAGCTTTTGAGAAAATACCCTTTACATGGAACCTTTTTCGAAAATTTTGATCTTCTAAAAAATTGCTCTAACGATTTTGATTAAAATTTCATATATCAAATAGATTTACCTGACAATTAAAGTGTATATCTTGGATTTTCTAGGAATGGCCTCTGAAGACTACTTTATTCTGGATGAATTTTACGGAATTTTACATAGCTGCTAAACCGTAAGAGATAGACAAAAACTTACCACAGCAATAATGTAGAACACGTTAAAACACACAATTTATGCTATATGCATTTTTCTCGTAGTGTTGATCGTTTTTGAGTTATTCCTTGATTTTGAATTCACCTTTAAAAAACTTATGATTTTCTCACACAAGAATTTGTCAACTCCTGTCCATACAACAAAGGAGCCTCAGTCACATAGCAACCAGCTTTTGACTGTCACTTTAACCTATGGTACTCCCTTATTTCACTTCTACTTACAAGGAAGCAAGTAATAAGATATTTCTGCTAATTGTTTCTCAATAAGCATGAAGTAAATAGAAGCATAGCCTTTTAATAACAATTTGTTGCAGAGCTATAGAGAAAGTCATGTGAATGGAACACATCCGATTTTTATGTAGGAAATCCTAGGTATCAATTTTTGGATGAAATGCATTACCTTCCTTACCTATGTACTGCTTATTAAGTGGATAAAGTGACAGAAACAAGACAATGCAGATGTTGCGTAAATTCCTTAAGAAACATGCTGGGCGCACGAAGCCATTCAGTTTAACGGAATTTTACAGTGTGAAAATGATTCACAGCTGTCGAACAGCTGCTCTGACGAAACTTGAGATGCAATGTCAACAAACATTATACTCCTATTCTACAGGCTCATGAGGAAGGCAAGGGAACGGAAGTGGGTCAGCAGGATTTGGAAATTGATGATGCCAAAACACTTCAATCATAGCATTCATCGCAGAATAAGCCAAGTGTCAATCAAACATGTAGAAGGGAAAAAGAAAACAACTTTTAGATGTCGAAATGTTCAAAGGAGTAAGTAAGTTATGGCTGCCAGAGATGACATCAAACTTGCTTAGTAGAATGAATGTATTTTGTCCAGTAATTACCTCTTCTTCTCTTCTTCATTGTACAGGCAATTAGTTTGCTTATTCCATCTTCAGCCACTATTTCCTGGACTACTCAAACATCTATTTCCTTTAGGAGTCTTTCATAGTTTGTTACTTTCTCTACACGTACTATGTACATAGTGTATAGACAAGGTATTGTATTGCACCCAAACATTGATACCGAGACTTCACCGGAAATAGATGTCTTGGGACCCCCTGAATCCATAAAAGAATGTTTACAAAAATATCCGTATATATGATTTTAAAGAAACTCCACCACCTCCAACTACCCTTTACATGAAACATTTTTCAAAAATATTGATTTTCTCAAAAATGGCTCTAGCGATTTTGATTAAAATATATGTATGATAAACGAAACGTGTATTGTGGACGTCCGCGGTTCGATGCGATCTCATTACACTAGGTTCTCTTATTGGTCAGGGTTAATTTAGGATTTGTGAGCATGATACTCAGGTTTTCAGGAGCGGTACCACAAATAAGCCATTGCGTCAAGCATACAGCGCTTACAGGAGTAAATGTTTATGTTCATTGTTTCTTGATACTCTGCCAAGAAATCAGCTCACCATTTGTTACTCTTGCAGCACAATATTGTTCAATTTAATGAATACTAGCGTAGTGCTTAAACGTGCCTTTTCTTGTTCATCTGAGCTTATATTTGCTAGGCGAATAATGAATTGATAAATAATGTTCTCGGATAACGACGTGACACCGTGACTGTTATTGCGTCTGCAACTGCGAATGAGTAAAAAGAGTGCAAAAATGGCTTTGTTTCCGTTTCTACATCTTTTTAAATATCCTTCCACCCCTTTCCACGTTACATATTTCTGACAATCTAAAATTTACAACCTTGGTGAAAAATACAGCACTCTCCGATTGTGAAGAGCTTGGGCTCTCGGCAATTCCAGGTCTCCAATACCGTGTACCTATTCACTAGTTTGTTGGAATATTATTGTCTCTTAAACGGCGACTTGACGACTCTCACGGTCCCTTGCTATATGTTACGACCTGGCTGCATTTAAAAGCATTTCCTTGCCTTCGGCTATTTTATTGAAATACAAAAGAAATACCCCATTATGCATTTGAATTCTAGATATTACAGAAATTTCCCTGGTATTATCATTTCCATATCTATTAATATATTATCATTATTATTATTATGAAATTATTATTAATTATTATATTATTAATTTGCGATTATTTAAATTAATTATAAGAAAATAATCAGTCTCAATGACTTAAATTTGCTGGGAATTGTCTCTGAGGGCCTCTTCATTCTAGATAACTTTTGTATAACTGGCAAACCTAAGAGATAGACAAAAACTTATTACACAAAAATGTAGACCTCATTAAAACATACAATTAAGGTATATATATTTATTTTGTATTTTATTAAATTAAAAAATCAATATCCATTAAAAATATTAAGGACAAAAATTACACTTTGTTCAAATTTAAATGCAAGCCCATTAAAAGCCGGTCGCTATGTGAAACAATTGAAATTCCATTCTATTTCCTCATCAAAAATAAACAAACAAGAAACGAGAAGGAAGCTGCCTTCCGGTTTGAGCAAAGCTAGTATCCTAAAATTGAAACCGTCAATCCGGAATGTCTTGAAAGCGATTTACTCTACAAAATATGTATAGGTATAACATAAATTATGCGTTTTAAGAAGCTCTACAATTTTGTGTAATAAGTTTTTGTCTCTCTTACTGTTTGCCAGCTATTCAAGTATTATACAAAAGTTATATAAGAGCTTTTCAAGACTATTTCCAGAAAATTCAAGATATACATTTTGTTTGTAATGAAAAACATGAAACATATGGTATGTTAACAAAATCGTTAGAGACATTTTTGAGAAAATAAAACACTTCGAAAAATGTTCATGTTAAGTGTAAATGGGGTGGGGAGAATTTTTTGAAGATCTTCGTGTTGCATCCTTGGAAGATACTAAACATAACTATCAAGCTTGGAATTTATCCGGCTTTTGAATATGCTGCCCGCAGGCACACACGAACATATTTCGAAGAATGCTTATTTTGGATTCAGGGAGTCTCAAAACATGTATTTTCAATGAAATCTCAGCATCGAACTTTTGGGTGGAATACAATATCTTCTCTATCCTCTTTGTGTACTGTGCATACGTGCTAGTGAAAGTAAAAATCCGATGTATTACATTCAAATGACATAAAAATGCTTATTGTGTTATTATATTTTAACTGAGTTAAACATATGTAGAAGTGTTTTATTACGTAGTGTTTAGTACCAACATAGGAAATAGGAAATTCAATAGGCTAAGATGATGGGCAAATCTTAAAGACCTGGTCTTGGTGTGGTGTCTTAGAAAACCCCTTATCTTTGAATGAACAGAAGGAGGGAAAAATAATAAGGAATTCTTATTTGAGAAGAATATAAATTTTGAAAAAAAATTCAACTCAACCACAAGGAACATCTCGGAAATGCTTAACCCCATAAAAATAATTTGACATAAATTATATGAGTTTATAAGACCTGCATCATTTTTGTATTAAGATTCTGTCCATGTATTGCTGTTTACCATAAAGCAATTTATGTAAGAGTCATAATATTGTAGCGTACAAGCCAGTGTATCAGCAAATTATTTAAAAGCATTACTTCAAGTGGTGTAATACTCATAGATTAAGAGTCAGCAAGATGTGTCATGAGAGAATATTAAATCATTTCCTGTTTTGAATTATGGCATGCGCGGATATAATGTCACAAGCCTATGATGAATGCTCCTGGCATTCCTTATTTGGTTATTTCCTGTATGTAGGCGGTCTAGTCAATAGTTAGTTCCACTTAACTTAGAGGTGTGTCATTGTTGTTATAATTGTTGGAGCTACGCTAATTAGGAGTATGGGAGGGACAGGAGACCTGTGGCCTAACCGCCCATAGGAACCAACTCAGGGTACTACCATTTCAAACGAATGGTATTGTGACTTAATGTGTAAATTGTTTTATTACCTAAGATAAACTTCTTAGTGATGTTTTAAGGACCACCCTCCCCCCCGAATCCATAAACGTCACAATACTGTTCTCAAAAAATCAAAATATAGCTTCATTTTTCATAAAACAATATCTTCAACTTATGATAATTTAATCAAAGTCTTTGAAAAAATTGCGTTTTAGTTCTAATTTGAGGGAGGAGTCATTTTCTTTAAAATCTTGGTGTCGAATTCTTGAAAGATGAGCTTTAGTACTACAGACTTGATATTTAACAACTTTCTTCTTTTTTGAGTTAGACTTTTCACAGGCACATTCACAAACACGCACACGCGGACTTGTTTCTAAAAATGATTCTTAGGGGTGTTCAGAGGGCCTCAAAACATACTTTTCCAGTAAACTTTCAACATGCACTTTTTTAATGAATAGGATATATCCCCTGTACAATACGTAATGAAGACAGTAATAGGAAACACGAAATGTGTTAAATAGTTGTTAAACCAGATATAAGCAACTGAAACTTTTCTCAGTAGACATCATACTTCCCCCAAAATCACAAAGTCACCAATAAGAGCTGTGTAATTAGATTTGGTTGACATGGTAGCAGAAACATTTGCCGCTCTTAGTGATCTGCGAGCAGATATAAGAAGAGAGAAAAGTTTATTTGCCTTTGGATGCCCAGAGGGAATGCACCGAAATGAACTGACGCGACTCTTGGAACTCGTTTATTTCCTTTTTACTTGGCTGCTGTGTAGAAAACAGAACTTAGAAACTTCAAACTTTAATGCAATGGAAGCGATTCCAACACCTTGCCTGTATAGATTATCACTATATTGTGAATACTGTTCTTATAATACTGAGCTCATTTCATGAGTGTTTCATCTGTTCCATTCACAAGGCTTTCTCCACATCACTGCAAAAAAGTATGGTTAAAAAGATAATGCTTCTATTTACTTCATGCTAATCGAGAAAACAATAGCAGAAATAGTCTTATTACTTGCTTCCTTGTAAGTAGAAGCGAAATAACCGAGTACCATAGGTTAAAGTGATAGTCAAAAGCTTGTTGCTATGTGACTGAAGTTCCTTTATTTGTATGGACAGCAGTTGACAAATTCCTGTATCAGAAAATTATGTTTTTCAAAGCTGAAATCAAAACAAGGAATATCTTAAAAGCAATCAACTCCATGAAAAAAATGTATGTAACATAAATTGTGTAAAATAAGAACTGAAGCTTTCCTGGCGACGTGTTAATTCAAAATCTTCTCGGGCTTCTAGCCAGGTAAAAACTTGGCTTGACACCAACGTTTCGAAGAAGTGCATCTTCCTCGTCTTCAGGGTGAACTGAACCCTGAAGACGAGGAAGATGCACTTCTTCGAAACGTTGGTGTCAAGCCAAGTTTTTACCTGGCTAGAAGCCCGAGAAGATTTTGAATAAATTGTGTGTTTTAACGTGCTTTATATTTTTTGTATGGTAATTTTTGTCCATTTTTATGATGTAGCAGTTATGCAAAATTACGTAAAATTCATCCTGAATCTTTAATATACGATATTTTAATCAAAATCGTTAATCATTTTTCAGAAAATCAAATTTTTCGAAAAAAGGTCCAGGTAAAGGGTAGCTGCGGGCGAGGGAATTTTCTTATAAATCTTCGTGTCGAAACCTTGGAAGATGCCAAACTTAAATATCAAATTTGGTATTCAACGGCCTTTTTGAGCTATGCTCTCCACAGACACACACACACGTTTTTTTAAAAATGCTTTTTTGGATTCAAGGGAATCCAAAACATGTATTTCCGGTGAAATCTCGGTATAAAATTGTTGGGTGGAATGCAAAATCTTCTCTATACACTACGTACAGAGTACGTGTAGAGAAAGTAGAAATCTGATGTACCCCATTCTCATAACTCTCTCATGCTGTTCCACCAATAAACTTCTTATAAAAATTGTTTTACCTACGTCATACTAATGGAGATAAACTTTGCGAGAATAGGTCTTATTTCCTGTTTCTTTGTAAGTAGGGGAGAAATAAGAAAATACCCAAGGCTAAAGGGAGAGTCAAATCTTTTAAAAGCCGGTCGCTAAGCAAACAACTGAAATTTGGTTCTCCTTCCTTGCTAGCAGTAAACAAAAGGACGAAAATAAATATGGCTTCCCGTTTGAGAAACGTTTAAGTAGCTTAAAAGGGAAACTAATAGCTCGGAATTTCTCGAAGTGCTGTCTTGTTTTGTCAAACATGATAACTTCAAAACTGGCCTTTTTGTGCTAAGAAACAAGCAGTATAAAAGAACCAATACATCCAGAAACTCGATATCGTGATTGCACCGGAAATATGTTTGAGACCTCTTGAAAAAAAAAAAAAAAAACATTATTAGAAAGAGGTTCGTGTTGTGTGTATGCGTCTTAGGACAGCGTAACTAAAAAAGGAAAAATCCGTTAAATACCAAACTTTAGTACCTATCTCAAAAATATGTGACACGCAGGTTTTCAAGGACATCCCCTGACCTCAAACTGCACTTTACATACAAAAAACTTCGAAAAATTTAGTTTTTTCAAAAATATCTCAAAAAACTTTGACTTAAATACCGAATATTCAAGATATTTACATGAAAAATAAAATGTATATCTTAAATTTCGGGAGAGTAACATCTGAAATCCACTTCATTCAGAATAACTTTTGCATAACTGATAAACCATAAAGAGTTAAACACGAAAATGTAGATCTTCTCAAAGCACAAGAATAATGTCATTTACATTTTTGTTGTAAAGTTAACCGTTTACGAAATATTCCCTGTTATTAGCTTAAATTTAAAAAGGCTTGCTTTATCAAACGGAAGCCGTCCAGGTTTATTTTGTTTTAGTTCTAACCAAGCAAAAAAGTGAATTTCAATGGCAAGCGCATAGCGACAGATTTAAATATATAACAATGGTTTTAACCTTGCATATTCCCTCATTCCCCTTCTATTTAGAAACAACTAAGAAATAAGATTATTCTATAAATGTTTATCTTGATTAGCATGCAGTAGAAAGAAGAAGAATCTTTTGTAAGAAAGCAAGTATGTTTTTTTTTGTAGAACAGTTAGAGAAAGTCATGTGAACTCCAAAAAAATTGACAACCGGGATTTGCTTTGAGCCCCCTGTATAAAAAACCAGTTTTAGAAAAAAGGTCCGTGAATGTATGTGTGTCTGTGGGCACAATAACTCTTAAACAAAAAGTGGCTTAAATAGCAAACATGGTATTTAAGTTTGAATCTTCCAGGATTTAGCACGAAGATTTGAAAAAAATTACCCTACTCGAAGCTACTCTTTATACGGGAAAAATTTCGAAAATTTTGATTTTCTCAAAAGCGGCTCGTACAATTTTAATTACAATACCTATATTAAATATTAAATATATATATATATATATATATATATATACATACATGACAAATAAAATTTATATTTTGCGAATATCCTCTGAAGATCTCTTTATTCTAGATACATTTTTCTGAATTTTGCATAACTGTAAATCGAACGAACCAAACAAACATTTAAAACACCAAAAATGTAGATCTTGTTAAAACGTACATTTTTTGTTATACTCACTTTTTCGTTAAGTTGATGATTTTTATATACTTCTTGTTGTTGCTGTTACTTTTAAAATACTTTTTAACATACGGGAATCAACTCTTGGTATGCAAGGAAACGGATTTCAATTAAATGGCTGCCAGTGCTAAAAGATTTTGACTTTGTTTTGTGCTAGTGTATTTCTTTATTTCCCTTCTACTTACAAGGAACTAAGTAATAATACCTTTCTGCTAATGTTTATGTTAATTAGTATGAAGTAGAAGAATAAGATTTTTAACAATAATTTGTTGCAGAAATGTAAAGAAAAGCATGTGAATGGAACACATCATATTACTTTCTCTAGCCGTATGCACATATGTACATAGTATTTGGAGAAAGTATTGTATTCAACCCAAAAATTTGATGTCGAGATTTCACCGCAAATATGTTTCGAGAGCTCTTGAATCCCCCCCCCAAAAAAAAAACATTTTCAGAGGAAAGTAAGCGTTGTATGCCTTTGTGTATGTGTGTGTCCATTAAAAACAGAAAAATCGGTTAAATACTGAACTTAGTACGTAACTTTAGTATCTCACAAGTATGTGACACGAAAATTATCAAGAAAATACCCCGAGCACAAACTAACTCATAAAAGGAAAAAAACTCGAAAATGTTGATTTTCTCAAAGATTTCTCTAATTATTTTAATTTAAATACCATATATTATAGATATGTACATGATAAATTAAATTTATATCTTGAATTTCCTCTCAAGTCCATTTCAATCTCAATGCATTTTGCATATCTGGTAAACCGTAGGAATTACACAAAAAATATACGTAGATCTCCTCAAAGCACTCAATATTATCTCCTTTACATTCTTGTTATATAGCTAACTGTTTCCGAGATATTCTTTGCTAACGGTTTCAGTTTATAAATGCCTGTACTTATCTTAAGCAGGACGTCGTCCGTGTTTCTTTTGTTCCAATCCGGGTCATGTAAAAAACCAAATTTCAATCACAATCGCATAATGACAGCTTTTAAAGTATTTGTCTATCGTTTTGGCATAGTGTATTCCCTAGGTACCCTACTTCTCATAAGGAACTAAATATCAAAATCAATTCTTCTACTCCTTATTTCCATTAACATGGAATAGAAATGAGAATACTTTTCTGTAAAAAGTGTTTGTGGAACACCTAGAGAAAGCCATGCGAAATATATGTCATGGATGCACACTCGGACAAAGAAATACACTCGATTATTTTATTATTATTATACTTTTTGTGTATCAAGGAAATTCAAAAATATATTTCCGATGAAATCTAGACGTAAAATTGTTGGGTGGAATATATTCTCATCTCCTTACTATACACAGTAGAGAAAGTAGAAATAAGGTTAACATTGTTAATTAAATGATCTTGGTTCTGGAATTGTAGTCAAGCTTAAATACTTGCTTCTGCAATTTATTTACATATTTCTTACTTTCTCTACACTACAATGTATATATGTATAGAGAAGGTATTGTAATGCACCCTAAAATTCGATTCCGGATTTCACCGCAAATATTCTTTGAGACTCCCTGAATAAAAAAAATAGAAAAAGGTACCTGTGTGTGTATTTATGTGTGTTTGCATGTGTGTGTGTCTATGGGCAGCATAGCTCAAAACGAAAAATCCGCTATATACCAACCTTGATATCTTCGAAGGATGCGACACGAAGATTTTCAAGAAATCCCCCTAGCTCCAACTATCCTTTACATGGCAAAATTTTCAATTTTTTTAGTTTCTCAAAACGGCTCTAACTATTTTGATTAACATGCCATATATTACGAATATTTGCATGGAAAATAAAATGTATATCTTGAAATCCTCTGAAGATCTCTTTATTCCAGATAAAATTTGCTGATTCAAAATCTTCTCGGGCTTCTAACCAGGTAAAAACGTCGGTATCAAGCCAAGCTTTTACCTGGTTAGAAGCCCGAGAAGATTTTGAATTAATTCGTGGCCAGGAAAGTTTCAGTTCTTATTTTAAAATTTGCTGAATTTTGCATAATAAAAGATAGACAAACACTTACTTCACAAACAATTCAGATCACGTTAAAAGATACAATGTATGTAATATACATTATTTTGTAGAGTTAAAGTTTCCGAGACATTAACTGTTGTTCTTCACATACACGAATTTGCAAACTCATGGCCATGTAAAGAAATGAATTTCAATCAAATGGCCACCACTTTTTTAAATATTTTACTATCACTTTCTGCTTGCAAGGAACTAAGTAATAACACCATTTTTCTAATCTTTATCTCAATTAGCATGAGAATATGGAACGATAGTATTTTTAACATTAATTTGCTGCAGGGATGTAGAGAAAGTCAGTGAATCAAACACACATTTTCGAATTATGCCTTCACGGGCTCTTCAGAGGAGGAAACACACATGGCTATTTTGTTATGAATATCTTTTGGAGATGAAGGTACCTCAAAAATGTATTTCCGATGAAATCTAGACATAAAATTGTAGGGTGGAATACATTACTCTCCTACTTATTATACAGAGCAAAAAACGTAAAAATTATGTTACATTACTAATTAAATGATCTTGGCTGCTGGAATTGTATTCAAGCTTAAATACTCAGTTCCGCAATTTATTTGCACATTTTTTTCTTGCCTACTCTTGAGTTGCTTCCTTAGATAATATCATTTTAAATTTGTGTTCCTGTTACGTGCGTGTTGTAGTTCGTGTTTTATAATTTTTGTCTTACAAGCCCCACTTCCAGCAGGCCGTAATCAAGATTTTGCAGCGATGTTAAGGCTTCCTTTGAGGCGGAAGACAAACCAGCTAACTGCTGCTTAACATTTTGTTCTCCACGAACAGGAAGCAGCAATTTGATCAGTGGAACGTCGCTAAATTTGCACAGGAGAGATAACAGGTGCATTATTTTATGTCGTGCTATTAAATTTCCTGCTCGTTGAGCCGTGCACTACCTGACATCGGAAGTGTCGTCTACAAAGTTCAGAAACACAACTGCTTATTTCCGGAAGTCACGTAAGGATTCGATCACGAAGCCTCAAGGAAGAAAGAAGCTCTTTGATTGTGATGGTGAAAGCTTTTTGCATTAGTAATAGTATATTATACATTAAAATCGACACATAATTGGAGCCCAAGGATTTTATTTTTAGGGCATAAATGTACTGAGGGAAAATTCGTTTTTGATCCTATGGCGTTTACAGGCTCGAAGGTGACCTACTCTCTCTCTCTCTCTCTGTCTCTTTTTTTTGTAATTCTTATTTGTATTTTGTTTATGTATTTAGTTTAACATCCTTGGCTTCTTAGGATAAAGGAAAACCCCGGAAAAAAGCTTATCAGGATAAATGACTCTTAACCACATTCGAACTCAAAACCTCTTAAAAGTAAGGTTGAAAGGCTACCACCACACAAATGATCTAGGATTACCTTTTTTGAACTAAAAAAAGACCTTGTTTTAAGTGTTTTCCCTTGGTCCTTTTGTATTTTTGCTTTTTCTACACGTACTATGTACGTAGTGCATAGAGAAGGTATTGTGTTGCACTCAAAAATTCGATATCAAGATTTCACCCTGAGATCCCCTTAATCCAAAAAAGCACTTTTAGAAAAATGGCCATGTGTGTGTGCGTCTGTGGATAGCATAGCTCAAACACGAAAAGCCCGTTAAATACCATACTTGGTACCTATTTAAGTTCAGTATCTTCGAAGGATGAGACACGAAGATATTCAGGAAAATTCCCCCACTTCCAACTATCCTTTACATGAAACATTTTTTGAAATTTTTAATTTTCTCAAAAATGGCTACAACGATTTTTATTAAAATGCCTCATCTATAAGATATTCACATCACAAATAAAATGTGTATGTTGAACTTTCTAGGAATAGCCTCTAAACTATTCCTTATTCTGAATAGTTAAAACACATAATTTATGTCATATACATTTTTCTTTTACAGTTAACCATTTTCGAGATATCCCTTGTTATTGGTTTCAGTTTTACACTAATCATTTTTCTCAAAATGAGACCCTGTAAAGCGAACCGAAACCTAACTGTTTCATATAGCCACCAAATTTAAAAATATTTGACTATCACTTTAGCCTAATGTATTCCTTGTTTCCCTTCTACTTACAATGGAGCCAGTGGTAATATAAATTATGCTAATGTTTAACTCAATTAGCATGATGTATACAAAAGAGTATTCTTTTCTAAGAATTACATATATATATTATAGAAAAGTTAGGGATAGTTATGTGAATGGAACACATCAGATTATTTTTATTTAGCATTAAAAGTTTCTTTAAAATGTTTAGTTAAGTAATATAAAGTTAATAAGGTTTTTAACCATTTCATTATGATTTTAAGTCCTAGGCTGATTCTTTAATTTAGGGAGTGAATGGGTTTCAAATTTAATTTACAAAGTTTTAAAAATAGAAGAGTTAATTTTTGTACACATGTGCTACATTACCTATGTATAAATACCTGTAAGTTACTAAAATTTAACTTTATTCATTTTTAGTTACCTTTACCTATGTATAAATACCTGTAAGTTACTAAAATTTAACTTTATTCATTTTTAGTTATTATTTTTGTGTTTGAAAAAGGTGTTTTGTAAATCTATTTTCTCCTCTATTTCCCACAGAATAAAGAGATCTTCAGAGGGTATTCCTAGGCAATTCAAGATTTACATTTTGTTTTCATGTAAATATCTATAACATGCAATATTTTAATCAAATTCGTTACTGCCATTTTTGAGAAAATCAAAATTTTCGAAAATGTTTCCATGGAAAGGGTAGCTAGGGTTGGGATATTTTCTTTAAAATCTTCGCGTCGCATCCTTGAAAGCGACTGAACTTAATTACCAAGTTTGGAATTTAAAGGACGTTTTGTTTTTGAGCTATACTTCCCACAGACACACACATTCGGACATTTTTTTTAAAAATGCTTCTTTTTGGATTCAGGGAGTCTCAAAACATATATTTCCCGTGAAATCTCGGTATTGAATTTTGGATTAAATACTATACATTTTAAAAACACTATGTGCATAGTACGTGTAGGGAAATTAAAAATGTATTAATAATAAATGCAATTAAGATTTTATGAAGCGTTACTAGTTTTACACTAGTAATAAGTTAAATATATTTAAATTGAAAGGAAAAATCAGTTACGATAAAACAATGTGGTATGATCACATATTATAAATGGAGGAAAGTAAAATAGGTAAACAGGTTTTAAGAGATAACATCAGCATATAGAGATATGGCCGTCCTAGAAGTAGAAGGATGAATTTTCTCTGTATCGGAATAGGCCTTTGGGTCTACAATGCTGAAGAAGATGATAATGGTGAAGACATTTTTACTTTCTCTACACAAATTATGTACACAGAGTGTAGAGAAGGTATTGTAATGCACCCAAAATTCGATGTCGAGATTTCAGCGGAAATATATGTTTTGAGAGGTCTCCTGACTCCAGAAAAGAGAATTTTTATAAAAATGTCAATCTGTAGACAGCATAGCTCAAAAACTAAAAGACTTTTAAATACCAAAATTTGTATTTAAGTTTGATATCTTCCAAGGATACGACACGAAGATTTTCAAGAAAATTCTCGCTACCCAAACTACACTTTACATGGATTTTTTTTTTTTTTGGAAAATTTGATTTTCACAAAAAAGGCTGTAATGATTGCGATTAAAATACCAAATATTAGAGCTATTTACACCACAAATACAATGATTATCTGGAATTTTCCGGGAATAGCCTCTGAAGCCCTCTTTCTTATGGATGAATTTTTCCTAATTTTGCATAACTGAAAATCGTACGGGATAGACAAAAACTTACTACACAAAACATGAAGATCTCGTCAAAACACAATTTTTGTCCTTTACATATTTGTTGCGGAGGTAGCCGTTTCTAAGATATTTCTTTTTATTGGTTTCAAATTTGAAATACTATACTTTTCTCTGGCAGGAAGTGTCCGTTTGTTGTTGTTGTTGTTGTTCTACTCCTGGCCAAGCAAAGAAGCGAATTGCAATGGAAATTGCATATCGACAGCTTTTAAAACTTTGACTGTTGTTTTAGCATAGTGCATTCCTCTAGTTTCCTTCTGCTTATAAAGCACTAAGTAATTAGATCATTCTGCTAATATTAGCAGATTTATATGGTGTGCAAAGAAAAATAATCTTTTTCAAGAAGTTCGTACAAAAGCTAGACAAAATCATGTGAGTGTAAAGCATCATATTTTTAAATTTTCTCTTAGGTTCAGTTTGAAATTCTAACAGATTCACCGGAGGGTCGTTATTAACTGGATAATTAATACGTTTGCTTGGTGACGATGGTATACAGACGAAATAATTGTGCTAACCTAACTTCGAACCCAAAGTTTCGATTTACGGGACTTCCTTTAAGCAGACTATGCACTTTGAAAGTGCTATTCGCCGTGTCATTAAAGCAAGATTGGCTGAGGTAGCAATCAGCAATCAGCACTTCCGTCGAAGGAGTAATTCGCCACTGGCTGCTGTTTGTGTCCATCGCAGACCACTATTTCCGTCAGAACCACTTCATTGAGCGTCGGTCCTCAAGCCAGGTTTTGTTTCTGTAGCAGCAAGAGCTTCAACAGATTCACTTCAACATCTCCTTGCAGCTTCCTACAAGTGACTCTTAAAAAGGACCTCCTTGCAATGTCGTCATCTTCATTATCATCGCTGTGTAAATAGCTAGGCTGCTCCACCGGACTCGGTTCTAACCCATTCATAACCTCAAACACCAAAAACAGTGAAGAATTCTAACGTATCCATTCACATTACCTTCTCCAGCTGTTCCCTACTTTAAAGAGCAATACAATCTCGGAAAAATAAAAGTAGATCTATGTTTTGGATATCGTGGAACAATTGTAAATATGTTTGTGAAATGGAGGCCGAAGTATAGCATTAACTGAAATGTAGAACAAGCAATCACAGAGAACATCATAAAATTTTCCGTAGCCATTTTTCGAAATCATTTACAGAACCTAACATTTATTATGGTTGATATAATCGCTTTATTTTTGTATTTTTCTCTTTTATTGCTATAATTACTTTCTCTACACGTACTATGTACATAGTGTATAGAGAAGGTATTGCACTCCACCAAAAAATTCGATACCGAGATTTCTCCGGAAATTTATGTTTTAGGGTCCCCTGTATCCAAAAAAAAAAATATTTCCGTGAAAAAGGTCCGTGTGTGTCCGTGTGTCCGTGTGTCTGTGTGTCTGTGAACACGATAACTCAAAATGAAAAGTCAGTAAACTACCAAACTTGGTATTTACGTTTAGTATCTTCCGAGGATGCGACACAAAGATTTTCAAGAAATTCCCCCCAACCCCAACTATCCTTTACATGGAAGTTTTTTCGAAAATTTTGGCTTTCGTAAAAATGGCTCTAACGATTTTGATTAAAATATCGTACATTAAAGATATTTACCTGACAAATAAAATGTTATTCTGGATGAATTTTACGAAATTTTGTATAACTGCTAAACCGTAAGAGTTGGACAAAAACTTACCACACAAAAAATATAGAGATCGTTAAAACACACAATTTATATTATAAACATTTTTTTCGTCGAGTTGATCATTTATTAGATATTCCTTATTTTTGGTTTCAGCTTTGAAAAACATACTTTTCTCATACAGGAATTTGACAACTCCTGCCTACACAAACAAAGGAACTTCAGTGACATAGCAACCAACTTTTGACTAACACTTTAACCTATGGTACTACCTTATTGCGCTTCTACTTACAAGGAAGCAGGTAATAAGACTATTCTGCTATTTTTTTTCTCAATTAGCATGAAGTAAATAGATGGACAATCTTTTAACAATTATTTGTTCGAGTTCAAGAAGGCCATGACAGACTGAAAACGTTTCGTGAGATAGTGCTGCAAAATATTATATTTTCACTGTTAAATTAGTGTGTGTTTCCTCTTGTGACACGTGAGTAACTTTTAAATACAGGAATATACTTAATTGTGCAATTTACAGCTTATTTTTTCGTGTCACGGGCCTAAACGACCCGAAATACACGGATGGCAGCAGCACATCAGGTAAACCAAATGGCTTCTATTAACCCCAATGTTAACAAACCAACCCAAAGCTAAAATAAGAACTGAAGCTTGACAAGCCAAGTTTTTACCTGGCTAGAAGCCCGAAGAGGTTTTGAATTAATACGTCGCCGGGAAAGCTTCAGTTCTTATTTTAAATTCCTTTACGGGAAAGAAATTTACCAGGCAATTAGAAAACATCAAGACCTACGAGAAAAGAAAGGTAAATTACTCAGCTCCTTGGCGTTCTTATCCAGGTGCCGAGACATAGGTATCAAGCCAAGATTTTACCTGGCTAGAAGTCCGAGAAGATTTTGAATCAACCCAAAGTTATTCAACTGTCGCTCAGTGTGGACCTACCAAAGATCAAGCTATAGTAATTTCTGCCCATGAAGGTATAACTATCAAGGATTATGTATATGCAATTGGTAAACCCACAGAACCAGCAAATATACGTTTCGTTTCCCGCATCTCCAACAATCGAATTTGCATGTATCTAGCAAATAAGAGAGTAGCGGACGAGCTTGCCAACAGTCACTCTGAAATTAAAATCAACGAAGTTTCCCTAGAACTTCGCCCACTTCTAACCAAACAAAGAAGAGTGGTACTATCCAATGTTTGCCCAATAATACCGAACTATGTTTTGGAAAATTACTTAGCCACCTACGGCATACAGCCTGTTTCTGCCATTAGCCACATTCGATCCGGATTAACTACTCCCGGTTTTTTCACATATTCTAAGCTTTCGTAGGCAGTTCTACGTCAAAGTCGATGAATATGACAAATTGCCTGAATGCTTCCAAGTTCATTATGAAGAAACCAGCTACTGGATTTACGTATCTACGGATACAGCAGAGTGCTTTTTGTGTAAGAAGGAGGGGCACTTGTCCCGACAATGTGACACAACAGTTCCACCACAACAATCACCAGCTTCTGGTAGCACTCCAGAGGAGTATCCTCCTTTGTGTACTCCTGAAGAGCCCAGTCTCCCCGACAGTGACCTTGCACCTAAGGTACAGAATCACTCGGTGAATCCGGTACTACCACCAGCACATAGTAACAATGTGCCTATCGCATCTGCCCGGGAAAGCGATCCACCAAGCGCAATAAATAACCACCAAACGATACACCAAGAATCATGTGAACTCGAGCAAAACGCCCCATGTCGACAGACAGCACGTTAGACCAGGTATCTGAGGAGGGCGAAAATCCAGAACTTCAGAAACCTCCTAACCTAGACGAGGAGTCTTCTGAGGATACTAACGATAAGCAAACAGTAAAACCCACAGCAAAGCGTTCTAAGAAATCACCCAACATGCATAAAGAACTATTACCAATCAAACATATAATAGAGGAAAATCCTGCTGAATATGCGCTTAATTTTATCCAACTAGTAAGCTTTTATGAAAACGCTGTTGGAAGCACCAATGTTACCAACATTGCTGAAACATACACACCAGATATTAAATCAGTAGCAGAAACTCTTCGAAAAATACATCCACATCTCCCTAGTAACAAACTAAAAAACAAAAGTACATGACTAGAAAAGAAATTGTTGGAAGGAGCTACACAAAGTAGCAACTTTGCCGCCAACAATACTCCTGATTCGCCTCCTAATTCATCAACATGAATTCCAATTTCTCATTTTTGCAATGGAACCTCAACAGTTATCGATCACAAATTGAATAGTTACAATTGATTATGTCAACACACTCACCCGGAATTGTTAATTGACAGGAGACAAACTTCCATGACAAATACATAGCTACCATTCGCAACTATACCTGTTGCTATAAGAACAGAATAAATGCTTGTCATGCCAGTGGGGGCGTGGCAACGTACGTACACGACAACCTACCTCAGAGAGAAATTATACTTCAGACCCGACTGGAAGCAGTGGCGGTTTCCGTTTTTCTAAGAACTGATATATGTTTCTGCAATATCTATCTTCCAAGTAGTACAGACATTGATGTGGATATCCTAGCCGAACTTGTCAATCAGTTTCCGCACCCTTTTGTACTCCTGAGTGATTTCAACAGTCACAATTTCTTATGGGGTAGTAATAGAAGTGATCAAAGGGGAAATGTAATTGAATCTCTTATTAGCACATTCAACGTAGTTATCCTAAACTCTCCATCTTATACACGCTATGACATTGCACATGATACCTACAGTAGTATTGACTTAACACTATGTTCTCCCGAAATAGCTAACATGTTCCAATGGTCTATATATCAAACACTTCATGGAAGCGATCATTTCCCCATAATAATCGACTCCACCTTTAATCGGAGCACTTATTTTCAATATTGGAAGCCGAACCAAGCTGACTGGTCCCTATACAGGAAGCTTATCCAAGAAGCTGTCAATGAACTTCCCGAACATAGTATATTTCCTCAGATGAACATTGACGATGTCGTCAACAACTTCTCTACTACCATACTCAAACAAGCCAAGATTAGTATCCCTCTAAATTAAACGAGGATAGGAAAACGTAGGGTACCTTGGTGGAATGACAGCTGTGCAGAAGCGATTAGAAGAAAGAACAAAGCTTACTATTTATTGAAACGACATCCGAGTGTAGAGAACAAAACCGAATTCAGACGTCTAAGTGCAGCTGCGCGGAGGGAAATTAAAAGAAGTAAACAGGAATCTTGGTTGACCTACCTATCGTCATTAAACAACAAAACAACGCAATCAGAGACGTGGAAAAAAATTCAAGCCATATGTGGCACACATCGACCACATTCAATATCTCATCTCATATCTTCAGATTCCACGGCTCCTATCTCAGACTCCCAGATTATAGCCGATACTCTAGCTGTTACATTCTCCAAATTTTCCAGTGACTCTTCTTACGACACCAATTTTATTCATGTTAAAAAATCCACTCCAGCTCTGACACAACAGGAAGTATTTGAAGATAGCAGTCAAGAATTCAATGAAGAAATAACTCTAGAAGAGCTACGGGAAGAACTATCTCATTGCAATAGTAGAAGCCCAGGACCTGACCAGATACCATATGAATTTATTAAGCAACTACCAGAGAACGCCTTACTGTACATTTTAAACCTATTTAATCATATTTGGACAGCCAAGCTTTTCCCCAATCAGTGGCAATCTTCCATAGTTATACCTATCCGTAAACCTAAAAGGGACCCATTACTCCCAGAAAACTATCGTCCAATCTCCCTCACATGTACATTATGGAGAAAATAGTTAATAGAAGACTTCGTTGGTATTTGGAGTCTACTCATTTTTTCGCCAACATTCAAAATGGATTCCGACAACAACGCTCCACTATGGATAATTTAACTCTGCTTGAAACTGAGATTTGTCACACGTTCATCAACCGACAACATATGACTTTAGTAAGCCTTGACATACAGAAAGCATACGACAGTCTGGCCGGACTATATAATTCGGTCTCTGCTGAAACACAAGGTTAAAGGGAATATGATCACCTTTATATACAATTTCCTTCAAGACCGAACCATGAAGGTAAGAGCAAATGGAGTTCTCTCGAAGCATCAAACTTGACAATGGCATTCCGCAAGGCCCGGTTCTAAGTGTGACTCTATTTTTGATCGCAATCAATAACGTGGTTTCCTGTCTTAGTCCTCCTGTTGGGGTTTGCCTCTTTGCAGATGACTTAACAATTTTTTTGCAGGGGGAAAAACCAGGAAACTACCCAAACGCTGCTACAAGACACTCTCAACAACCTACAGAAATGGAGCCATGATACTGGACTTAGTTTTCGCCACAAAAAAGCCAATGTGTTGTATTCAACAGACTACAAAAGGACTCACCAGAACCTAGACTCCTATTAGGGAGCGACATTATACCTATTGTTAAAAGTGTTCGTATTTTGGGCCTACATTTTGATCAAAGATTGAACTGGAGTGAACACATTAGGTACCTTAAGGCCGAATTTGTACGACGTCTCAATCTACTAAAAATCTGGCATTCAAAACATGGGGTGCTGACATTACCGTTTTACTTCGCACATACAGATCAATCGTTCGCCCCAAGTTGGATTACGGTTCTACCGTCTACAATTCAGCTAGTCCTACCAACCTCAATGCAGTCAACAGCATCCAGTCTTCAGCACTGAGAATTGGCTTGGGAGCCTTTCACACCAGTCCAATTAATAGTCTTCAAATAGAAGCAAACGAGCCACCTCTGTGTATAAGGAGGAAAGTGCTAAGCCTAAAATATGCTATAAAATCTGATACCAAGACTCACCCATGCACTTCCTCCTATATCCTTCCCGAAAATCCTCTCATAATTTCTTCTAATAAAAATGTTCGCACCTTGCCTTTCTTAAGCAGAATCCAACAATTCCTCAGATACTACAATTTGACGCTTCCACCCTTGATTCCTTACTCCTATGACGCAGAAATCATTCCTTGGAGATCCAAAACTCCCAGTATAAATATCTGCTTAGCGAGATAGCGCAAAGAGACGACTGACAAGTTTACCTACCTCAGACTGTTTAACGAAATATGTTCAAGCTACCCCGATTATCAACACATCTATACAGACGGATCAGAATATGGCAACAGTTGTGGCTGTGCTGTATGCTTTCCCAAACACACAATGTTGTACAGTCTACCCAAATATATCTCCATCTTCTCGTGTGAATTACTAGCCATTAAATTCGCTATGGAATATATTCTTCGAACCAATGAGCACCACTCCTATATCATCTTCAGTGATTTCATGAGTGCTCTAGTTGCTCTTCAGCAGAAGCACTCTACGCCTCCATTGCTCCTGGAGATCCAAACAGTACATAGCAAAATACTGTCTTCTGGTAAAACAATCTTGCTCTTTTGGGTCCCGTCGCATGTAGGTATACCGGAAAACGAAAGGGCAGATGAAGCGGCCAAAGAGGCTACCATACATCCGTGTAGCCTACCAGATTTCAAGACTCCCCACCGTGACTACAGCAACTTTGTTCAAGGTGTCATTATCCAAAAGTGGAAACAAGAGTGGTCTACCCTGTCCAACAGCAAATTGCATGAGGTACACACTTTCGCCGATTCAAGGTACTCATACAAATCATTTCATCGCAAGGACCAGACTGTACTGACTCGTCTGCGTATTGGACATACATCACTCACACATTCATACCTTGTGTCTCGTGAAAACCCAATATTTGCAACTGCCAGCTAACAGTGAAACATATTATTACCAACTGTAGTCTCTATGAGGAACAACGAACCATATGTAACGTGCCAAACGAACTCCCGACACCCCTGGACCAACTACAATTCTCCAACAAAGTCTTGAAATTCTTACAAGTAATCCAATTGTATCATAAAATTTAATCAAAAGTTCTTCTTTCGATCTGTATATTTCAAAATGTTAAACGTTAAATATCATAGTTCACAACAAACATAAAATAACTTTTCTCTTGTAAAATACTGCATTGAGTTTACTTTTTTATGTATACCTTTTATATGTTTCTTTAAATTTGCAATGTGAATGTATTTAACTATGTATGTAACCCTAATGAGAAGTCGCGATATAACCATTGCAGTTAAAGCGTCTTTAAATAAATACATTTAAAAAATAAAATTATTTGTTGCAGAGATGTAGAGAAAGTCATGTGAATGGAACACATTAGATTTTTCGAAATCATTTGTATGTCTAAACAGGACGTAAAATGTATTATGATTGATATAATCGCTTTATTTTTGTATTTTTCTCTTTTATTGTTATCGTTGTTATTGTTGTTGCATATCATTTATAATCTTTGTTACAATTTGTACTCATAGTTGCATTTTATATAACTATTATAACGTGTGGTAATTTTTTTTTGTGATACTCATATAACATTTTTTGTAAAAATCCCTAAATATATATTTTATTCTGTACCACTAGGCAAACTCATTTATGAGTCAGACTAATAAATAAATAAAAACAAACTATTCTAACAAGAGATTATTCTTTCGTCTGCATCATTCTAATGGAGCTACATTAGCAAATTGGTCTTATTATTGCTTCATTTTAAGTAGAACAGAAACAAGTAAATACATTAGGCTAATGCGTTATTCAAATCTTTTAAAATCACGTCGTTATGTGAAACAACTAAGGTACGGTTCTCTTTACATGGTACCGTTTAAAAAAAGTTAGGTAGTTTGAATTAAAACCAATAACAAGGGATATCTCGAAAACGATCCTCTCTACAAGAAAAACGTATATGGTACAGATTATGTCTTTTAAGGAGATTTGCATTTCTTGTGAACTAAGTGTTTTTCTATCTCTTACGGTTTAAACGTTATGCAAAATTTTGCATGTTAAGAGCTATGTAGGGTGAATGGAAAGTTTTTGAAAAGTTTCCTGGAGTATGTTTGAAATATGCTAAACTTAATACAAGTTTCGTATTTATATGACTTTCCGTTTTTAGATATGTTGTTCAAAACAAACATATCACGGACCTTCTAAACATGCTTTTCTTTTGGTTTCCGCTAGTCCCAAAATTTGTATTTCCGCTGTAATTCGATGTAGAACCTTTAGTTTCTCTACTTAATACTTGGTACATCGGAAGAGAAGGAATGCTTTCCACTTAAAATTCGATACCAAGATTTCAACGGAATATATGTTTTAGGGTTTCCTTTAACTAAATAAAGCATTTTTTATTAAAAGATCCATGTGTTCATGTGTCTGTGAACAAGATAACTCAAAAACACAAGTTAGTAAAATACCAACCTTGGTATTTAAGTTTAATATCTTTCAAGATGCGACACGAAGATTTTGATAAAAATCCCCCCACCACAGGAAAACTTCGAAAATGCTTATATTTTCAAAAATGGCTGTAACGGTTTTGATTAAAATACCGTATATTAAAGATACTTACATGATAAATGAAATGTATATATGGAATTATCTGCAATAGCCCCTGAATACCTTTTTATTCTGGATAAATTTTGCTGAATTTTGCATAGCTGGTAAACCGTAGGAGATAGACAAAAGCTTACTATGCAAAAAATGTGGATATCGTTAAAACACACAGTTTACATGATATACATTTTGTTCATGGAATTGACCATTTCCGAGGTATCACTTTTTATTGGTTTCAGTTTTAAAATACTTATATTTACTTTCATCATACGGGAATGTCAACTCCTGGCCATATAAAGAAACGGATTTCACAACATGACAGCAAGCTTTCCTCTTCTAGTTGCAAGGAAGCAAGTAACAAGCTAATGTTTATTTCGATTAGCATTTCTGAAGATAGAAGAATAAGCTTTTTAGCAATCTTTTTCACAGATATTTACAGAAAGTCATGTGAATGGAACACACAAGATTTGTTGGATAAAATTGTCTCTTCCCCTATTTGCAGAGCAAGTAATAGTTATAATTTTTGCAAGAAATTTCACGTTATAGTAATGAATTAGTTTGTTTAAAATATTTATTTCACGTTTCCATTATATTTTCTCTGGTAGTTCCTCAGAAGAATTGATAGCTCTTTAGCGTAAAGTAATGAAGCATCTTAAAAGTAGGAAAAGTTACAGAGATAATGAAAATTAATGACACGAAAAAACACAAAGTCATCGATTTTAGCTAAAAGGGCTACAAATGAAGCGGAGGCGCAGAGAAGCAAATAAAATAATAACTTCTGTAACAGATGACTTATTCATACTGGGAATTGGGACCTGAAGATCAGAAAACTAAAGAGAGTCTTAGGTTAAAATCAGGATATTAAGGTCAGGTATAAGCTTTGGTTAGATGCTGTTGTCCAAATGGAACCTCCTTCAATGTTTGAAATAATATTATTTTCCAAAACGGTACTGATTCACTCTAAACGTAACATATTTTTTCCACTTCCTCCTGAGTGAAACACAACTGCTCCTGTAGAAATATTCTGAACCAGGCACAGTTGTAGCTATACTGCAAATACAAGAAGCTGTAAATTGCATACGGATAGTATTTGCCTGTGAGTAACTTAGTGCTTTTTGACGCGCAGCCAAGCTTGAACAGAGATGTTATGATCATTTGTTCAATTTCTTTAAGATTTTCAAGAATTTAAAAGTAATGGAAGAAATTTATCAACAAGATTGAGAGGTTATGAAAACTTTTTAACATTATTTTTTATTGTTTCATTTACATAACCCCCTTTAGCTTTTAATTTATTTTTAACCGATCAACATGTACATAATGTTTACAGGCTATTGATAAGTTAACATGATATGAAAAAGCTGAGGTTGGCCTTTTGCTCCTCTAACATAAGTTAGGGTGACAAACATATATAATATAAGAACATACAAATATTTGCAATGGTAATAGTTGATGTACTGAATCAATGGGTAACAAACATTTATGGTTTAAGTATGATGTTATAGGTTATGTGAAATCACTGCCTTCGGAATCGCTGAGTAGATCTTGAGGGAATTTTCTTTTCAGTCTGTTTATTTGGTGACTTCTGGTTCCAAAGTTGACAGTGCGAGCTCCAGACACAGTAGACAGTTTGATGAAGAAGCATTTTGAGAGGGAGAATTCCAAGTTCCTATAAAGTTGACTATTTTGTAACGAGCCAGGGAGCATCTGTGGCTTTTCGTAAAAATTTGTTCTACATGACTTGTAACCGATGAATGTGAGTCTTGCTAGCTGTGCTCCACACAGGAGCAGCATATGAGAGAAGTGGACCTATTAATGATTTATATAGAAGAATTGAGCATTCAAGGTCCAGCTTTAATACTTTGTGTCAAGTAATAAGACAAGATACTTTACTGCGGTTTCTGAAGGAAGCCAATGCACCTGTGTGCTTAGAAGAGATAATGAAGGAGGGTCCTGGAAGAGTCTTAGAGAGATCTCTAACTTTTATGGTCATATTGGAGGCTTGGACTTCATAAACAACTGCTGGTGTTTTCTCGCAAATTGTGGGGCATAACTGTTCAATTTTTACTTTCTCTATACTTATATGTACATAATGTATAAAGAAGGTATTGCACTCCACCCAAAAATTCGATACCGAGATTTCACCGGAAATATTTGTTTTAGGATCCTCTGTATCCAAAAAAGCATTTTCAGTAAAAGGTCCGTGTGTGTGTGTGTCTGTGTATCCGTGTGTCTGTGAACACGATAACTCAAAAACGAAAAGTCAGTAAAATACCAAACATGGTATTTAAGTATTGTATCTTCCAGGGATGAGACAGGAAGATTTTGAGAAAATTCCCCCAACCCCAAATTACCCTTTACATGGAACTTCTTTCCAAAATTTTGATTTTCTCAAAAATGGCTCTAACGATTTTGATTAAAATATGGTATATTAAAGATATTTACCTGAAAAATAATTTGTGTATCTTGAATTTTTAGGGAATAGCCTCTGAAGACTACTTTATTCTGGATTAATTTTACGGAATTTTTATAACTGCTAAACCGTAAGAGATAGACAAAAACTTGCCATACAAAAATGTAGAGCACATTAAACCCACACTTTATGTTATATAAATTGTTTTCGTGTAGTTGATCGTTTTTTTTGAGGAATTTCTTATTTTTGGATTCAGCTTTGAAAAACATACTTTTCTCATTCAGGAATTTGTCAACTCCTGTCAATACAAACAAAGGAACTTCAGTCACATAGCAACCAGCTTTTGGCTTTCACTTTAACCTATGGTACTCCCTTATTTCGCTTTTACTTACAAGGAAGCGGGTAATAACAATATTTCTGTTAGTTTTTTCTCGCTTAGCATGAAGTTAATAGAGGCGTTAGTTTTTTAACAATAATTTTGTTGCTGAGATACAGAGAAAACCATGTGAATGGAACACATCAGATTTTTTAGTATTAAGTTCACAGATGTTCACTTTCAGAAGGGGCAAGGAATGATTCTGGTTAAAGAAAAATTTTCCACCTCAGCCGGGAATCGAACCCGGAACCTCTGTATAAGAATTCAGAATGCAGAGGTAGTCAAGGAAAGTGTTAATAAGCATTGAGTTTGGCAAATTGTGATCGTGTACAAGACACGTGGTTATCTTTTTGTTTTATCCAGATCATGCGATCATGGATCCATTTTCAGCAAGTCTTTTAGCGCATGAGCAACGCAGTGTCCTCCACATGACCACCGCTACTTTGGGTAAACAATGCAGATTATGTTGGGGGATAACGGTATAGCGATCTTGCAGCAGTTGCTTTGCATGGGCTAGGGGCTATCCATGACAACTGGGGCTCATTTCGGAGACCTGCCCTTCCCTCCCGCCCTTCACAAATCAATTGCCTCTGAGACACAATCTACATGCAAATTGCTCACGAACATAGCGGCGTCTGTCGCCCTAACTGCTGGAGTAACGGATTTGTTCTTATTGAGGGGACGAGCCGTTTGCTTTCGACGATGAAGACGACGGAAAATTGAAGGGAAGTAGGGAGAAGGGCAAGAGGGTGGAATTCATATGCGTATGTATGAGACTGGAATAATTGGGAGTGTCCAGCAACCGTCATAAAACAATGAATAGATATGCGATGTTGCATCAGGATGAGACATTTACAACTTCCACAACAGGTTCCATAACAGAAATGTCTGTGAGTACCCACACTGTATTACTTTTTCTGTTAGCACTGACTGATACAGAGTTGCACAAAAGTTGCAAGTTCGCTTACCTAAAATAAAAGTCTGCTATATTGACTACATATGCCTTTCGAAACCTTTCTGCAACAAAGTATTCTTATAAAAGCTTATTCTTCTATCTGCTTCATGTCAATCGAGATAAATTGCTAGCATAAATGGACATTTTATTTATTTCCTTGTACGTAAAAGCTTATAAAAGCTTATTCTTATATCTGCTGCATGATAATCGACATAATTTGTTAGCAAAAATGGATGTATTACGTATTTCCTTGTATGTAAAAGTTATTAAAGCTTATTCTTCTATCTGCTGCATGACAATCAGATTCTTTGTTAGCAAAGATGGACATTTTACTTATTTCTTGTACGTAAAAGTGAAATAAGGGAATATATTTTTATATTTGGCTAAAGCGATAATATGTGATGACGTTCAAAGTCGGTTTCCCCTGCATGGACAGAAGTAAAAACAAAAGAAAACAAATGACGACTTCGTCTTTGAGAAAAGTATAAGTTTTGGAAAATTTACACCAATAACGAGGAATATCTCGGATATAGTTAACGCCAAAAAATATATCTGAGATAAAGAATAAAGAATTGCATATTTTTTGTAGAGTACAATTTTGTCTATCCCTTAAAGTTATAAAAAGTCATCGAATGAAGACAACTTCATAGGTTAGCACAAAAAAGGTTAAATTCGTGATATTTTAATCTAAATCCTTAGAGTCATTATTGGGAAAACCAAATTTTCGAAAAGTTTTCCGGGTAAAAGGCAATTTGGGGTGAGGGGATAAATGTTGAAAAGTTTGTGTTGCATGCTTAGAAGATGCTGAACAAGCACATAAATTCTGATTATTTAAACACACAGAGACCATTTTATAAAAATCCGATTGTAAATTCAGAGTTTCTCTGCAATTCTTCAACAAATTATTATATAAAACGCTTATTTATCTTTCTAATATTAATTGAGATAAACATTTGTAAAAATACTTTTATTACAAATCTCTTTGTAGATAAAACGATTTTATGTGAAAACAGTAGGCTTAAGCAATATAAGCTTTACAGAGCTGGTCGCTTTGCAAGAACCTTGAATTCCCTGCTCATTTCTTGGTCAGTAGATATAAAAACGAATATTGACTTTCTATTTGAATAAAGTAGAAGTATTGACATATTGATTGGAATATCTAGGTAATCGTTAATTCCTTAAAAAGCGTTTTTGACATAACATTACATACAATTCTGGTGTAGTAATTGTTTGTCTGTCTCTAGGTACCATATACCAGTTATACAAAAGCCATCAAAATGAAGAGACTATTTGCAGAAAATATAACATATGCATTTTATTTTTAAAGTTAATATTGTAGATACCCAGTGCGGAGTAGGAATCACCCCTGCCACTACATATCATTATTCCATGATTCCTTGCGGGGATAAGCCGATATTCCGAGAATAGAGTATGAAAAGGAAAATGGCCGCTTCTATACTCGACACAATTTGGAGCCATATTTTACCAATATAAACGACTAATTTCTTTATAATGTGTTTTTAAGGGCATATTATACCTAAATACAATATGTTGTAGAGATAGACCGATAAATGTACACGGCTATAATGAGATTAAAGTTGAGAAAGGATATCACACAGACAACTTGGTGGTTATAAGATAAATATGACAAGAAGATAGTTAAAATAAACTTTCATTTATAAAACAATAAAATCTACCTACAATACTGTCATCTAAATACCACTAATTTTATGGAAACAATTAAATTTAATCCAACCCAACATAAATATAAAATCGTGTATTGCAGCAGTTCACCAGCACAATGCAAAGCGTTGTAAAGAGTGAGGTTACGTTTTATTGACGAAATACAAAGGATAGGTTACTTCTAGGGCAATATGCTTCAAAACGTAAGATAGCCACAAGTGTTAATGCTAGCGATATATTCAGATTTTGGAGGCTATGTTCAAGTTTAGAAACGATAACACTACAAGCTTTGTGATGCAGGGAGGAGATGCCCAGATTAAAAGACGCCTTCAGAGCTCGTAAATCTAAATATATTATTTTACAATAAATTCATAATTTTCGTATTATATGCTGTAGGTTTAATACATTAGAGACAGTTTTGATTGAATAGAGAATACCTTCCGTAAAATATAATGTTCTCGGTTTTATTGGTTTGGTTGACAATTTCTAGCTGCTGTATTAAATATTGCCATCAATACTGTCATGGGAACGGTTTAATGTACTATTCGACATAACTACTAATATTTCTGTTGGTTAATAATACCTGTATAGCAAATTGTGTTTGTACTTATCTTGGTGCAACGATTCAATTATGCATATCTTAAGTTGATAGTGGCATTGGGAGCACTAAAATGTAATTTTCAAAATTCGCTTACTAAGTATTTTAATGAACAAAATGCACGTTAGCTGATTTGAGTGCAGAAACGGAAAGATGTCATATATCAGAACAAGATACAACTTTGCATATAGGATAAGGTTTCATTCCCATACTCCTAACCTATCGCAAGAAGTCACAGTATGCATATGTGTTTATGTTTTGTAAAGTGTATAGCAATTCTACATGCGAACACGCTTGTGAACATTCTTAATTATTTCATAGTACCGTAAGTAGTTAAAATAAGAAATAATACATAGTTTAGGAACAGCTGATTGTGAAAACAATGCAAATTTTCAGCAAAATAAAGCAGTAATTACGTATCAAGTTGGCAATATAACCAACATTAGTTTTAAATCTACAAGCAGTCGAATAGATATCTAAGGAATAAAATTGCATCGTACAACCCGGCACCACATTTATACCGTGAATAGTGTATTCCAAGAATAACTATTCCAGGATTTATTCCGAGTCCGTACAACCGGCCCTTAGAGGAATTAATGAGCACACATGGTTTAGGCAGTTAACAGAAAGAGTCGAATTACTTATTTTCTTCTAGGTACAAAATAAAATAAAGCAATACACTAAGCTAGCGATAGTAAAAGCTTATAAAAGCTGGTCACTAAGTGATGAATTTGAAATTCCGTGTTCTTTGCATGCCCGTCAGTAAAACAAAGGAAAACGAATGACCACATCCGGTTTAAGAAAAGCTTAAGTATTGTAAAGTTAACACTAATATCCAAGAAATGGTTAACCCCACAAAAAGATGTGTCGGATATATATTGTGCGTTTAAATTCTATATATCTCTAAAGGTTTACTAGTTAATATGTTTTTCTCAGAATATCAAAATTGTCGGAAAATCTCACTCATTCCAGGCTCCTCATTATGTGGTTACGTGCAGTTGGCTCCTACATATAGGGAGAGTAAGCCGACTAGGTAACATCGAAAAATCTTTCCTGTGGAGCGGTGATTTACTTGAAAAATCTTCCTGTATATCTTTAGAAGATGAAATTAAATATCAGTTCTGATGTTTAAAGTCTTTGCTTTTTGAGTTAAGTTTTCGAAGACACCCACTGACCCTATTAAAAATACTGCTTTTTATATAGGGCATATCGATATATTTACTTTGAAATTTTAGAATTAGGGATTAAAATATTTTCCGTACCTATTATACACTTTCTGCGTGGTAGCGAAAGTAAATATTAAATATATACATTCTGAAAGAAAAATGCATATAAAGCTAGCTGATTAAGTTATTTTCAAAGAATGAATATCAGCCTATCATCATTTCATTTTAAACATTATGAATCAATAAGGGAAAAGTAAATAATTGTAAATATAAAATAATTAACTTCAGTATTTTCTTGGCACCCATTCTTGTTGATTTTTTTTAGTCAGCTTATCTTCCCCGTATTTAGGACTGACACCCTCCTAGGACATTAAAGTGGGTGCCTAGAAGAAGAAGAAGAAGAAGAAGAAGAAGAAGAAAAGCCCTTTGGGGAGCCAACGACAGGAAACCACAGAATGGAGAACCTGGAACGAGAAGTGACATGAGCATGAGGATGTGGATGATACGAATGCAAGTGAAATGGATGATAGGAAAGATGATAATGGAGAAATTGGTGGAATGAGTGACTGGGGAAACCGGAGGACCCGGAGAAATGCCGCCCAGACGCCGTTTCGTCCACCACAAATCCTAAGCGGCCGTTTAGGTGGGAGACAAGCAGTGTAACCACTCGGCCACGGCGACTACTCTTGGTTTATTATACCAGATTAACTTGAGTATGGTTTATCTCAATATATATTTAATGCATTCAAGAATACCGAATAATGGAGGTAAGGTGTTAAAATAGAAAAATAAACTAAAAAATAAATTTTGGTTCTTTGGAGAGCGAACCTCCGACCATAACAGTATAGTCAACTCTCACATACCTCAACTTAGACCATGTGGCTTTTCGGACACATGCTACCTGCAGATTATTTGATTTTATATTGCTTTGTAATGCACGCTGTATGAATGCATTGAATCGAAATCAGCATCCAAACATGCCATCACACCGATTGCTTTAGATGGGCCCTCCCCATCCTTTTCCACATTTCTCTTGAGCGCAAAACCTACAATCTGATTGGATTGTACCCGCGATCCTTGTTTTGATAGATTTCTACTCCTAATGCGCCTTAACAGCGTGGCTATAAATCCAGACATCGAGATTTCCATCATTATTTTCTCTAGCACGTATGCACAATGTATGTAGTAGATAGAGAAGGTATTCTATTCTACTAAAAAATTCGATACCGACATTTCACCAGAGATGTGTGTTTTGAGACCCCTGAATCCAAAAGTGCATTTTAATAAAATACCCTATATATCTGTCTGTGTGCGTCTATGGGCAGCAAAGTTCAAAAACAAAAAATCCGTTAAGTACAAAAATTGGTATACAAGCTGCGTTTTTTAGGGATGCGACACGAATATTTTAAATAAAATCCTCAAAATGGCTATAATGATTTTGATTAAAATACCATATGATTAATATATTTTTATGACAAATTAAATGTCCATCTTGCATTTTCTGGGAATCGCCTCTGAAGACCTCTTTATGTCATATAACTTTTTTGGTATATTTAACAGTTTATGATATATTCGTTGTTATTGGCTTCAACTTTTTAAACTTTTCTCAAGCGGGAATGGAAAAGAGAACCGTATTTTAATTGTTTCAGATACGACAACATTTAAAAGATTTGATGTCGTTTTATCCTAGTGCTTATTTCCCTTCTACTTAAAAGAAAGCAAGTAATAAGATCGATTCTGCTAATATTTATCTCGATTAGCATGAAGTGGATAACAATATTGTATATGGAACGGCTAGAGAAAGCTATGCGAATGAAACACATCAGATTCTTGAATGAAATGAAATGGAGGAAGCTCTATATCTGCTGTGGTTCTCAACGTCTCATTCTATATTAGGCGTGAAATACCGCTTTTTTTTTCTCAGAGGCCTCTATATCAGCCTTGGGATCTTTTACGTGTCGTAAATCTACGACATGGGACCAACCACTTTACTTCCCCTCCAAAGGATTTTTACCCCGGCACTCATCCCACCAATGTCATCATCAACTTTCCTATCATCCATTTCGCTTGTATTTCATATTAGCCGCTTCTGGCTACGGGCCAAACACTCATTCCTGGTTCTCCATTCTGTGGTTTCGTGTTGTTGGCTCCCCGACAGACTTCTGACCCCTAGTCCTAAATATGAAGAAGGTAAGCCGACTACGAAAAAAAAAAAATCACCAAGAATAGGTGGCGGGAAATAATTAAGTTAATTATTTTATATCTATAATATACTTGTTTTTTACTTTCTATACAAGAAAAGCATTTTTACAAAAAGGTCCGTGTGCGGGTGTGTGTCTCCGTGTCTGTGTGTATATCTATGTGCCTGTGGACAGCATAGCTCAAAAACGAAAAGACCGTTCAATTCCAAACTTCGTATTTAAGTTTGTTATTTTCCAAGGATGCGACACGAAGATTTTCGAGAAAATCCCCTCACCCCCAACAACCCTTTACATGGAACTTTTTTAAAAAATTTTGATTTTTTCAAAAATGGCTCAAAAGATTTCGATTAGAATGTCAAATATTAAAGATATTTACCTGACAAATAAAATGTATAACTTGAATTTTCTGGGAATAGCCTCTGAAGACTACTGTATTATGTGTGCATTTTATGGAATTTTGCATAACTGCTAAACCGTAACAGATGGGCAAAAACTTAACACACAAAAAATGGAGAGCACATTAAAACACACAATTTATGTTATATACATTTTTTTTCGTGGAGTTGATCGTTTTTTGACATATTTCTTGTTTTTGGTTTCAGCCATGAAAAACTTATATTTTTCTCATACAGGAATTTGTCAACTCCTGTCCATAGAAACAAAGGAACTTCAGTCACATTGCAACTAGCTTTTGATTATCAATTTAGCCTATAGTACTCCCTTATTTCGCTTCTACCTACAAGGAAGTAAGTGATAAGACTATTTCTGGTATTTTTTCTCGATTAAAATGAAGTAAATAGAAGCATAAGCTCTTTAACAATAATTTGTTGCAGACATGTAGAGAAAGTCATGTGAATGGAACACATCAGATTTGTTCCTTATTGGGCCATAACGTTTCGAGCGTAAAAATCCACCGTCTTCCACCGGGTTGAATTCGCAACCTTAGGTATATGTTAGTAAGTATGGTGAACATTATACACCATGGAGGGCGACTAAGATTTTTAATGTAGTTATCCGTTGGTAAAAAGGGTTGTTTAACAATCTTGCACACGATATTACGTCCATATCACATTTTAAAGCTATACTTACGAATCATCCTCTGTCTTCCATAATGCAGCTAAGTTGTAGAATGTGCTCTAAATCTAAAAGCAGTGAAGTTTCTCTATCCAGGATTAGCTGAGAGGGAGTGCACGCAAACCTAATCTCTCTCAATCCTGAGGCTACTCGGGAGTCCTTCAAGTACAAGTTTGTTGTTTACTGCGTGGCTTATTGATGCATAGCCCTCTAATCAGGAGAGTGCTACACTAATGGGTGAATTGGTAGACTTGTAGGGTTTATATTTCTCTATGAAACGATTAATTATAGAATTGCTATAGCGGAATATTTCTGGTAACATTTTATTTTGGAGGCAGGGCTAATTTTGTTGAGCCTGCGTGCGGTAGGTACGGAGATTTTTGGGGTTTTCTCCAGGTCGCCAGGTAGGTTTCTTTCATCTACCGAATTTCATGTCCCTCCACGTCGTTTCAATTGTCAATTCAATTACTGTTAGCTTCTTTCAGGGTTGAAATTATCCGCGACGGTGCTGAGACAGTGAAAAAGCATGTTCTGGATAAATGCCTCCGTCACCGATTTCGACTGGTTGTCGGGCGTTGGGCCCTATGTGTGGCTAGGGGCCGCATTCTACTTGTCCATTGTCAGTGAGCTTCAATTTGGAAACCATAACGTTTTTCTTTTTTTCAAATGGGAAGAGTTCTACTATGCAGCGAATGAGATGCGTTATCGTACTCTGCGTTGCCAGGTCTTTTCATATTTCCCTCTTACTAGCATACTGAGCATGTAAATCTGCCTAGCGATATAACGTTTATTCATGAGCATTACGAAAACTATTTGAGCTAAAAAGCTGTGGTTTTTACGGTTCTGATATGAACATTACTCCCTATCTTTATCGTGAATTAGTTTATCACAAAATTTGCAAGTAGTATGTATGGGAGACGGAAGTCACCCTCCATGGTGTAATGGTTACCATACTCATTTCATATACCAAAGGTCGCGGGTTTAACCCCGGAGGAGGAGGATGGATTTTTTCGGGCGTAAAATTACCTTAGCATGACTTCCTTCTGAAGGGAAGTAAAGTAGTTGGTCCCGTGTCGTATATTCACAGCAAATAAAAGAGCCTAAAGCCTAATAAAGAGGCCTTTGGGCTAAATTAAGCGGCCTTTCACGTCCAGTATAGAATGGGACGCTGAGAACCCAGCAGTTAAAGAGCGTCCATAAATAGAACGTCATTTCTTTGAGAGACAGAGTCACTTAGCACGTTATTCCCCAGTTAAGCGCGAATCAATATGTCAACACAGCAGCACTCCGATTGGCTGCCGGCCTAGTGGCGCTCAAGGACAAACCTCATCCCATTTGAAAGTCACTGTAGAAGCAGTAGTAGTAGAAAGACTTTTATTGCCAAACATATTCAGTAAAGACTTGTAAATATGCATCAATCGCATGAGCCTAATGGCCGTACATGCTTTTTTATCCTTGGAACTGTAGGGACCCTGCGGTTACTCCTGGTTCCGGCCGCCCGGAGTATCCTCTCACCTTATTCCTCCCTCCCGGAGGCGCACCCTCATGGGACGTACAGTGACCTCAGGTTCGGTGCCGAGTCCCCTGTGACAGTATCTCGTCCTGATGTTAATGCTTATAATTTTCACTTTCTCTACTACACCCTTACAGGATTTACGGACTTCAAAATATGCATTTCCTGTGGAATCTCGGAATCAATGGAATATAAAACTTCCTCTGCATTGAGGTACGTGGTCAAAAATATGTGTCACATATATTTTTTGTATATTTAACGGTTTCTGAGATATTCCTTGTTATTGGTTTTAATGTTAAACCTCTTAAACTTTTCCCAAGCGGGAAGTCAACTTTCGTTTATCTATTTTGATTTGCTCCCGGTAATACAAAAGAGAACCGAATAGCTTTTAGAAGTGTTTACTATTGCTTTAGCTACTTTATTCCCTTAATTAGCTTCTACTTACAAGGAAGCAAGTAATAAGACAATTTCTGGTGATGTGTATCTGGATTACCTTCAAGTAAATAAAATTAGCCTTTTGTAACTAAAGTTTGTTTGCAGAACATCAAGGGAAAGTGATGTCAACGGTGCACATCAGATTTTTTTATACGGGTGACAAATAGCAAATTACTCCGTGGCACGGCAGCTCACGGGGAACCTTGGCCTACCGCACGGCTGCTGCGTCCCCCATCTCGGTCCATTACAGACGTCATAAATGGGGTGCAGAATTGGAGGGTGAAACGTGGTCAGCGCCTCGAGCCCCCCGGCCGGTTAATGCGGTGCTCATGACCTGGAGCCGCTACTTCTCCATCAAGTAGCTCCTCAATTGGCCCCCCCCCAGGGACCTTACGAGGCTGAGTGCACCCTGGGCCAGGTCTCCCAGCGGGGGAAAAATCCACTCGCCAGTACTTGGGATCGAACTCAGGTCTCCCGCTTGGTATGTAGTTGCGCTGCCACCGCGCTAAGGAGACGACCTAAAATAGCAAATTGCTTCCCACAAACTCACAAACGTATTTCTGATAAGAAAACCAAGGTAATGTTTTCGAAGGAAGAAATAATGGATTGTACAAAATAATAATAAACCACAAAATACAAGCCTGCCATTTTGTGTTTTGTGGAACCTAAAAAGACTTTTGATCAGATAGGCTACAGATGTTAATAAACTGTTAAAAAATAAACTTGTGCATAAGAAAGTAACTGAAATCATTAAAGGCATATACAAGAATGTTAAAGCCGGTCCCCAAGGCCACGCTCACTTAGGTGCCTAGTGATGCAGGAGATAGCGGATTCGATTCCCACCTTGGACGTGGTATTTCTATGTTTGTGTTCTAAGCAAATAATAAGCCTCACACACACACACACACACACACACACACACATATAACATACATACATACTAGGTGATCCAACTACCTGTCGTACGTTTTAACTTAAAGTTATTTTGAGTGTAAACCAGTAAGTGGACAAAAGGCATGAGTAATCTTCGGTTTACCCCTCTTGCTAATCAGCGGAGATAATGAGTGGATCGCGATCATTGATGGGGATATCTCAAGGAATGGTTAACTCCGTCTTCTTTACTTCTTCCTTATCAAGAAAAGGTGTATCGTCTTTTTGCACTCAACGATTATAAAACTGATCTCTCCTTCTCGTTCTTGGCAGTTGTGTATTCCTTCTATTGTTGATTGATATAAAAAAGCACGTGTCGTTACTCAAACAGATATCTTTATATATAAAAGATCTTTGCTTGCAATATTTTGTGTAGTAAGATTTAAGCTATATATTATGGTTTACTAACTATAAACAATCATTCAGAATAAAGAGGATTTTAGAAGGTATCACAAAAAAGAATATATATTTCTTCATCACTCTAGTAATTTAATCAAAATCTTTTGGTGTCTTTAATAATTCAACATTTTCAAAAAGTTTGTCATCTAAACTGTAGTTTGCAAGTTTTTTTTTAATACGTGCAAATAAGTTTATATTTAATAGAGAACAGTGCGTATAACACATATGTGAGCTCATTTTGTCCGCCTACTAACAGCATTGTCATGAATGAAGCACTAATTTCGGAGTCTAATGTGTTTAAACGGTCCTACGTTATGTCTCTTCTGTGCTTACATAAATCACCTAAGCCAGCTCCTGTTTTTAGCAAAAATCGCACACCGCCAACCTGCGTTCTCGTGACTCACAGTGAGGAAACGAGGAACCGATGCAAACTTTCCTTTACACAATGATTAGAGTTGCACATGATGAGTTGAAAGATATGTATTTAACATACGCCGCAACCAGGGAATCTGCCAATGCCGCGAAAAACTGCACTATCGGCGATTTCTAAATCGTCACCTTACTAAAAGACAAACGCTCACTCAAGTGCATCAAAGGATCTGTGATTTGGGTTCTCTTAACTCCCGATTTTAAGGTTTTTAGATGTTGAGGTTTAATTTTAATTTCTCATCTTTATAAGAACAATAGGGGCGATTTTGTGGTTTATAGTACGAAAGTGTAAATGCTTGCATGATATTGAATCCTCAACTTTACTTTTCTTAATACTTTTAAAAAATAATCATTATAAAATGTTTTACTTCACAAAAACACAACCTGAAATAACTTAATTATAGTTCACATTTGTTCTATAAAACCAAGTTTAAATAAAGCATAATGCCATTGTGTTCAACATTTTTAAGTTGTACCCTGAATACATTGTATGAAAACGAACACGTATAATTATTTAGGTTGAAGTTTCAGTGCGAATGATATTTTTCCCTCACATCACATCACCTAGGCGGATAGGGCAAACGGAAGAGAAGTGTCAACCGGTGTCCTACGATCCTCGCATTAGGTAAACTATCACCACAAGGAGATAGGAAATAATAGCATCCTAAAATCATCCTGAAATTTTCCTCATCAACATAGCTTTAGAAAATAGTGAACAAACTGTAAAAAATGGATGATCACATCGTCCTTAATCGCTGATGCAAATATTTGCTGTTACTTACCTCCCACTAAATATATTTCCAGTTAAGTTTCGACGTGTAGTTTTTGGTTTAACTACAATACTTCCCCTACTTACTCTCTCTTTAATTTACAGAGATGTGTTGTTTTTATTATTACTATTATTGCAATTATCTTGATCATCCTCATCAATTACTACTGCCAACAGAAACAAAGGACGTGCATTGTTGTCTTGATTGGAAGCGATCCCCTTAGCTATCGGCCTAAGTCCACCCCACCGTGTTACAAGGCCACATGCAGAATTAAACACATTAGCTATCCAAACACATTTGCATAGTTGGAGCCCCTTCGCTTTGCTGCCGGGAGAAAGGATACGTACCGCCCATAAATACTTAAACCAGGCGCGTTAGCCCTTAACAATGGATTTATGAGGGCGCTGCGTTGTTGTATTTAATGTTCTCTTTCATGTTGGTAGTTGCAAATAGGCCTCTTGGAGAGGGAAATCCATGCAAATGTTTCACTGTACGCTTGGGAATGGTGTCCTGGTGACCTATTCTTATAATTATATTCCCCGGGTTAATAGGGGTAGACGTGCACAGGGGATATAAGCTCTGGGTGATGTTCTTGTCTCTAAGCTCTTAAACACACACACACGCAGCCTTAAATACGCTAATCTCGTCTAAGAGCCACTTTACCAGCGTAAACAACGGAATTCCTTTCCAGCTTTGCAGTGCCTCTTTATCTTTAATATTCTGTGAGCCTCTCTGTGTTACATTGGAACAAAACTCACGGAACAAATTAGTATTAACTAGTTACCACTAATTTATAATACAGTTATGTCTCAAAGTTACAGATTACGTTTAAGAATTGCTAACGTTAGGCTATTTTGGGCTGGAATGACACGAGGTGCACTTTGTAGCCTCACGATTATACGAGGTAATAACAGAGTAGGCCGCCGCGGTGTTGTGGTAGCGTATCTATCTCACATTCAACTGGTCGCGAGTTCGAATCTCGCTTAGGATCAGTTACCCGAAAAAGGGTTTTTTCCGGGTTTTCCCTTACCCTGAGAAGGTGAATGTGGAGTAATTTTAGGCTTCATGGACGCCAAGATCATTTGAGCATCATTTCACCAACTTCATTCATCGCCCGATATGACCAACCAAGTTTACGTATTTTAAGCCCCCCCTCCAAATCGAGACCTACTGGAATACAGAAAATATATAATGATCACAATAATATTTATTTGAAAAATATACTTGATTTAAATGTTACCGCTTCACAAAACATTACATCATAGAACGGAAACACAAAATATTGTTTCAGCAACCATAAAACCAGAAGTATTTTATTTGTGCCTTATAAGTCAATATTTTCTGAAGCAAAACTCGCTTTTTTCGAGTTCAAATCTTGCTTAGGATGAGGTACCCGGATAAGATTTTTCGGGTTTTCCCTTATCCTGAGATGATGAATGTCGAGTAACTTTAAGCCCCGAGACAATTTGAGCATCATTTCACCAATTTCATTCCCCGTCCGATATGACCAATGAGGTTAAAGGACGTTAAGCTACTCCCACTCCAAAAACACCAAAACTAACTCGAATACAGAAAATGTTAATAATATTTATTTTAAAAACAAATAAATGCTTAATTATAAATTTAACACCTCAGAAAAAGTTAGATTATAGCACAAAAATAAAAAAATATCGTTTCAGGAACCATTAAACCAGGTGCATTTTATTTTTGTCAGGGTTTTCTGAACCAAAACTCGCTTTTATCATCAAGTTTTACTTTCTCTAGCGTATGCGTACAACATAAATAGTAAGTGGCAAAGGTATTGTATTCAACCTAAAAGTTCGATACCCAGATTTCACCAGAAACATATATTTTGGTATCCCTGAATAAAAATAAGAACTTTTATAAAAAGGTTAGCGTATGTGTGTGTGTGTGTGTTGTCGTGTCTGTCTGTGTGTATGTTATGTCCGTGCATGTGAACACGATAACTCAAATACGAAAACTCGGTAAAGTATCACACTTGGTATTTTAGTTTGGTGCCTTCCAAGAATGCGGCACGAAAATTTTGAATAACATCCCCCCATTCCAAACTACACTTTACATGGAAAAAATGTCCAAAATGTTTACTTTCTCAAAAATTTTTCTGACGATTTTGATTAAATCCAATATATTTAAGATATTTACATTATAAATAAAATATACATCTGGAATATCTTCTGAAGAACTCTTTATTCTGGATGATTTTTTCTGAATTTTGCATAATCTAACAATTTTGATTAAACTACCGTATATTAAAGATATATATAAAACAACATGTGTATTTCGAATTTTCAGGGATTAGCCTCTGAAGATGTCTTCATTATGAATACATTTTGCATAACTGGTAAACCATAAAAGACAGACATACAACAAATCTAGGTATTGTTAAAACACACAAATTATTTGACATACACTTTTTTACGTGGAGTTAAACATTTCTGAGGTGTTCCTTGTTATTGATTTCAGTTTTAAAATACTTTAAGTTTTCCCATACGAGAATTTGACAACTCTTGGCTATGCAAAGAAATGAATTTCAATCAGAGGGCATTCAACTATTAAAAGATTTCACTATTGCTTTAGCCTAGTGTATTCCCTTGTTTCCTTTTTATTTAAAGGAATCAAGTAATAGGACCATTTCCGCTATTGTTTATCTCGATTTAACAGGAATTTGTTATAGAGATATAGAGAAAGTCATGTGAATGGAACTCATATGAGTTTTACTTGCTCTACAATTATGTGCATAGTATATAGAGAAGCTGTTGTATTCCACACAAAAATTGGATCGAAATTTCACCGAAAATAATATTTTGAGGGCTCCTTAGTCCAAAAAAAGCATTTTTGAAAAAAGATCCGTATATGTGTGTGCTTTTGGGCAGCATAGCTCAAAAACTAAACGTCGGTTAAACTTCAAACTTGTACTTAAGTTGAGTATCTTTCAAGGATTCGACTCAAAGATTTTTCAAGAAAATTCCGCCATCTCAGACAACCCTTTACATGGAACATTTTTGGAAAATTTTGATTTTCTCAAAAATGGCCCTATCGATTTTAATTAATAAACCTTATGTATAATTTATTTTTATAAATAACTAAATGTATATCATGAATTTTCTGGGAATAGGCTCTGAAGAACTATTCATTCTGGATGACTTTCATATTCCTGGGAAACCGTAACAGATATACAAAAATGTATCCACAAAAATGTGGATCTCATTAAAGCACACAATTTATCATATACATTTTTTTTTGCAGAGTTTACCGTTTTCAAGGTATTCCAAATTATTGGTTTCAATTTTAAGCCCATTAAATTTTTCTCAAATGGGAGGATATATTTTTTCTCGCTTCCCGTTTGTTTATTCCTGGCAAACAAAGAGATTGAAATTTCAATTGTTTCACATAGCAAACGGATTTTAAAGGACGAGACTATCACTTTGGACAGTGTATTTTCTTATTTACGTTGTTTAACAAGGAAGGTAGTAATAATACTAATGCTACATTCACAATGAAATGCAAACGCAGACGCAACGTAAGCGCCAGAGTTTGGTGGATTCACATTATTTAATGTAAGCATTCACTTAGTAATACGCAAGACGCAACACAATGCAATGCAACGCCAAGATTTTTGTTATGTGGTATTGCTGGTTATGCTATTCGTTTGTAACTTGCGGAGCGCTTGGAAGATGTTCGCATATAACTTGCGGATCTAGAAACCCGTGCCAACTTCTTGCGTTGCGCTTACGATTGCATTGTGAATGGAGAGTTTCCTTGCGTCTGCGCTTATGCTACGTTACGTCTACGTTTGCATCTCATTATTTTGCTTATGTTTATATTGATAAGCATAATGAAGGTAACAGATTAATCTTTTGAATGAAAGGTTTGTTTATCGAACAGCTAGAGGACATCATGTGAATGGAACACATTAGATTTTTTTTTTCTTTTTTCCTTTCTCAATTAAAATGAAGTAGAGAGGAGATTAAGCTTTTTAATATAATTTGTTTCACAGATGTAGAAAAAATCATTTGAATGGAACACATCAGATTTCTAGAATTAGTATACGCCTTTAAGAACGTCTAGCTTAAGGTATGCTTCATTTGTGAAATTTGGAAAATCCGCAGTATATAAAATATGTGATTGAAGTTTATATAAGTTATACACATTTATGTGAATTTTTTGCCATTTATCAATATTCTGCTACTGTGGTTATTTAAATAATAATTTATATTACTTAATTTATCGTTCTAATAAAATAAGCTATGTGATGCAGTTTTTACACTATTCACATGAAAAATTCAACTTTTGCTGTAAATGCGTTTACAAATAGATCTCTCATATTATATATTTCTATTACAACACTAATTAAAATTTGTACTTTTCCACCTATCCAAAATTCTCCAAAATGTACTTCTTAAACTGCAGTATTATTTCGGAAAACTATATCACTATTTATTTAATATACATTTGAGAGTCAGTATAACATTTTTTCAACAATTATTGAAAAATATGTGTTCAATTTATATGACCTTCTCTAGACCCCTGTACCAAATTATTGTTACTAGATTTATTCTTCTATCTACTGAATGATAATACAGATAAACATGGTCAGAAATGTTCTTATTATTCCCTTGCTTGTAAGTAGAATAGGAATATATAAGGAAATACACTAGGCTAAACAGATAGCCAACTATTTTTAAAGGTGGTTACTCTGGGACTGAAAATAGTTTCTTTACATTGTCACGATTTGATAAATTCCCGCAAGAGAAAAGTACTTTAAAACTGAAACAAATAACAAGAAATGTCTCGAAAACAGTTATTCCACAAAAAAAATTGTGTACGACACAAATTGTGTTTTATAAAAATCTACGTTTTTTGTAGCATGTTATTTTTTTCTTTTTCTTAGCGCTTTACTAACAAATTTGTATGTATGTATTTATTTTTCTGCAAGTGGGTATCACCCGGTGGCAGAGTTATATATATTTCAGCAAGATTCATCTAAAACAAATATCTCTTCAGAAGCAATTGAAAAAAATCTGATGTGCTCCATTCACATGACTTTCTCTATATCACTGCAACCAATTATCCTATTTACTTCATCTAATGGAGAAAAATTTGGCAGAAATAGTCTTATTACTTGCTTCCTTGTTAGTAGAAGCGAAATAAGGGGGTACCATAGGTTAAAGTGAGAGTCAAAAGCTAGTTGCTCTGCGACTGAAGTTCCTTTGTTTGTATGGACACGAGTTCACCAAGTCCTGTATGAGAAAAATGTAAGTCTTTATAGCTGAAAAAAACAAGGAATATCTCAAAAACAATCAACTCCACGAAAAAATGTATATAATTGTGTGTTTTAACGTGCTCTACATTATTTGTGTGGTAAGTTTTTGTCCATCTCTTATGGTTTAGCTGTTATGCAAAATTCCGTAAAATTGACCGAGACTAAAGTAGTCTTCAGAGGCTATTCACAGAAAATTCAATATATACATTTTATATGTCATGTAAATATCTTTGATATACGATATTTTAATCAAAATCGTTAGAGCCATTTTTTTATAAAATCAAAATTTTTGAAAAATGTTCAACATAAAGGGTAGTTTGGGGTGGGGATTTTTCTCAAAATCTTTGTGTCGCATCCCTGGAAGATACTAAACTTAAATACCAAGTTTGGTATTTTACCGACTTTTCGTTTTTGAGTTATCGTGTTCACAGACGCACGGACACAGACACGGACACACACACACACGCACACACACACGGACCTATTTCCGAAAATGCTTTTTTTGGGGATCCTAAAACATATATTTCCGGAGAAATCCCAGTATCGAATTTTTTGGTGGAGTGCAATACTTTCTCTATACACTATATACATAGCATGTATAGAGAAAGTAAAAAAGATCTGATGTGTTCCATTCACATGACCTACACATCGGTAACAAATTATTACTAATAAGCTACTCATGCTAAACAAACGTTTATCGAGATAAACATTAGCAGAAACGATATGATTACTTTGTTCCTTATAAGTGAAAGGGAAATAATAGGCTAAACTGACAGTCAAATGTTTTAAAATGTGGTTGCAACGATGTTGAATTCCGTTTCTTTGCGTGGCCAGGAGCTGACAAGTTCCCATATGAGAAAAGTTTAAGCATTACAACTGAAACCAATAACACAGAATAGCTCGAAAGCGGTGAACTTTACGAAGAAAACGTATATGATATAAATTATGTATTTTAAGGAAATCTACATTTTTGTGTTCTGTTACTGTTTACCATTATACAAAAACTCAGAAAAATTCCCCAAGAATAAACATGTCTTCAGACGCTATTCCCAGAAAATTCAAGACATACATTTTATTTGTCAGGTAAATATCTTTAATAATGTATATTTTAATTAAAATCGTTAGAGCCATTTTTGAGAAAATCAACATTTTCGAAAAATGTACCAAGTAAAAGGTGGTTGGGGTGGGAGATTTTCTTGAAAATCTTCGTGTCTTAACGTAGTTCGGCACTTAACGGTCTTTTGGTTTTTGAACTATGCTGTCCGCAATCTCACACATACACACACGCACACACATACACGTGCACACACGGACCTTTGTAGTCAGGGGGACCCAAAACAGGTATTTTGGGTTCATTACAATACTATGTTTATAGTAGTGTAGAGAAAGTAAAAATTCAGTATATATATTTTATTTGTGATGTATGTATCTATAATATTTTCATCAAAATCCTTACAGTCATTCTTGAGAAAAACAACACTTTCAAAAGTTTTTCATATAAAGGGTAGTTTGAGGTAAGGGAATTTTGTTGACAATCTTCGTGTTGCATTCTTGAAGATAATAAACCTAAATTCCATGTTTGGTATTTAACGGACTTTTCGCCTTTGAGCTATGCTGTCCACAGAACCACACACAGACACACACACACACACACACACAGATATTTTTTTAAAACTGCTTTTTTGAACTCAAAGAACTTCATATTTCCGGTGAAATCTAGGGGTTGAACTTTTGGGTGTAATATAACACCTTCTCTATACATTATGTACATAGTACGTGTAGAAAAAGTAACAATATCTGAATTTGTCACAATTTTTGGTCAAATTCCAAGTATGCATCACCTTAAAAGTACTTCTCTAAGCTAACGAATTATATTTTTGGTTAATAATGGATACGAGATTATTTTAATTGCAGCCAATTTATATAGGTTTTGTAGTGACAAATATAACTCAGTAATTATAATGATGTAAATATTAATTTACTACTAATTTAATTTTAATCTGTATTTGTCGATGTAATTAATGTTAATCAGTTATTCTCAAATATTAATTTGCAGCCAAATTGAGGCATTTATAATTATAGCACAGTTTTTTTTTTCAAGTATTCAATAATTAAACATAATATCCACTTTACTACACTTTGAAAAATAGGATGTGAGTAAACATAGCAATTTGGTACAATATACTATTTTATAAGGCTTGTAAATTATATTAATTTGTGTCACTGATGACCTTCACTAAATTAGTCCGCTTTATTTTATTTATGCTTTGTAAAGCATGCCAAAGTGGAAGCAAGCTTTTCCATCTCCTTGAACTCCAACATTCAAGGCCTGAGTTGGATTTTTGGTTGGGGAGACTTGCCCCCATTATTTAACTGACTTCCAATATTTTTTCCAAACTCAGATTTAATATAATTTTACACCACTTTATATAATCGGTTGGTATAAAAATGTTTAAATATCTTTAATGTGAGGGGTTACTTTGACTTGACACAGATGGAATGCCAATTTGAGTATCGTTTAACGCTCGCTTTTACTACATATGACACCGAATGATACATGGAATGAAGATGGAGCACCGGTGGAATGCGATGGTGGGGTAATCCCGGAGAAAACTCGCCCCTGCGCCGCTTTGTCCACCACAAATTTACTTACTGTAGCTTGGGATTGTACCAGGGCCGCCTCGTTGAGAGACGAGTGGTCTAACCACTCGGCCACGTCCACGACCTTGTTCTACTTATTAAATTATCTTTCACTTGCTTTCTAAATATCTTTTTTTATATTATCGCTTGATAAATTATATTCTTGAAGTATCCAAATGGTGACGTCAAGTATATATTATAGGACATACATTTCTTGTCACATCTAAAATATTAAGCGGAAATTAGGCCAAAATTGAAAAAATTATACAGCTATTATCATGATAAAATAATGTGAATTTTAAACTTAAAAATATGTGATGTGTTACACTCACATGCCTCTCTCTAGCTGCTCTAAAATAAACTTCTTACAAAAGATTATTCTTGTTTCTATACCATGCTAATCATGATAAACATTTGCAGAATGTTCTTATCAGTTAGTTCCTTATAAGCAGAAGGGAACTAAGCGAATGCGCTATGCTAAAGCTGCTAATGATTTCAAAAGCTGTCGTTATGTGATTGCTATTGCAAACCGCCTATTTGATTGACCACGAATAGAACAAAAGAAAAACGGACACTTACTGTCTAAGAAAAATATAAGTACTTTACAATTGAAATCAATAACAAGGAATAACTCGGAAGCGGTTACCTCCACAATAAAAACATAATTGTGTGTTTTGACGGGATCTATATTTTTTGTGAAGTAGAACGAAGAGGATTTCAGAGGCTAATCAAAAAAATTCAACATATATATATATATATATATATATATATATATATATATATATATTTCGTTTGTCATAAAATATTTTAAACATAAGGTATTTTATTCAAAATAGCTGAAACTATTTTTGATAAAATTAAATTTTTTGAAAAATGTTCCATGTAAAGAGTAATTTAGGGTGGGGGTTTTCTTGAAAATCTTCGTGTCGCATCCTTGGAAGATAAACTTGAACACCAAGTTTCGTATTTAACGGTCTTTTCTCATTTTTGAGCTATGCTGTCCACAGACACAAACGCACACAGATAGGCACGCACGCACACAGACACCTTTTTTTTTTAAAAATCTTATGTATACACTTACATGACCTTCTCTAGTTGTTCTACAAACAAATTTCTTCCTACACAATATTAATCGAGATAAACATAAGCGGAATGTTCTTATAAGTAGAAGCAAACTAAAGGAATGCGCTATGTTAAAGTGATAGTCAAACGTTTTAAAAGCTGTCTCGTTATGCTATTGTCATTGCAAATCGCTTGACCAGGAGCAGAACAAAAGAAAAATGGACACTTCCTGAATGAGAAAAGCATAAGTACTTGAAACTAATAACAATGAAATATCCCCGTAAACTCCACGAAAAAATTCACCTATATGACAAATTGTGTATTTTAACGAGATCTACATGTTTTCTGTGGTAAGTGTTTGTCTCTTACAGTTGACTAGTTATGCAAAATTTAGCAAAATTCATCCAGAATAAACAGGTCTTCAGAAGCTATTCCCGATATACCATTTATTTGTGATGGAAATTACTTTAATATGTGGTAATTTAATCAATAATTAATAATATGTAGAAAGTTAATTGTTAGAGCCATTTTTAAGAAAAAAAACATTTTCGAACGTTTTCCGCGTAAAGAATAGTTAGGTGTGGGGAATTTTTTTAAAATCATTGTATCGCATTCCTGGAAGCTACCAAACTTAAATACCAAGTTTGATATTTAACCGTCTTTTCTTTTTAAGCTAAGTAGTCCACAGATAGACAGACAGACAGACCCACACGGGTTTTTTTCTAAAAATATTTTTTTAGGAGTTTAAATGTCCTAAAACATGTATTTCCGGTGAAATCTTGGTATCGAATTTTTGGGTGGAATAAAATACCTTCTCTTTCCACTATGAACATTGTGCATACGGGGCTAGAGAAAGAAAAAAAGTGCTTTTTTGGACTCAGAAGATCCCAAAACACATATTTCCGGTGAAATTTTGACATTTAAATTTTGGGTGGAATTCAATACCTTCTCTAGCCACCATGTATATTGAACATGCGAGACCCGTTGTATCTAAAAATTCTGCATTTGCTTGTGTGTGTGTGAGTGTGTGTGTGTGTCTTTGGTGTGTATAACTTAAAATCGAAAGGTGCGTTAAATTCCAAATTTGATATTTAAGTTCAGTATCTTCCAAGGATGTGTCACGAAGATTTTCAAGAAAATTCCTCCGCCAACTACTCCCTAGATGGTAAAAATTTTTCCTAAAAATGGTTTTTAGATTTTCCTAAAAATGGATCTAACGAATTTGATTAAAGTCTCTTGTGCTTAAGATTTTACATGGAAAATAAAATTTATATCTGGAATTGTAGGGATTAGCCGCTGAAGGACCGGATGAATTTTGCGGAACTTTGCATAACTGTTAATCTGTAAGAGATAGACAAAAAGTTAGTTCAGAAAAAATTTAGATATCTTTAAAACACACAACATAGCATATATATTTTTTGTGAAGCTTGCCGTTTTCGAGGTATTCCTTGTTATTGGTACCAGTTTTAGAATACTTGTAGCTTTTCTCATATGGGAACTTGTCAACTCCTAGCGACGCAAAGAAGCGGACATCAATTTGATAGTAATCACGTTGTAAAACATGTGATTGGCGGTTAAGCATGAAGTATTCGCTTATTTCGCTTCTATTTATAAGAAACTAAGTAAAATACCTTTGCTGTTTATGTTTTTCTCGATTAGCATAAAGTAGATAGAAGAATAAGCGTATTAACAATAATTTTACTGAGATGTAAAGAAAGTAATGTGGTTGGAACTCATCAGATATATTTATTTAAGTAACCCTAGAAGCTAGAAGTTTTAAACATGGCAAAAATGCGTGCCTTTGTGTGAAATAACTAGTATAAACTACAATAAGATATGTTGCACACTATGGATTTTTCAAACTTCACAAATAAAGAACCATAAATCCATTTGAATACACTAAATGTCAAAATACTCATCTGGTGTATAGAGCAATTGCTGTTTGTCCATAGTGTGAAAATATCCTCAGGAATGTTAGGTTTCTTACTGTAATGAAATGCATAGAATAGGAACGGTATCCATCGCTTGTGATTTGTACACGATGGATTTGCAATATACTTGCTAGTACACAATCAATAGAGTATGTAACAGAGTCAATAGAAGCTAGTTAAGGTAATGAGCATGTTTCAAGGATTATTGAGGCCCCAGTATGGGGATACGTGTGAAGACTGTATCGGTCAGCTGCTTTTGACGCACGTAGCTATCGTAAGACCAAGCAATTACCACTTTAACTAGAAGAGTGGAAGAACAGCTCTTTCTGTTGAAGCTTGAAGATGGCACCCCATCACTATTCTTACCCTGAGAGAGCTCATAACGCGGCCGGGGCACATTTCGTTTATTGCATCGCTCAACAAAGACGCTAACATTTGTATATGGCAAATAACAAAGAATTTATAGTATTAAACAGCACAATATTTTTATTTTATATAGACTATGTGCTATATTGGTCGTCTCCTTAGCGCGGTAGTAGCGTTGCTGCTTGCCAAGCGAGAGGCCTGGGTTCGATTCTCAGTACCGACGTGGGGATTTTTCCTCCGCTGGGAGACCTAGACCGGGGTGCACTCAGCCTCGTGAGGTCCCTGGGGGGGGGGGCAATTGACCTTCTTGATGGAGAAGTAGTGGCACCAGGTGGTGAAGACTGCATTAACTGGCCGGGGGGATCGAAGCACGTCTCACTCCCCCCCCCCAATACTGCACCGAAACCATGACGTCTATAATGAACCGAGATGGAGGACGCAGCAGCCGGGCGGTAAGCCAAGGCTCTTAGTGAGCTTTGCCAAGGAATAATGTGCTATATGTATAGCATATGCATGTAAAACAAAAAATAGGGAGTAACATTTGCAAACTGCTGAAATATTATTTTTATCATTAAAACAGATAATGCAGACCTCATAAAAAAATATATGTGTCTTTAAATTGTTGGATATTAGTCATGTGCTCATATACCAAGTGCCTATCTTTCTGAGAGCGGTTAAGGAATGTGCATCTATATTAAAATTCTCTGTGGAGGGAGACGGCTACGCAAACGGAACGTCTCGAGTTTGATTACTGGTAATTTCTCAGCTTATATGGTTTGTCATGTTTGGAAGTTGAATGCAGGTTGATGTATTCTACCACGGATTTCCCTTCCCAATTCTCTTTCATTTTATTTTCCTATTTCATGTTTCAGGTTGAGTTTGGGGCAGAGCGGTGTTCGTTGTCGGACAGATGACGCAGATGGTTGCGCATTGGAAGGTCTCGGCCGTGACAGATGACAACATTTAGAGCAGAGATGGGCATTAGTAGTACAAATCGAACAGAGTAGAACACAGTCACATGACCCTCTTTCTCTCTCTCTCCACCTTCCACATGGTGTAGGTTACTGATGCAGGAGGATACCTGCAAATTTCTCTAAGGAAGCTACCGAAAAACAGAAAAAGGAAAAGTTACTTAATTTCTACACGGAATGGAAGAAGAAATTTCGTTAGCACCAAGAGTGGGATAAGATTAGACTTTTTTTTTTTTTTTTTTTTTGTATTTAACATCAGCTTATACTATATCGGCACCACTTAAGATGACGCAAATGAAATATGGATGAAGATGCAGCACCAGTGGTATGCACCAGAGAAAACCCATCCATGTGCCGCTATGTCCATAAAAATTCCAACATGCGGTTGCCTTGGGTCAAACCCAAGCCGCCCTGGTGAGAGACGAGTGGTGTAATGTCTCGGCCGCAGTACCATAAAATTACGATGTTTGCTGCGCCAAAAAGAATGACTTGCATTGAAGAAGAGCAGCGTTAAGCGACTTTGTGAAAGTTGTCATATTGATCAATAATAGTCGGCACATACATAGTATTGTTATGTTTCAGTGGTTTGTAAATAGTGAAACTTTTAATTGGGAAACTTAATTGTTGCATTCTTGTTGTTAATTCACTTTAAATACAGTAAAATGTAAATGTTATATCATAATTTCATGACTAAGATTTAAATTTCAACCCTTCATTACTTCAGATGTCATCGGGTGTTGCCGGTTGTCGCAATCCGACTAGCACGGCGTAGCTCTTGAAGTGCCCATATCAGCTTAAGTCTTCCGTGCAGGTCAGGTTCTCCCTGCTTCCGCTAGAGGGACGCCTCCAATGGCTAGGGAGGATACTTCTGAGTCTTGCTGTGGCCAAGTGGATTTCTTAGAAAACACCAACTCTGTCGGATGCGCCGACCACTTCGACCTTGGTGTCTTAAGGTTCCTTCTTCTCATTTATTACTCCTGGGCATATGGGCACAAATAAACAATTGGTTAGGTATTCCGTGGATTAGTAGTAGTAGTAGAGGTAAATGGAAATGACGTGTTATTTATTGGCGCTCTTTAACTGCTGTGGTTCTCAGCGTCCCATTCTGTACTGGGCGTGAAAGGCCGCTTATTTTTGCTCAGGGGCCTCTCTTATCAGGCTTGAGGTTCTTTTACGTGCCGTAAATCTACGACCAACGGCTTTACTTCCCTTCCGAAGGAAGCCATGCTAAGGATTTTTACACCCGAAAAAATCCATCGTCCTCCGCCGGGTTTGAACCCGCGACCTTGGGTATATGAAGCTAGCATGGTAACCATTACACCACGGTGGTGGTGGTGGTGGTGGTGGTAGTAGTAGTTACAATAATAATAAAAAGAATAAATAAACAAATAAAATCAATATAAACAATAATTAAAGAAAAGTTGAAATAATTATAAAATAAAGTCATAGCTATAAATTAATAGATAAAACGTGTAAAGATTTAAAGTTAATTTAAAGTGAATTTAAGTATATAAACATTATTTTAAAAAAAAACATAATAGTATTGTGCAATTCTGGAAACTATAGTTTTATAAGTTTTTATAGTTTGTTTTAAAAATATCTGTAGATATATGATTAAATATGAGTTGTATCGTGATATAGAAAATAAATGTAGTAAAATATATGACCAGTTTAAGTAATTAGCTACTGTTGCAGATTTTTATTTATTACTTAATGATTCATACCCATGATAGAAACTAAAACTGAGGTAATGTGGTGTATATGATAATAAAAGAAGTATTATATTGATAGTGCAATGAACTTATATGAGAAACATTTCATACAAATCTACATGATACGTAGACAAGTTGATGACTTAGTAAAGTAAAATATGATTACATAGTTCAAATAAATTGTTAAAGATAACAATAACTAAGAACAGTCATGTTTGATAAAGATATTAAAGAAATTCAATATATAAATATTATAAAGGAATATAATCAATATAGACTGGGGACCGCCAGGGTAGTATAGGGGTAGTCTGTCTGTTTTACATTCAACCGGATGCGAATTCGCAGTTCACTTAAAGTGGGTTACTCGTATAAGGATTTTTTCGGGGTGTACCCTTATCCTAAGGAAACAAATGTCGAGTAACTTTAAGCTCCATGGGCCCCCTGAGAACATTTGAACATCGTTTTACCAATTTTATGCATCGTCCGATATGATGAAAATTAATATTTTACTTATATTGTAAATAGCTAATAACTTGTTCCAGTTATTGTGGATTCTGGTTTTGGGTAGTAAATTATTAATATTTTATAAAAGTATTATAGCTTATTTGTTGCTGTTTTTTTTTTTTTTTTTCATATCGGACACTAAATGAAATACGTGAAATAATGTTAAAATGAGCCCGGGGTCCAAGTTATTTCAAGTTATTCTACACCCGTCTTCTCAGGATAAGAGTAAACACGGAAAATAATCTTATTCGGGCAGTTCAATCTAATCGAGGGACCCCATACAGAAGCCGACTCCTTGTAAACTGTTTTAATTTTTTTTTTTTTTTTTTTTAATTCTTTAAGTTTAATTCAATATATCTAAACAATTTGTTAGTTGTTAATTAAATGTTTTGGTTAGTAGTTAGTTAAATCTGTACATCAATGCTACTCGTATATACATTAATAGAAGAATAGGTATAAAACTTGAATACAGGTTCTGACGTAGGCGATTAGACACTAGGACAGAGTTATATATTATTTTGGTCCCCTTCGTTAACAGTTCTGGTGATAATAGAAATTCTGTCCTTTCTTATGAGTATATATTGTTAGTGTTAAATATTTACATTTCAATCTTAATGAGTCTTTTGGATTTCTTGTGATGTAGTTCACAGGATCGAGTTCAGACAAGGAATACAAGCTTGCTCAGGTAACGAGAAGATCGTTTGGCACGTCTGTCGGCTTGCTCATTATGTGATACGCTTGGACGCGGAGGAATCCATACAAATTAAAGTTGTTTACTGTAACTCTGGATCGTTATACAGGATTTGGTCGTTCCTAAGTAGTCGTAGTTCGGTAATCCTTTTAGATCTTCTTACCATTTATTTTATCTTTATTTAAGCACGTCTTATACGAGTGCCATCCAGAAATGACAGACGATTTGGCATAACTACATAATAGCGAAAGATACCAAAGATAAAACTTTATTTACAAAGTTACAGTCCTTACTCTGTTTGTTAACGAAATCTCCATTTTACCAAAACACTTATTACTTTCTCTAAATGTACTACGTACATAATGTATAGAGAAGGTATTGCACTCCACCCAAAAATTCGATACCCAGATTTGACCATAAATATATGTTTTAGATTACCATGTATCCAAAAAAAGCATTTTTACAAAAAGGTTCGTATTTGTGTGTTTGTGTGTGTATGTGTATGTGTGTCCGTGTGTCCATGTGCCCGTGAACAAGATAACTCAAAAATGAAAAGTTGGTGAAGTACCAAACTTGGTATTTAAGTTTAGTATCTCCCAGGGATGCGACACGCAGATTTTGAGAAAAATTACCCCACCCCAAACTTTACATTGACCTTTTTTCGAAAATTTTGATTTTCTCAAAAATGGCTCTAACGATTTTGATTAAAATACCATATATTAAAGATATTTACCTGACAAATAAAATGTATATCTTGAGTTTTCTGGGAACAGCCTCTAAAGACTTCTTTATCCTGGATGAATTTAAGCATTTTTTATAACTGCTAAACCGTAAGAGATGGAAAAAAAACTTATCACACAGAATATGTATAGCACTTTAAAACACACAATTTAGGGTATATGCATTTTTTCAGGAGTTGATCGTTTTTTTATATATTCCTTGTTTTTGGTTTCAGCTTTACAAAATTATACTTTTCTCACACAGGACTTTGTCAACCCCTGTCCATACAAACAAAGGAACTTCAGTCACATAGCAACCAGCTTTTGACTATTACTTTAACCAATGGTACTCCCTTATTTAGCTTCTACTTACAAGGAAGCAAGTAATAAGCCTATTTCTGCTAATTTTTCTCAATTAGCATGAAGTAAATAGAAGCATAAGCTTTTTAACAGTAATTTGTTGCAGAGTTGTAGAGAAAGTCATGTGAATGGAACACATCAGGTTTTTATGTGGTAGCAGTTCGCCTTTTAGGTGTTCCTACCATTTATTTTGTCTTTATTTAAACACATTTTATAAGAGGCCATCCATAAAGAACAGAAGAATATTTTTATAAGGAATAATTTTTGGAAGAATAGAGAAAGTCATGTGGATGATATATATATGATTTTCTGGATAGAAGAGGACTAATTTTATAAAAAGAGTCAGCACTCATTCTTAACTTCTCTCTGGGAGTGACCACCTCCACCATTATTCCTTTTGCTTCTCTCATTAAATACGGGTGTAGTACAAAGGCAATATTACACAGAAAAGAGCAATAAAACTGAAGACAGGGAACTGTGTAAAGAGAGGAGTTGAATTTTCCAGGTCTCCGCGCGCTCGGCGCACTGCGCTACAACTACAGAACGGAATGAATAAAATTCCTAATCCCGTTTGTCTGTTTTATCTCAACATTGGATTACGTAGCACTTCGCTTTTCGGTTCAGTTACGATCTTGTTTTACCTCAAGCACACGAGTCTTTGATAGAATTCGACATGAGTACGTGCAAGCAAGGAATAAGTTGCTTTCGTGGGGGTTACGCGCCGTTCCTCCAAAATTAAATGATGGCTGCTCCCTCGAACAGTCAACGGCCCTCCAAACAGCAAGCTCCACTCCCTAGAGGCCATACAGTTGAATGCTTGTGCTTTACTTAAACCTGGAGTTAATTCTAGGGCAACACCTTTTTATAAAACCACAAGCAGTTATAAAGAAGTTTGTTAGTCGGAGCTGAGGAGTTGATTCCTACGAATAGGCAATTTAATAGCAAAACACGTTTTACTCTCTCTGGCAGGAAGGCTATGTTGCATTCCGCCAAAATCCTTAAATCAAGAGTTAAGCGAAATTTCTTTTCTTGGGGTCCCTAGATAAAAAAAATCTGTTGTGTTCCTTCACATGACCTTCTCTACTTCTGTGTAACAAGTTATTGTTAATAAGCTTATTCTTCGATTTACTTCAAGCTAATCGAGAAAAAATTAGCTGAAATAGCCTTATTACTTGCTTCCTTGTAAGTAGAAGCGAAATAGGTTAAAGTGAAGTCAAAAGCTGGTTATTAGGTGACTGAAGTTCCTTTGTTTGTATGGACACGAGTTGAGAAATTCCTGTATGAGAAAAGTACACGTTTTTCAAAGCTGAAACCAAAAACAAGGAATATCTCAAAATCGTTTAACTCCGGGAAAAAAATGTATATAACATAAATTGTGGATTTTAATGTGCTCTAAATTTTTTGTGTGGTAATCTTTTGTCCATTTCTTAAGGCTTAGCAGTTATGCAAAATTCCTCCAGAATAAAGTAGTCTTCAGAGGCTATTCCCACAAAATTCAAGATATACATATTATTTGTCAGGTAAATATCTTTAATATATGATATTTTAATCATAATCGTTAAGGCCATTTTTGAGAAAATCAAAATTTTTTAAAAAAGTTCCATGTAAAGGGTAGTTGGGGGTGGGGGGATTTTCTTGAAAATCTTCGTGTCGCATCCTTGGAAGATACCAAACTTAAATACCTAGTTTGGTATTTAACCGTCTTTTCGTGTTTCAGTTATGCTGTCCACAGACACAGACACACACACGCACACGGACGTTTTTCCAAAAATGCTTTTTTTTGGATTCAGGGGGGCCCAAAACATGTATTTCCTGTGAAATCTCGGTATCGAATTTTTGGGTGCAATACAATACCTTCTCTATACACTATGCACATAGTACGTGTAGAGAAAGTAAAAAGATTATGTATTTTCATTCAAAATCTTCTCGGGCTTCTAGCCAGGTAAAAACTTGGCTTGACACCAACGTTTCGAAGAAGTGCATCTTCCTCGTCTTCGAAACGTTGGTGTCAAGCCAAGTTTTTACCTGGCTAGAAGCCCGAGAAGATTTTGAATTAACACGTCGCCAGGAAAGCTTCAGTTCTTATTATGTATTTTATTCAGATGACTTACTCTGCAACAAATTGTCCTTACAAAAACCTATTTTAATTTCTCTAGTACGTGTACATACTAGCTACAGAAGATACTGTATTCCACTCAAACCTTGATGTCTAGATTTTACTGGAAAAAACCTGACGTGTTACACACACGTGACTTTCTCTAGCTATTCTACAAACAAGCTTCTTACAAAAGATAATTCTTCTTTCAATACCACGCTAATCCAGATAAACATTACCTGATTCTTATTACTTAGTTCCTTGTATGTAGACTGGAACTAAGGAAAAGCACTAGGCTAGATAGTTAAATGTTATACTATTTGTTGTTATGCCATTGTCATCGCAAATCACCAATCTTTTCTTGGCCAGGAGTAGAACAAAAGAAAAACAGACACTTCCGTCTGTGAAAAGTATAATTACTTCACAATTGAAACTAATAACAAGGAATACCTCGAAAACGGCAATGAAAAAAATGCATATGACATAACTTGTGTATTTTAAGTAGGTCTACATATTTTGCACATTGAGTTTTTGTCTATCTCTTAAAATTTACTAGTTATGCAAAATTAAGCAAATTTCATCCAGAATAAACAGGTCTTTAGAAGCTATTCCCAGAAATTCCAAGATATACATTTTATTTGTTATAGAAATGGCTTTATTATGTGGTATTTTAATCAAAATCGTTACAGCCATTTTTAAGAAATACAAAATTTTCGAAAATGTTTCCATGTAAAGGACAGTTATGTGTGGGGGTATTTTCTTGAAAATCTTCGTGTCGCATCCTTGGAAGATACCAACTTAAGTACCAAGTTTGGTATTTAACCATCTTTTCGTTTTTGAGCTATGCTGTCCACAGACACACACACACACCACACACACACGTACACACACACGGACCTGCTTCTGAAAATGCTTTTTTTCCGACTCAGAAGGTCCTAAAACATGTATTTCCGGTGAAATCTCGGCATCGAATTTTTGGGTGGAATACAATACTTCTCTATCCCTATGTGCATTGTACATACGGACTAAAGAAAGTAAAAACATATTTTATACATATATATGTGTGTGTATATATATGTGTGTATGAGGTACCCGTAAAACGTTTTTAGAATAAGGTTTGTGTCTGTGTGTAGCATAGATCAAAAAATCCAAATACCGTGAAATACCAAATTTGGTATGTATGCTTAATATCTTCCAAGGATGCGAGACAAACATTTATGAGAAAATCCCCCACACCAAATTACTATTTACATAGAAACATTTTCCCATATTTTGATTTTCTCAAAAACAGCTCTAACGATTTTTATTAAAATACCGTATATCTAAGATATTTATGCGACAAATAAAATGCATATCTTGAATTTTCTGGGAATAGTCTCAGAAGACCCATTTCTTCTGGATGAATTTTGCTGTATTTTTGCATAACTATTAAACCATATGAGATACTCAAAATATGTTATTCACGTTAAAACACACAAGTTAAGTCATATACATTCTTTTCGTGGAGTTAGCCGCTTTCAAGATATTCGTTGTTATTGATTTCAGCTTAAACTATTTTTAACTTTTCTCATCCGGGAACTTGTAACCCTTGGCCACGCTAAGAAACGGATTTCAATACCATAGCAACCACATTTTCAGACATTTGACTGTTGGTTTAATCTAGTTTGCTCCCTTATTTCCTTTCTACTTGAAAAGAATTAAGTGATAGGACGTTTCTGCTAATGTTTACCTTGATTAGCGTGGAGTAGATAAAAGAATAAGCTTATTAAAAATAATTTGTTACAAATATATAGAGAAATTCATAAGAATGAAGCACATTTGACTTTTTTTTTTTTTTTTTTTTTGCAGAGTTCAGGTTTCCTAAAACTTCTTTGTTATCGTTTTAAATTATAACTTAAGCATCTACTCAAACGGGGTCACCTTTCGTTTCATCTCTCTTTTGTTTTTCTGGAAATGTAAAACGAACCAAACTTCAATTGCTTATATATCGATCGCTTTTAAAATATTTGACTATCGCTTTAGCATAATGTGTTCCCTTATTTCCGTTCTACTTACAAGAAAGCAAGTAATAATTTCAGCTAATGTTTATGTCGATTAGCATGAAGCAGGTAGAAGAATAAGCCTTTTAAAAATAATTTGTTGCAGAGATGTAGTGAAAGTCATGTGAATAAAACATATCAGCTTTTTAGAAATGTCTGATGTGCTCCATTCACATTAGTTTCTCTACATCCCTGCAACAAATTATTGTTAATAAGCTAATTCTTCTATTTCATGCTAAAACATTAGCAGAAACGGTCTTATTACTTAATTCCCTAAAAGTATAAGTGAAATAAGGGAAAACACTACGCTAAACTGACAGTCAAATGTTTTAAAATGTGGTTGCTATGGGGCTGAAATCCGTTTCTTTGTGTGGCCAAGCGTTGACAAGTCTTCTTATTAGAAAAGCTAAAATGAGTTTAAAACTGAAATCGATAATAAATAACAACTAGAAAACCGCCAACTCTACGAAAAAAATGTTTATGACTTAAATTCTGTGTTTTATCGAAATATACAGTTTTTGTGTAGTAAGTTTTTGTCTATCTAGTACGGTTTACTGGTTATGTACAATTCAATGAAAATCATCCAGAATAGGATGATCTTGAGGGGCTATTCTCAGGAAATTCAAGATACACATTTTATTTGTCATTCAAATATATTACATATAAGAGATTTCAATCAAAATGGTTACAGCCTTTTTGAGGAAATCAACATTTTCGAAACTCTTTCCACGTAAAAGAGAATTGGGGTTGGGAACTTTCTTGAAAATCTTCGTGTCGCATCCTTGGAAAATACTGAACTTAAATATCAAATTTGGTATTTTGAGCTATGCTTCACAAAGACACACATACCCACACATGCGGACCTGCTTTAAAAACTTTGGGGGGGGGGGATTCAGGAGGACTCAAAACATATATTTCCAGTGAAATCTCGGTATCGAATTTTTGGGTGCAATACAAAACCCCAGTACACTATGTACATAGTACGTGTAAAGAAAGTCAAAAGTGTCTAGAAAAAGTGCCACTGGTGTACATGTCTCAGCATTTTACTCTATAATTATTTTACAACGTATAGGGTATAAACCCCGATGGGCCAGAAAACAGATTGCTGCTTATTGTTTTCATTGAACAAATATTTATTTCAAACCACTGCATAGGTTTCCATTACTGCCGAGTACAACGAGAGGTTGGTGTTTATTTTGGAAACCGTCTCATCGTGTGCTGATGTGTTTAGAGATGAACAATTATTGTGCCAGGAGGCATGAGTGGGACAAACGATGATCCCAACTGGAAATTCGATCCATTATAACGTAGCGTCAAAGGGATACCGATATCAGCGAATTGGAAGATCCGATTAAGATAGAGAATGTAGCTGACAGTTGCAGAAGCCCCTTCCTCGATGATACAGCAGCTTTTAATGAAGACTGTCCGCCAGAGTCTGCCGTTACAGCACCCTTATAGAAACGATAAAAAAGAGAATAAAAATTGGAATAAATTAAAGAAGTAATGATGATAAAAAATAAATATTTAGAGTATTAATTGACAAAAGGGAAGTAGGTAATGGAGCGAGCAATCTGCTAGAGAAGTATCAGGCCAATAAAGTAACGGAGATACAGAATGTTTTCTGCATAAAGAAACAAAATCGTAGCAGGAATTACCAAGATTCAATATCTACTATTGTATAATTAAAACGGTTAAACACGTAGTGTACACAAATGCAAATATAAGCTTTCACTATTGGCTGCCAAAGCCATGGAATGCTGACGCAAATATGCCACAGTTCATATAGTGCCATCGCAGAGGTAAGGGACACGAATTTCTCTACATCTCTGCAGCAAATGATTATTATTATTATTATTATTGGTCATATATCAGACGATGAATGAAATTTGTGAAATGATGCTCAAATGATCTCGGGGTCCATAAAGCTTAAAGCTCCTCGACATTCGTCTTCTCAGAATAAGGGAAAACCCCGAAAAAAGCATTATCCGGGTAGCTCACACTAAGCAAGATTCGAATTCACCACCTGTTGAATGTGAGGTAGACACGCTACCACCACACTACCGAGGCTGGCTAGAAAATACTGTTAAAAAGCTTATGTACCTATTTACTTCATGCTAATTGAGAAATATTAGCAGAAATACTTTTATTACTGGCTTCCCTGTAAGTAGAAGCGAAATAAGGGAGTGTCATAGGTCAAAGTGATAGTCTAAAACTGGTTGCTATGTGATTGAAGTTCCTTTGTTTGTATGGATAGGAGTTGACAAATTCCAGTATGAGAAAAGTATAAGGAACATCTCAAAAATGATCAACTCCACGAAAAAAACGTACGACATAAATTGTCCGTTTTATCATAATCTACATTTTTTGTGTAACTAGGTCTTGTCCAACTCTTACGTTTACCAGTTATGCAAAATTCAATAAAAGTCATCCAGACTAAAGAGCTCTTTAGAGGCTACTCACAGAAAGTTAAAGATATACATTTTATTTGCCATATAAATAACTTAAATATAAGAGATTTTAATCTAAAGAGACATTTTTTCAGAAGTTACAAATTTTCGAAACATTTTCCAAGTAAAGGATAGTTTGTAGTGGGGAGATTTACTTGAAAATTTTTGTGTCGCATCCTTGGAGGACAGCAAACTTAAATGCCAAGTTTGGTATTTAATGGTCTTTTCGTTTTTCATCTATGCTGTCCACAGACACATTCACACATACACCCACACACATACACAAAACTTTTCATAAAAATACTTTTTTGGACTCAGGGGCCACTAAAACATATATTTCCGGTGAAATCTCGATATGGAATATTTGCGTGAAATACAATACTTTCTATTCACTATGTACATTGTACATGTGGGCTAGGGAATGTAAAAATCTGATTGTTACATTCATGTAAGTTTCTCTCACTGTTCCATATATTAATTATTGTTATAAAGAATTTCACACAATGTATAAAGTAATTGAGTCACTCGTTACAAAGTTCTGAGATTGTTCTTCTGGAACACCAATATGGCCACGCATAGTGAAGCACAGCTTTTCACACAGTTCACATCTGGTTGATAAAAGCTTTAGGTTTTACAATACTTGTGGTGAAAACCGTGTACGACGAAACGGGTTACTGTGTGTCGGAGTTCCTCTGATGCTCTCCTCTATTCTTTTGTCATCATGACGGTGATGTTGTAGAAGTCATTTCATATCTGGTTCTTCTTTTCCTGTAGTTCTTGGATCACGCTTTGATACGTAGATGGCAGCATTAATCCTGCTGTATAACGTAGGTTTTCTAGGTAGAAACCTTCTGTTGTTAGTTCATATGTGAGTCTTGATGATGTGAATTTTGAGACACATAGGATTCTTTTCCGTAAGTTTGCTTTTATCTTTTCAATATCCTTTAGATTATTTCTATTCAGTTAAACTATTCTTATAAAATATAATTTTATCTAATCGAGATAAACGTTACCAGAGATTGATCTTATTACTCGTCTACTTGTAAGTAGAACGGAAATATGGAAGCGATATTCTCGTTCTTTAAAAACCGGTTGTTAGTGAAACAATTGAAATTTAAATCTCTTTGCTTGCCAGGAATAAAGAAACGGGAAACTAGAAGAAGGATGTTTTCCCGGTCGAGAAAAGTTTAAATGTCTTAAACTTAAAACAAATAACAATGAATATCTCGAAAACTGTCAACTCTACAACAAAAACGTACCTATATTACATAAAATATGTATTTTCAAGATATCTTCATGTTTTGTGCAGGACGCTTTTGTCTATCTCTTAAAATTTACGTAAAATTCTGCAAAAATCATGTAGAACGAAGAGCTCTTCAAAGATTATTCCCAGAAAATTTAAAATATACATTTTATTTATAATGTGAATAGCTATAATATATGGCATTTAATCAAAATCATTAGAGCCATTTATAATAAAATCAAAAGGATAGTGTATGTTTGGCGGAATTCCATGAAAATCTTCGTGTTATATCCTTGAAGGATACCACCTTAAAATAGCAAGTTTGGTATTTAACGGTCTTTTAGTTTTTGAGCTATGTGGCCTCTGATACATAAGAACCTTTTTCTAAACTTCTTTATATTCAGGGGGCCTCAAAACATATACTTCCATTGAAATTTCGATATCGAATTTTGGGTGTAATACGATACCTTCTATACATAGTACGTGTAGAGAAAGTAAAAAACGTTAAATAAAATACACACTTAACGATGATACAGATACATTTTTAGACTAATGATCGAGAAAACGGAAGTAGGAAACAAAGCGAGCAAGCTGCGATAGAAGCATGGAACAAATAAAGCAGGTAGATAAAGAAGGTTATCTTCATAAAGAAACAAAATCGTAGCAAAAATTATTAAGATACATCTATTACTCTATAATCAAAACGGTTAAACACATATTGTACAAAAGGCACAAAAGGAATCTGGCATTGTCTTGTCCCGTACACCGCATTCCTTACCGTTTGTCGGGTACTTTATTACGTCATGTTTTTATTTTATTGGCTGATACTGTCACCTTGCAGGAGAGTGTTTTATATCGAACCAATACAGTATACCTATGTTGGGTTTGACAACTCATTCGCCAATAGATATAGCCACCTCCCTCAACTGGAAGAGAGATTCCTTCCCCAATTAGAGTGACGGAGAGGCCAGCGGATATCAGAGGACACGCCCTATAAATGCCCCTACAGACAATCAGAAATTCGATCTCGGTTACTATTTGTGCTCTGTGTACACAAATGCATACATAAACTTGGACTAGTGGTTGCCAATATCATGAAATGTTGATGCCAAAATGCCACAGTCCATATAGTGATATTGCGGAGGTAGGAGAAAAATCTGATGTGTACCATTCACATGACTTTCTCTATATCCCTGCAACAAATTATTCTTAAAAATCTTATACTTCTATTAACTTTATGCTAATCAGTAAAACATTAGCAGATATAGCCATATTGCTTGCTTCCTTGTAAATAGAGGTAAAATAAGGGAGTACCATAGGTTAAAGTGATAATCAAAAGCTGGTTGCTATGTCACTGTAGTTCCTTTGTTTGTATGGACAGCAGTTGACAAATTCCTGTATGAGAAATGTGTAAGTTTTTCATAGCAGAAGCCAAAAATAAGGAATGTCACAAAAACGACGAACTCCACGAAAAAAATGTATATAAAATAAATTGTGTGTTTTAACGTGCTCTACATGTTTTGTGTAGTACGTTTTTGTTCATCTCTTACGGTTTAGCAGTTATTCAAAATTTAGTAAAATTCATTCAGAATAAACTACTCTTCAGAGATTATTCCCAGAAAATTCAAGATATGCATTTTATTTGTCAGGTAAATATCTTGAATATACGAAATTTTAATCAAAATCGTTAGAGCCATTTTTGAGAAAATCAAAATTTTCGAAAAAAGTTCCATGTAAAGGGTAGTTGGGGGGGGTTTCTCAAAATCTTCGTATCGCATCCCTGGAGGATACTAAACTTAAATACCAAGTTTGGTATTTTACCTACTTTTCGTTTTTGAGTTATCGTGTTCACAGACACACGGACACACGGACACACACACACACACACGGACCTTTTTCCGAAAATGCTTTTTTTAGATAAAGGGGACCCTAAAACACATATTTCCGGTGAAATCACGGTATCGAATTTTTTGGTGGAGTGCAATACATTCTCTATACACTATGTACATAGTGCCTATAGAGAAAGTAAAAATCTATTGTGTTCCATTCACATGACTTCCTCAACATCTCTATAACAAACTGTTGTTAGAAAGCTTATTCTTCTAGTGTCCACTTCATGCTAATTGAGATAAACAGTAGCAGAAGTGGTCTTATTACTTTACTTCCTTGTAAGTATGTAAGAAGGAAATAAGGTAATAGACTAGTCGAAAGCGATAGTCAATTTTTTTAAAAATTGTTTGTTAGATGTTTGAAAGTCGTTTCGTTGTACGGCAAGGAGTAGACCAATTATCCCTGTGAGAAAAAAATGAAACCCATAAAAAGGAATACCTCAGAAATAGGAAACTCTATGAAGAAACATGTATATGGCATAACATGTGTTTTGATTTACCTATTTTTATCTATCTGTTACGTTTACGAGTTACATAAAAGTCTTCCAGAATAACGAAGTGCTCCCAGAAAATTCAAGGTATACTTTCGTTGGTCAGCAAAATTTCTTAAACATGTGGTAGTTAAATCAAAATCGATAAAATAAAAATTTTTTGGGAAAATACTCTCTGTAAAGGCTAGTTGGCGTTGTGGTATTTTCTTGAAAACCTTCATGTGGCATTCTGGTAGGTAGATACTGAACTTAAATATCAAGTTTGATATTTAGCGGGCTTTTCGTTTTTTAGCTATGCTGCCCAAACATTCACACACAAACGGTTAGAGATACACACATATACGACTTTTTTCTAAAAACGTTTTATTTTAAACTCAAGGGGTCTCAAACCTGTGAAATCTCGATATGGAATGTTTGGATGCAATACAATACTTTCTCTATCTACCATGAACATTTTACAAAAGTACTAGAGAAAATAAAAACACATAGAAACAGAAAAGACCAAAATGGAGTCATTTGATTCGAAAATATATTTTTGTGTTTAAGGCAAAAGATGCGAATCTTACAAAGACAATTCCTAAAAAAAATCTGATGTGTTCCATTCACATGACTTTCTCTATATCTCTGTAAATTATTATTGTTAATAAGCTTATCTTTTATTTATTTCATGCTAATCGAGAAATATTAACAGAAATATTCTTATTTCTTGCTTTATTGTAAGTAGAAGCGAAATAAGGGAGCTCCATAGGTTAAAGTGAAAGCCAAAAGCTGGTTGCTATGTGACTGATGTTCCTTTGTTTGTATGTACAGGAGTTGACAAATTCCTGTATGAGAAAAGTATATGTTTTTCAAAGCTGAGACCAAGTAAAAGGAATATCTCAAAAACGACCAACTCCACGAAAAAATGTATATAACATAAATTGTGTTTTTTAACGTGCTCTACATTTTTTGTGGGTTAAGTTTTTGTCCATCTCTTACGGTTTAGTAGTTATGAAAAATTCATCCAGAATAAAGTAGTCTTCAGAGGCTATTCCCAGAAAATTCAAAATATACATTTTATTTGTGAGGTAAATAACTTTAATATACGATATTATAATAAAAATCGTTAGAGCTATTTTTTAGAAAATCAAAACTTTCGAAAAAAGTTCCATGTAAAGGGTAGTTTGGGGTGGGAATTTTTCTCAAAATCTTCGTGTCGCATCCCTGGGAGATACTAAACTTAAATGACACACGGACACACACACATGGACCTTATTCTGAAAGTACTTTTTTTTTTGGATACAGGCGACCCTAAAACATATATTTCCGGTGAAATTTCGGTATCAAATTTTTTGGTGGAATGCAATACATTCTCTATACACTATGTACATAGTGCGTATAGAGAAAGTAAATAAATTATTTGGAAGCACATTAATATGATATAAGAATATATATTTAATTATAGTTTCTATAAAATGTATAATTATATTTTTCGATGATGATATGTAAAAGTTTATAGGCTATCGACTATTTGCTTTCTCTTATGTATAGACAACTTAAGTATTCAGTGTTATAATAGTGAAGTTAAAGCAATTTACAGCATCGTTGACAGTCTCGTAGCCACTGTTTTAATTGTTGTCACATTACGCCGGTCGCTCCTGCCCCTCGTTATCTGTGATTATTATTTTCTCTACACGTAATACATATGTGCATAGGTATAGAGAAGATATTGTATTGCAACCAAAATTTCGATACCGATATTTCACCGTAAATGCATGTTTTAAGAGACCCTGAATCCAAAAAAACATGTTGTATGTGGGTGTCTGTGTGTCTGTGTGTCTGCGTGGTGTAATTTTGTGTCTGTGGGTAGCTTAGCTCAAGAATGAAAAGACCGTTAAATACCAAACTTAGGCTCTATCGGTTTTGTCTAAAATATCGTATATTAAAGATATTTACATGGCAAATAAAAACTATATCTTGAACTTTCTGGGAATAGCCTCTAAGGACCTCTATTCTGGATGATTTTTATTGAATTCTGTAAGAAATAGACAAAAACTTAAGCAACAAAAATGTAGAGCTCGTTAAAATACACAATTTATGTTACAAACACTTTGTTCGTGAGGATGACCATTTTTGAGATAATGCTTGTTATTAATTTCAGATTTATAATATTTATACGGAATTTGACAACTGCTGGCCATACAAACAAAGGCAATTCAGTCACATAGCAACCAGCTTTTGACTAATTTTAGCCTATGGTATTCCCTTATTTCTCTTCTACTTACAAGGAAGCAAGTAATAAGACCCTTTCTGCTCTTGTTTTCTCAATTAGCATTAAGTAAGTATAGGAATAAGCTTTTTAACAATAATTTACTGTGGAGATGTAGAGAAAGTCGTAAGATGGAACCCATCAGATCATTTTATATCGTCATCTTGTTCTATTTTATTATTTATGTTTGCTTCTTCTCAGGTCGAGCAAGTATCTCTTAACAGGGTGTGAACGGTAAAAGGAACTATATCAGAGATAACACATTTACAACTTTTAGTTTGTGTGTTTGTTCAAACTTTTACCAAGAATATTCGAAGTATTTCAGAAACAATTTAGCTCAATTATTAAAGCACCAATGTAAGGACCGAGATTAGGCAATTTAAACGAATCTCGGTCGTCTGACTGGAGCGATATTATCGAAGCTGATGTTCATTTCTTTGAAAGCTTGTCACACCTGACGTTCGTTTGTTTAATTTCCTGTCTTGGTTATTGCTAATAAAGTGACAATCCAGTAACGGGCGGCCAATTCAGGAGCCAGTGAAGAGACTAAAAAAAAAAAAAACAAAAAAAAAACTACGGTATATAAAGATAGTCGAATATTGATTTACGTATATAAGTATTACAATCATAACCTGATGAAATCTCCCTTCCTATATAAGCCATTAATAGTCGCCTCTTCGCTCCGGCCGTGAATTATCGGCTAGATGAAAACACCGAGGTATTACTTATGATAAAACATTTGTAACTTTTAGTTTCAGGTTTATTCAAACTAATACCAAGAATATTCACACTTATATACGCTTTATATTTATATGAGATCCTAGTTGAAACTTTCTATCCGCGTTTGCTTATCAGTAAAACATAATATTTCGCGTATCACATTTTCATAATATGACGGGGTGCCGTACACTTGTAGAACTCGTGTGTTTTCTTCATTCTGAATGCTTACGCATAACTGGTAGACCGTAAGAAATAGGTAAAAAAGTTACCTATTATAAAAAAAAAAAATCTGATGTGTTCCATTCACATGACCTTCTCTGCATCTCTGTAACAAATTATTGTTAATAAGCTTATTTTATCGGCTTCATGCTAATCCACATAAACATTAACAGAAAAGTTCTTATTACCTAGTTCCTTATAAGAAGACGGTAAATAAGGAAATACACTAGGCAAAACCGATAATCAAATGTTTTAAAATGGGTTGCTATGTAATTGAAATCTGCTTCTTCACATGATCAGGAGTTGGCAAGTTGCTGTATGAGAAAGGTTAAGTATTTTAAAACTTAAACCAATAACAAGAAATATCTCGAAAACGGTCCACTCCACGAATAGCATAAATTGTGTGTTTTAAGAACCTCTACATATTTTGTCAAGTAAGTTTTTGTCCGTCCCTTACGGTCTACCAGTTTTGCCAAATTCATCCAGAATAATTATGTATTCAGAGACTAATCTCAGAAAATTTAAGATATACATTTTATTTACCATGTAAGTATCTTTAATATAAGATATTGTAATCAAAATCGTTACAGCCATTTTCAAGAAAATAAAAATTTCCGAAACTTTTTCCATATAAAGGGTAGTTTGGGGTGAGGGGATTTTTCTCAAAATCTTTGTGTTGCATCCCCGTAAAATACTTAAATTAAACACCAAGTTTGGTATTTTAACGACTTTTCTTTTTTGAATTATCATGTTCACAGATACACGGACACACACAAACACACACACATGGATGTTCTTCTAAAAATGATTTTTTTTATACAGGGCACCCTAATACATGTGTTTCCGGTGAAATCTCGGCATCGAATTTATGGGTGGAATGTAATACCTTCTCTATACAATAGGTATAGTACGTGTACAGAGAGTAATAAAAGGGGGCCAAAAAATTGTAGAGCTCATTAAAACAAACGATTTATGTTATATACATTTTTTATGGAGCTAAACTTCTGAGCTATTCATTTTTATTGGTTTGTTTTAAAACACTTAAACTTTTCTCATACAGAAGTTTGTCAAACTCCAGGCCATGCAAACTGAGCGATTTTCAATTGCATTGCAACGAGCTTTAAAAAATATGACTATCACTTTAACGTTTTGTGCTCCCCAATTTCCCTTCTACTCATAAGGAAGTGAGCAATAGGACCATGTGTGCTAATATTTATCTCGATTAGAAAAAGTAGATAGAAGAATAATCTTTCTAGGAATAATTTCTCACCGAGATCTGGAGAAGGGCATTGTGAATGGAACAGATTAGATTATTATGAACAATTTTTTTAAGTGAAAAATTTTGGTAGGATATCAATGGACTAATAGCACAGAAAATAACACTTCGTCTCCAGTGAACAATTTGCAATTAAAAATCTTTGGAAGCAACAAACTCAAACAGGAAATGTGTAATTTTTTCAGATTTATGCAGTGCTTCAATTTCCCTTCAGAATCTGTCGTCAGATAATTCCAAAGAATCCAATATTTATACAACCAAATTGTGTTTGAAAATAAAGAAGTGACTTTAATGTGGATATCTTCCCACAGCAGATCAGATAAAGCAGCAAAAGAAGCAACAAAACAACCACCTTATCCGTATTCCACATGACGATGCTATGCAGTATGTTAAGAAGAAGCTGATACGAAACTGGAAGAACAACTGGATTGAAAATAATCGCAACAGTAAACTGCATGAAGTAAAAAGTAACTCATCTTTTATTGAAATATACAAAACTCTCAGCCGGCAGCAAAAGATGATACTTAGCAGACTAAGAATTGGAAATACTTAACTAACTCATGACTATGTATTCACCAGATAGCAACCTCCATCCTGTGAACATTGCAGCCAGAGGCTATCAGTCAAACAGATCATAATGGAATGTGCCCACTATTCTAATTACAGAACCAGCCATCAATTCCTCCAGATCTTCCGGTACCATTCAACGAACCAACCAAATTTTCATCATTGTTTAAATACATAAAAGATTGTAAACTTGCTACTGCACCGTAAAATATGTATGCTGTTAATAAACTGTTATATGTAACACTACCTAATATACAGGGTGTTAATGAACTACACCTAAATAATTTGCGAGATTGTGCACGTGACTGGTATAAGTAATTTGAGATCGGCGATGCATGGTCCCCGGATAAACATAACGCAGCTACATAGCGTTAAACGTGTGGGCATCAGGTGCTGATAGGTCGGTGTTAAAGCAAAGCGGTTGAAAAAAATGACTTGGAATATCTTTAAAACTGCTGCCCGAGTATAGAAACATCGACTTTTAGCAGCTCGTTACTACTAACGTTCTCAAGACTTAATGTCGCAAAAATCTGTAAAATCTCAAACTAATCACTTGACAATGCGACACTGAACATTCATTAACTATGTTCTTGAGGTAACCTACTCTGTAGGCGTTTTTTCTATTTCTCTAGTGGCTTAATGCGTAACGTGTAAAGCTGCTATCCCAAAGGTCATGAGTTCGATTCTTGACATAGAATAAACGTTTTTTATTGTTATTTTTTTCATTCCATACCGCGATACGCGAACGACACCCGAACTCGAAAACTATATTTCACTTGAAAGCCAGTATCTTAACCACTACGCTAAAGAGGTACGTTGTAATATGTCCCTTCGTTTTTCGTGTTATGCTCTAGAATGGTTGATAAATTAGCGTACTGGAACGTCAGAAACTTATGGCCGTTACTTCGACATTTCAATAAACATGCCATAAGTCTCCCATCTCAAATTACTTATTGAAGTAATCTACATTCTGTGAAAATATTTCGGTATAGTTCATTAACACCCTGTATAAGTATTACTGTTGGAATTCTAAGAACTAATGTTACAAGCAAGATATAATTACTAATTTAATGTTTAAATATTGTATTAAAAATGTTATAAAATTTCTTATTGTTACATGATGTCGCTATAAGACCTCTGTAGTTAGGCGACATTAAATAGAACTATAACAAAAAAAATAAATAACACCCTTAAGAAAACTGCACACAGCGCAGACTTCTTGAATAAGCATTCACATTTGAAATGCACAATCAACGAATTGCTTTTGCAACACGTACACAAAGTAAAGAGTGAAAAGTTAATAAAGTTAACCTTGGATTGACATTTGCTGATAGTTGCGCAGCGGACAAATAACGAGGTCCCTGCAGTATAGTACACTACGCATATTTGTGTCTCATTGTGGATTTTAGTCTCATCAAAAAATGACACTGTAGATTGGTAATTACCGTCACTTTGTCTACGACACTAAAAACGACTTCCGCTCTCGTATAAGCTAATAATGGGTAGAACACGTAAAATACAGAACTAGAAAGAAATTAATGAGGATGCACTAAGTCCGTGGTATAAGTACATAATCTCGCCTAATTACCGAGAATAAGTGAGATAGAATACATACCCGGTAGCTGAAGTCGGAGCAGTTAATTTTGTTACGAACTGTTCCAATCCGATGTATTACCTGAAACAAACACACAAAGCTTAAATAATATACATGAAATGAAAAAGGAAAACAATTTGCAATGAGAAGGTTGTGTGCAAGGTGGGTGCCGCATTTGCTCACAGTAGAACAAAAACAGCGCCATGAGGATGTTTCATTCGAGTGTTGGGCAATGTTTCGCTGCAATAAAGCTGATTTTTGCGTCAATTTATTTGGGTCCATCACTTCATATCTGAGACGAAGTACATTGGGGGGGGAGAATCACCTCCAAAGAAGGCGAAGACAGTCCCATCTGCACGCAAGGTCATGGTGTCAGTTTTCTGGGACGCACGTGGGATAATTTTCTTTGAATAACTTAAAAAAGGAAAAGTACTCAAAGGCAAATATTAGGCGAACTTGTTACAGCAATTACGTGATGAAATTGAGAAAAAACGGCTGCATTTATTGAAAAAGAAAGTTTTGTTTTATCAAGAAAATGCACCAGTTCACACGTCCATTATCACTATAGCCAAAATCAATGAGTTAAATTTCAAATTGTTTTCTCATGCGCCCTATTCGCCAGATTTAGCTCCGTCTGGTTATATTTTGCTTTCAAACTTGAAGAAATGGCTTGGTGGTAGAAGATTTGCCAACATTGAAGAGGTGGAGTCTGCAATTGATGGCTATTTAATAGACCTCGATAGTTCTCTCTATAAACAGGGTTTCGAAGCTATTGAACATCGGTGGGAAAAGTGTATCGAGCTGAAAGCAGACTATGTAGAGAAATAAAGATATATTCTCCCGAAAATGTTTCTGCTTTCTAAACTAATGTTTAGGACGTTAAAAATAAAATGTAAATAGTGATGTGAATTTAATTTGGTGTTATTAATATGGTTGGTTATTTTTACAAAGATCTCATTGCTAATATATATAAAGATGATACATTTAAAGATATTTTAAAATTACACAGCTATAATAATAGAGAAGCATATCCATGAGCTTAGAATACAAATTGCAAAACATTCAGTCTGATATGTGAAATCATTACAATGAAAATGAATAATGAATTTAGCAGATTTTACTTTGGCGAAATGGGGCATTCTATCTCCCATTAATTCCATTTCGTTAGCTATTGCAAACGAAGATTATCTTAACAATGTTTTAAAGTGTTAGAAATATAAATTAAACACGAACATATCTTAACTATAGTTATTCTTTAATTTATCTTGGCAAAACCAAAAATTTGTTTATTTTATAACAATTCTTCATCTCATAAATTCATAATCAGGAAAGATAAAATCCAACTGAAAAATTCAAAGCCACTACCAGGATTTTAACCGAATTTTTCTGGCACTAAACCAAAAGATAAAATAAATCTTTGAATAAAACTTAAGATGTACTAAATAAATTTGGAATTTACCAAATGGAGTGCAATAATTGTGATGCTGTGTATATTGGTAAAAATAAAAGAATATTAAAAACTCTTTAAAAGAATAGCCAATAAATGTTAAAGTTAAACAAATGAAGCTGTCATTTGTTGCTAATAGCTGTTAGGCTACCATCTATGAAACTGAACAGGAAATTAAATTATTAAAACTATCCCTCTATTGTCACAGTTACATAAATAGGAAATATTCCTTTTCAGAGAAATAATACCAAAGTTGTATATTTTAAAAAGCTCACCTGATGGCATCCTCCAATTCATCCACTAATAGTCCAGCTATAGACTTTAAACTAGCTAGTAGTTCTAAGATTGTACTCCAGAGGTCGAGCCGGTTTCGCCTAAAAGAAGTGGGTGTTAAATGTGTCCACTACGGCCACTAGATGGTAGGAGGATCGCAGCGAAAGCAAACTTACCGCATTCTCACTCATCAACCTGCAAGTCCTCTTTTCCTCGTCAGTACATGAATGCACGAATGAATGAATGAATGAATAAGTGTATTTATTGCCATACCAGTATACATACATTCATCTTTATCAATCGCATGGGTTCACAGGCCGTACATGCTTTTGCAACAAACAAAATAGTAAGGAATGGAAAAAAAATATCTAATGTCTTCCATTCGCATAACTTCCTGAATATATCTGTTACAGATTATTGCTAATAAGCTTATTCTTTTATCCACTTCGTGCTATTTGAGATAAACATTAGCAGAAACGCTCCTATAACCTAGTTCCTTATAAGTAAAGGGGAACTAAAGGAATACACTGGGCTAAACAGACAGTAAAATGTTTTAAAATGTGACTGTCATTGAATTTAAAGCCGTCTCTTTGCGTGAACAGGAGTTAATACGTTTCTGTTTCAGAAAAGTTTAAATATTTTAAAACTGAAACCATTAACTTGGAATATATCGAAAACGGTCAACTCAAAAATAAAAAAAAAAAAAAAAAAAAAAAAAAAAAAAAAAAAAAAAAAAGGAAAAATATGGGCCAAATTAAGGAACTCTACATTTTTGTGCATTAAGATTTTGTCTGTCTTTTATGGTTTACTAGTTAGATTTTTAGAGGTTATTTCCCAAACTTTAAAGATATACATTTTATTTGTCATATATCTTAAACTTAAGAGTTTTAAGAGTTTTAATCAAAATCGTTAGAGCCATTTTTTAGAAAATTAAAATGTTGAAAATTTTGTCCATGTAAAGGGTAGTTGGGAATGGAGGAATTTTCTTAAAAATCTTCATGTCGTATCCTTGAAAGATACTGAATTTAAATATCAAGTTAGATTTTTAACGGGCTTTTCGGTTTTGAGCTATGCTGCCCACACACATACACATATAGATACACACACAAAGGACCTTTTTCTAAAAATGCTCTTTTGATTCAGCGGGTCCCAAAACATGTATTTCTTGTGAAATATTGCAGTCGAATTTTTGGTACAATACAATACCTTCTCTATAAACTATATACACAGTACGTGTAGAGAAAGTAAAAATGAAAAGATTGAATGCGAACATATAAGGACAAATATGTTCAGATACAGCAACTTAAATTTACAATACAGAATAAACAGTATTACATTAATATACCCTACACTTAAGAGAAATATATACACACAATAATAATACCACAGCAAAGCAATGACCGAAAAGGAGGACAAAATATATCTAAAATATTATAATCATTTTTATCTCTTCTTATCGTCCCACCTCTTCTCTATTATCGGTCATTTCAGTACTCAGTTGTCTCGCTGCGTCTTCCGTGCCTGCCAGTAGCGTCCAACATGCTCCTACTCACCATTCGCGGTGGTAAAGAATCAGAATAAGCACTTTTTCCTACATCTTGATAATATACACGTCCACGATTCTACCTTTTCGCAAATGGGCAGATTCTCATACCATTCTCATCAGTACTTGTTATCATCCGCCATATTCTTAGTCTAATCCACAGCGTTAGTATACAGGTAATCTTACCAAGGTTTAACAACACGTCAAACACACCTTCGGACCACCCTCATCCTCAGAGGACCAAACAGCATGCTGAAGATAACATCGGCTGAATTCACGTTCGAAACGCGATCATGTAATTACAACTAACCTAACCAGTGAAGAACGTACCTGACAGTTGTTCCATCGTGCGTTAAAAGTGTGCAGAATACAACCAGCCAATGGCGAACCAGCGTGAGCGACCTTCGTTTATCATCTGAGGCGGCGCCATGGCCGAGTGGCTAGTCCGCTCGCCTCCCATCTAGCCGGCCCGGGTTTGATCCCAAGCGGTGTACGAAGCGGCGTCTGGGCGGGTCCAGGTCTTCCGGTTTCTTCCGCCACTCATTCCACCAATTACTCTTCTATCACGTTTCCTATCATTCATTTCGCTTGCATTTCATATAGTCCAGCTCCTCACGCTCATACGTGGCAATGGGCTGACCACTCGTTCCAGGCTCTCCATTCCGTGGTTTCCAGCCGTTGGTTCTCCGACAGACTTCTGACCCTTAGGCATTCGCTTGTAAGTCCTGGGGGAGGGTATCAGACTTAAATAGGGGGAGGGTGAGCCGATTACGAAGCCTATCAGCGTAGACAGTGGCGGGTCGCACATATTGAAAGGGCTAAAACAAAGGCTCTTCGACACAGGCGGATTTTAACTTGCAATAGCCCCGTTGAGTTCCGCAGCAAAGGATACCTGCAAATGTCAAATGCGGAACAGGTGAGCCATCTGGTAAGGTTGTTGCTCGTTTAAAACCACAAGGAATCACTTATTGTAAACATCTAGATTTACTTATATTCATGCAAATTATAATATGAGCGTGGTTTGACTTTTTGCATAGAAAAACCATCCTACCATAATTATAAGAAGAGGAAGAAGAAGAAGAAGAAGAAGAAGAAGAAGAATAAAAAGAAAAAGAAACAATAAGTTTTGCCTAAATCTATGATAATATGAATTTATTATTAAATGTACTTGACCTCTCAGTAGATAACGGGTTAGAACGACAGGGAGAGAGACACATTGATGTATTCTATTCACATGACTTTCTTTTACTACCCTGCAATCAAAGTATTCTTAGAAGAGTTTACTCATTTATGTACATCATGCTAAACATTAACATTAGCAGAAATTTTTATATTACTTGCTTCCGTGTAATCATAAAGAAAATAACGGAAATTAAAAATAAGGAAATAACACGCTAATCAAATCTAATGCTATGTGAAACAATTGAAATTAGAGTTTTTTGCTTGGCTAAAAGCAAAACAAAAGAGGTATGACACGAAAGATGATTTAACGTTTTATAAAACTTTAAGCAGTTTAAAATTTAAATCAATATTAACGAATATTTCGGAATAGATTAACTCTACATAAAAAGTTATATGACATAAATTGTGTTTCAACCAGATCAATATTTTTATGTAATAAGGTTTTGTCTATTTATTATGGTTTACCAGTTACATAAAAGTAATATTGAATAAGGAGGTTTACAAAGAAAACCCAAAAAATTCAGATATACGTTTCGTTTGTCATGAAAATATCTTAAATATACAGTATTTTAATCAAAATATTTAGGGCTATTTTTGGAAAATCAAAATGTTCGTAAAATTGTACATGTAAAGGGTAGTTGGAGATAGGTGGATTTTCTTGAAAATCTTCGTGTCGCATCCTTGGAAGATGCTGAACTTAGGTACTAAATTTGGTATCTAACGGACTTTTCATTTATATGCTGCCCACATACTTACTCACACATAAACACAGACACGGATATTTCTCGAAAAATACTGTTTATATATTCAATTGTTTCAAAACGTGTATTTTCTGTGAAACTTTGGTATCGATTTTTTTGTGGAATACAATACCTTCTCTATCTACTATGTGTGCGTGCGACGGAGGGGTATTCCGCACTGCAGCTGTGTCAGACCACTGGAGGAAGGATGAGATGAGTGTAATTTCAGAGGGGGGACATCCGGACAGGGGAGAGCCGTGGAGGGTGTCTAAGAGTTCACAATCATTTCTTCATCTCGACGCAGGGAGAGCCAGGAGCCAGTTACTCAGTCCCGGATGCGCAGTCACCTCCACCGACTGGCGTCTCTACCGCAGTCCTCGTCAACATGTTACAACCCTGAAAGAGATTTTTTGGGCGAAATGAAGATGAAATGAAGAGTCAGACAGTTCGGAGGAATGAAGAATCCTCTCCAGCATTCGTCTAGTGACCTGGGAAAAATCCCGAAAAAAACATGGATCGGAAAAGTCGGACGCGGAGAACCGATCCCACAACCTCCCGAAACGTCTGAGCCACCTGGCTCGGTCTATCCACTATTTTCGTTGTACGGAGCCAGTTACTCAGTCCCGGATGCGCAGTCACCTCCACCGACTGGCGTCTCTACCGCAGTCCTCGTCAACATGTTACAACCCTGAAAGAGATTTTTTGGGCGAAATGAAGATGAAATGAAGAGTCAGACAGTTCGGAGGAATGAAGAATCCTCTCCAGCATTCGTCTAGTGACCTGGGAAAAATCCCGAAAAAACCATGGATCGGAAAAGTCGGACGCGGAGAACCGATCCCACAACCTCCCGAAACTTCTGAGCCACCTGGCTCGGTCTATCCACTATGTTAGTTGTACATATGTGGTAGAGAAACTAAAAAAGAGAGAAAAACAGTAGGGGAAAGAAATAGACAGAAAGAAAGAGACAAAATGAAATGTAGTTTTTATTTATGACGCTCTTTAACTGATGCGGTTCTGAGCGTTCCAAGTCTATATTTGGCGTGAAAGACCGCTTAATTTTGCTCAGGGGCCTCTTTATGAGTCTTGAGGTTCTTTTACGCAAATCTACGACACGGGGCTAACGGATTTACTCCTCTACTGACGGAAGCCATGCTAAGGATATTTACACCCGAAAACTCCATCATACTCCGCCGGGTTTTAACCCGTGATCTTGGATATGAGAGAGAGAATATCTGTAATTACCACAATAACACAATAGAACTGTGGGTTTTATTAGTTCAAATAGTAATGTAAAACATATGAATTACAGTATTATACTTCTTTAGATACAAAGTTAATATATGTTGATCATACATACTTTGAGTCTTTGCTCCTTAATTCTTTCTTTCTTAACATAGAATAAATAAACTTTCCATAAGAAAAACTTAACACCTATAGTTTCAGTTGCAGATACGCACATTTTATGCACCAACACACAGTTCAATGTAATGTTAACGGAAATATTAGCTAACAATTGGACATAAAGGCGCCTCTGGAAATTTCACTGCTATATGTTATAATCCCTGCTTTGAGCACTGTAGTAGGTTTTTCGTGTTATTTTATATTAACAAATGCTTAAAATCCTCCCAGCATATATGGAATTATATGTGAGTGTGTGTCATTTACAAAATAATCCTCGATTTTAATAAATATTATAGCATACGCAATATTCTAGTTTAGTTTCAGGGAGATTCGTTCCCTGTTATCAAATCCCTTTGTCATTACATGGTATGCACTGGGGAAATACCACGATCTATATCCCCGATTCTATGCTTTTAAATCGATTTTAATTGTACATGAGGCATATAACACATATTGCAGACTACCAACTCGAAACAAGTTCAAATTTAGTTTCATCTGTGCAGTTCTTCACTCGCACTGGATACCAGTCATTTTATACTCATTAATGAAAGTATAAAAATAATACTATAGTTTAATAACAAAGAATACTCACCTTTGACAGAAATCATGAGGTGTTACATTCAGATGACTTTCTTTACTCGATCTTCAACAAACTATTCTGAATAAAGCTTATTCTTCTTTTCCTTTACGTATAAGGTATAAATATTTGCATAAATACGTTTATTACCTATTTAGTTGTACAGACAACGGATGTAGGTAACACGCTAGGCTTAAGCGATACTCAAAACATTTTAAGAGCTGTTCGGTATATGTAGATTTCGAAATTCCTTTCTCTTTGCTTGAATGGAGAAATAAGAATAAAGGACAATTTAAGAATAAGAATATAATTCATAATGTTAATATGATTATTAATAATATGTATATATAATATCAAAGGGTAGTTTAAAATAAAATATTATGTTGGGGAATTAACGATAAGAATTATTTTTTTTTATTTTTTAAGTTTTAAAAGTAAGAAATAATTTTGAATAACGACTTCTCAAGTAAGAAAAGTATAGAATTTTAAAATTGAAACAAACAACAAGGAATATCCCAAAATAACAAAACAAAAAAAATCTGACAATTTCTATTTTTAATGAGATATAATTTTATGTTAATTTATCATTTCTTACGGTTTAGTAGTTATACAAATGTCATTCTAAGGACTTCAGAGATTATTCCCAAAAGTTCATAAAATATCTTAAATATATGATATTTTAATCAAAATCATTACATCCATTTTTTAGGAAATCAAATATTTGAAGAAATGTTCTTTGAAAATGGTAGTTTGGGGTGGAGGTATTTTTTTGTAAAACTACGTGTCGCACTCTTGGAAGATGATGGACTTAAAATTATCAAGTTTGATATTTAACCGGCGAATTTTCGTTTTTAATTTATGCTGTTCACAGACGTATATGCGGTTTTTTTTTTTCTAAAAATACGTGGGAACTCAAACAAGTGAATCTAGAATTTTAAGTGTATATTTTATATACATATTAATGAATTAACAGGAGCCAATATTTGCCAAAATTTATATATATATTTAACTGTTGTTAAGCAAAGCCTTATGTAGATTTTATAGCTCTAAGGCATGTTAAAGTATAAAGTTACAGCAATTCAAATATCTGTCCTGCAAACCTGTAGCAAAATGCGATGGTAAGTGTTGCCAACATTACAGTGAATAAACCCTTCAAAAGATCCAAAAATATTTAATTACATAAAAATAAGTATAATTAAAAGAGCCTGTATATTACTAAAATGTATTTACACAGACTAAGGGTTATTTTATAAAACCTTATGACGAATTTCTTATATCTATAACGTAGTTAAACTCAAAAACTTAATTGCTTTCGGAAATAATGATTATAACATTCGTTTTTAAAACTTCTTTTGTAAAGGATTTTCATTTGTCACACATTCTAATTTTCAAATTGTTCCAGCCTTTTAAATATAATTATAATACACTTCCATTAGAGAGTTTTATGAATCTGATTTCAACCAGTTATATAATTTAATGATTTATAGAATAACTTTTTGTGATGATACTAATTTTTTATTTAATGTATATATTAATTTTTAAATTTAATTCAGAAATGTTAACTTATTATTTATTTTTTCGTATAAATGAAAGACATTATGATGATCTCTGTGCAAATAACAAGATATTTTTATTTTGTTATTGCTGAAGTGAGATAAATTATAATAATAATAATAATAATAATAAAAACTGATTATGACAAGCAATTTATTTCCTATTTGTTAAAATTACTTTCCTCTTAATTGGTGAAATAACTAAAATGTCTTAATATATTATTAATTGATTTAATTATATGTTTCTAAATGATTGCATTGTGTGGAGCCGTTTATAAAAAGTATTAGATATGTTGTCTTAAAATTAATTTTAATATATGTTTGAAATTTGCCTACATATTTTACATTAAACCATAATTTCTGTATAAGATTTCAAATGAACCGATTTGAAATTATAGAACTGTAATATATTGGTGTACTAAAAAATCACAATGATTGTTATATTCTAAGGATGCCCTTCAATAACCACATTGTAGACATCCCCGATTTTCCAAAAGCGACACTGTCGTAGTTACGTCAGGAATGTCGATTCTGAGGTCATCGTCTTCTCCTACTGAAAGAAATTAAGCTGAAGGGATTAACCCTAATATGGGACTATATAAAATATCTCCTTAAAATATTAATTTCCGAATACTGTCTAATTTTAATAAGAAATTCCGGTAATTGTGGACTGACATATGCAATTTAGATTAAGTCTGTGTTTCATTCACATGTCTTTCTATACATGTAGCAAATTATTTTTAAAGAGCTTATTCTTCTATGTACATCATGCTAATCGAGATAAACATTAGCAGAAACGGTTTTATTACTTGTTTCTTTGTAAGTAGAAGGGCAATAAGGGAGTGCACTAGCCTAGAGCGATATTCATATCTTTTAAAAGCTGGTTGTTATGTGATTAAAATAGTTTATTTTCACTGTCAGAAGTTAACTAAGTCCTCGTTTGAGATAAATATTATAAAACTGTTAACAAGGGATATCTCAGAAATGCTCAACCTCGCGAGAAAAATGTATGACATAAATTGTGTGTTTTAACGAGATCTATTATTTGTGTAGTTAGTTTTTCTCTATCTATTACCAGTTATGCAAAATTCAGAAATTTATTCACAGTGAAGAGGTCTTCAGAGACTATTCCTCGAAAAATCAAGACATACATTTTATTTATCATGTAAACATATTTAATTTAGGGCAGCTTAATCAAAACTCTTAGCTCCATTTTTGAGAAAATCGAAACTTTTAAAGTTTCCACGTAAAGAGTGGTTTGGCGTGGGGGATTTTCTTAAAAATCTTCGTGTCACATCCTTGAAAAATATTAAAGTAAAATATCAAATTTGGCATATTTTATTGCTAAAAATCACCACACGTAATTATTTGAGCTATGATGTCCATAGACACACACTCACTGGTACTTTTAAAAATTCTCTTCATATTCAGAGGATCTCAAAACATGCATTTTCGGTGAAATCTTGACATCGAGTTTATAGATGGAATTTAAGAGAAAGTAAAATCTTATTCATATGTTCCATTCATGAATTTCTCTATCTGGTCTGCAACATACTTTTTTATTTAAATACTGCTAAACAAGATAAACATTACCAAAAATGGCCTTATTTCTTAGGTCCTTATAAGTAGAAGAGGAATAAGGGAATACACAAGGCTAAAGCGAGGGCCAAAAACTTTAAAGTTGCTGTTATGTGACTGTCATTGAAATCAGCGTCTCTTTCGACAACTACAAGTAAAAGAAAAGAGATATGAAAGGATGAATGTTTCTCATTTGAGGAAAGTTTTAATTATTTTAAAAATGAAACTAATAACAGGGAATATTTCGGAAACTTTTAGCTTTACAAAATATACATGTGACAAAAATGGGTGTTTTTACGAAATCTACATGTTTTGTTTACTACGATTTTGCCTTTTTCTTATGTTTTACCAGTTATGAAAAGTCATTCAGAATGAAGAGGATATAAGGGGCTATTCACAAGAAATTGAGGATATATATTTTTTATTTTCCATATAAATGTCTTTAATATATAAATTTTAACAAAAATCATTAAAAACAATTTTAAAAGGTCGAACATTTAGAAAACTATTCCATGGAAAAAGTAGTTTAGGGAGGGGGGGGATGTTCTTTAAAATCTTTGTCTCATCCTTTTAAGATACTAAACTTAAACACGAATCTCGGTGTTTAGCTCATAATATGTGTTAAGGAAAGTAATATAATCTGAAGAGACAAATAAAAATATAAAACTAAAGCATTTAGAAGTTATTGCATTCCCATAGGTACAAATTATTTTCAGCAAGTATTTTACATGCTTA